>CM008344.1:20933032-20944090 GCA_002525835.2 Ipomoea batatas
ATGAAATTAAGAAAAGCTGAAAAGTTAGGGGTTTCATGGGCAAAACTGAAAAGATTGGGGGTGAAAAAGATAATTGGACGGGTTTTTGGGTTTCTAATTTGTACCCTAATCTTTTATATATTTTGAAAACCCCCCCTTTCAGTTAAAAATACTTGAAAGTTTCTTTACTTTGAGACAACATATAAAGATAAGATGAGTAACTAAATATTTTAAATAAAAATCAGTAAGGTTTAAATATTTTATTCTTTTTTTTTTTTTAATGTTAAGGATTATAAAATGATGCCAAAGGCCTTGTGGTCAAGCGGCATGAAGTGATTCTCCCAAGTGGGAGGTCATGGGTTCGAGCCTCAGTGGGGGCAATGTTGACTTTGTTGGGCTTCAGTAGGTTGAGAAAAGTATATGGACAGATACTACATGTAACAGGGTCAATAGTATTAAAAAAAAAAGGATTATAAAATGATTCTAGTCAGATTTTTTATATATAGAATACAACTATATTCCATAAATGACAAATAATATAAATGTTTTTTTTTAATGAAATCAATTTTGTTCAATTAATATATAAAGAAAATTTAGATTTTGGTTTTACTGAACATGGTTGTTGAGGACTAAGTATGGCCAAACGGTCCTTTGCTCTATCTTTAAATAATTGTCAAGTTCTTTACACTAGTTCTAGACTATACTGAATGTTAGGTGTTAAGTCTTCATCTATCATTTTTTTTACAATTGGAGTCAATTCAAGGCTTGCTCGCTAGGTGTCAAGTTCTTTACATTGTACTCGACTATACGCCAAGGTGTTAGGTTGTAAAGTCCTTTACATGACTACATCAGTCCTCGACCAAGTGTCAAGTCCCCGCTCGTGTTTATAGATTCTTTGTCATTGTATACAATCCTCACTAGGGGTGAGCAAAATATCGGTTAACCGCTAACCGACCGAAAAAATCGGTTATTGGTCGGTTTCGATTTTCAATATCCTAAAAAAAAATCAAATTTTCAGTTATTTTACGTTTTTGGGGGTCGAACGACCCTTTACATTATCTTCAAATAAGTGTCAAATGTCAAGTTCTTTTACAATTCTTGGCTAGGCCAAATAATAGGAGTCAAGTCCTCGTCATTTATCCATAATTAGGTGCTAAGTGACAAATCTTTTGAGTCAATTAACAGTTAGGTGATAAGCTCGTTACATTTGTCATAGACCGTATGTTAAGGTGACAATGTATCAAGCACTAGCACTCTACATGATTGTTTCCGTTCTTGACCAAGTGTCAAGTCCTCCACGCGTGTATCTCGAGACTCGTGGTTAATGTGTACAATCCTCACAATGTGTCCTTAAAAGGAGTTATCTAATTTTTGGCACAAATTACCTTAATTTAGTAAAACATTTATAACAATTTTGTTATTACTATTTGACTTAGAGCCGTCAAAATGAACTTTACCCGTCGAGCTTACTTATCCCGCCTCGCCGTAAGTAAAAGACAGGTTCATCAATTGCTATACCCACCAAGACGCGAGCTAAGCCCGCCCCGCCTAGGCCACAGGCCTAGTTGGGGCGAGTAACCCGCGGCCTGCTATTAAAAAGAAAGAAATTCAAAACCTATTATTCTATTAAATAATAACTACTTAACCCTTGTCCAATAACCTTGCAATCCCTTAATTGTTTCCCTCTCTTCAGTGCCGTCATCGCAACTCGCCCTAATTCCCTAAACCTGCGAACGCAAATATGCAATTCTGCCATCCCCTAAATCCCCACCACTAAACATTGCTAAATGAAGGTTACAGACTTATTATTGTGTATTTATTTAAAAGTTAGACTTAATTTCAAACATTTTGTCAATTTATTTTCACTAGTTCTGATATACAATGTACTACATACACAATAGTACATTGTTTTTAAAAAAAAATTACTCAGTATAAAATAATGATGGGAGGGTCAACCCACCCAGCAGACGAGCTTTGACATGGTGGGTAGGGTCAGCCCCAATCCAGACCCACCAAAAGGCGAGCTTTTTAGCCTGTCCCACTAAAGGAGCCAAGGGGGCAAGGGCAGGCTTTGACGGATTTTAGCCTGTCCCGCTACTCCGCTAGCCCATTTTGACAGCTGTAATTTGACCTAAAGAAATTGATGGATAGCAATAAGTTGTATCATGATTACTAGTATTTGACATGTATATTGTATATGGATGGCAAATAACTCAGGTCTCAAATTTGGAAGGAAAAAAATGAATTTGGATGGCATCTTTTAGTACTAGAACATCTCTTTAACTTAAATTATAATAGATGTAAACCAACTCTAGAACCACAAAAGGTACAAAAGGGCAATAAATAGATTAGTCAACGGAAAATGTCAAAGCTTGTAAGACCTCAGAGAGTTTTGGGCTTTTGGCAAAAGGGTAGTAAGGTGCAATAACCTCCAAACAAATTGGGGAAAAAAGGTACACCCTACTACACAGAAGAAACAAGCTCATTCTTCATCCTCTTCATCTCCATCACCACCAGCAGCCTTCTTCGCAGCGGCCTTCTGGTTCTTTCTCTTCACTCTACCAGGTCGGCCACCACCGAATGGGCTGGACAGTGAGAAATCGATGTGCTTCTGAGAGTCAACCCTGACCATGAAGGACGGGACATTGACAACCTGCCTTCCAACCCTGAAA
Source organism: Ipomoea batatas (assembly GCA_002525835.2). NCBI lineage: Eukaryota > Viridiplantae > Streptophyta > Magnoliopsida > Solanales > Convolvulaceae > Ipomoea > Ipomoea batatas. The sequence continues at coordinate 20,935,684 of CM008344.1, forward strand.
TGAAAGCAAGCATATAAAACATGCACCCTACTAGCAAAATGTAGGCATTACAAATATATTAAACTGAAATACACAAAAAGCCCTAATAAATTCATCAGAAGCATCAAATATACTGACATTGTATTATGCAAGAGACAAATAATGTCTAAAGCAGTGGTGAGAATGTGAGATAAACAACATACTTAAAAATAAGAAAGCACTCAGATGAATCACAGATAGTGTGCAACAGGGAGTAGTTTGTGTTCATAAAGCAACTGATTGGCCCAATGGAAGGATCTTGGTTTCACTTTGTTGAATATTAGGAAACTATTATTCAATATTAGGAAACTCCTAGTAGGCTGGACTTAGTTTCCTATTCCTATTAGGGTTACCTATTCCTATTATGGTAGATTTGGTAGCTAGTTTAGTATATATAGAGGCATAGAGAAGAACCCTATTGTACTCTTTCATTATAATATACTAATACATTCTATTATTCTCTGGTTTCTCTAATACTTTGCTTCCGCCTAACTGGCGGGTGGTTGTTATTCTCCACCCGCCAGGTCTTTCAATCCCTCAATTTCAACACACTTAAACAAGGTCTTGAGTTTAAACATTGTGAATGGAACAAAAAGCATAGTGAGATCCCCAAAATAGGTTTAGACAACAGCTTAACTCTGGATTAGTCAAAATCAATTGTGGCCAGTGGAATTGGTCGCGTATTAAATTGGCTTTTTTAACTGCCAAAAAAAAATTGCTGAACTGTTTGCAACAAAAATGACTCCAATTAAAAGTTTGCTAAACTATAGGTCAATGTTGAATACAATCAAACATTAAACCGAGATCTTGCAAAGTGTTTGCAGTTCAGTTACTAACTGGTAACCAGTGCCTTAATTCCAAGGAACTCTGTAACTGGTAACCAGTGCTTTATGACCTATGAATTTTCTCTCCAAATTTTGCATAAATGCATTCATTCCAAGGAACAAATTTTCACTTTCTATAAAATGTAAACTGCACACTAATCCAAATTGAGCCACTAAGATATGCACAGAAAACTTTTAAAGGGCAATTATCTGATTTTTTTTGTAGAATTAGTTTATACCTGATGTGCTTTTGCCTAATGAGAACTCTTGCATGATGGATTGACTTTGCCATGCCAGCCTTAAACACCAGAGTTTGTAGACGGCGCTCAAGAAAATTCTCCACTGTGAGGGCAAGGACATAATCAAGCTTGTTTTGGCTCTCGTCCAGCAGGCCATACCTATTCATCCTCCTCAGGAGTGCATCACCCTCAAAAATACGGCGTGGGTCCTTCTCATCAAGGGTTAGAAGCATTCTTGCATTATTTCGGATACGGCTCAAAGCATACTGAACTCTCCAAAGCTCCCTCTTGCACCTAAGCCCATATTCACCCACAAGCTTCAACTCAGCATCCAAACGCTCTTTCTCATATGGACGGCGAGGCTTCTTGAATGTCTTTCCATCTATATTCCGTAGATTACAGAAAGATATAAGAAACTTTGATGAATTATCACAGAACAAAGCAATCACAACCCAACAAGGGGTATATTATATATAGAAAAACTACAACATACCATTTAGCAGGTTTGCAAATTTTCCACATTATTGACACAAGTCAATAAGGTAAACCATTCTGCATTTCATTACTTGAAATCACAGATACAATAACAGTTTCTTTCGTCTAATTCTAAAGATAATTAGATAAATACATATAAATTTAACAATTTATTTGAGAAATTAACAAAAATATGACACTTAACAATCAATTAATTAGAGGTTATATGAACCATTAAACCAAAAATTAAAGATTGGGATTAGAAAGAAATCATAATAACTTTGCCAAACATAAGAAACATCATAAGCATGAAGGCAATGGTAACTGATTAAGAAACCAGGACAACACCCCCCAAAAACCCCTCTCTTTATTCTAGATTAAATTACTAATCTAATAGGAATACCCTAATTCGAACTTATATGTAAACAAGGCACATTTCAGGACAAATCAACGAATGCATAAATAGTTATCACATGCAAATAATAAACCATCAATATTACAGAGAGAGACAAGTCGAGGATGAGAAGACTTACAGTTTCGGTAAAAGGAAACGTGCACCATGCTGGGCCGCCGGAGGAAAGAACCTCAGTTCGGCAATGGAATCTAAATTCTGCAGCTCTGAGGGACTAGGGTTTCAGCGGCACGACGAGGTGAGAATCTATTCATATATTCTAATTTCGGGACAAAACCCTGACGGGCTTTAAAAATTGGTTTTATTTATGGGCTATTGGCCTATTTATCTGATTTGGTTTTTATTCACTTTTCACTATGGAGTATTCTTTTTTTAAAATGGGCCTAAAGCCCTAAACTCAAAAAATCATACACTGCCGGAGCTTCCCGTTCCGACATCGGCCCACGACCGTAGCGCCGCCGTGAGGTTTTACAGTTTCATATACTGGAAGCCAGATTACAAATTCAAGTACTGTATTCAAATTTCAAAGCAATGAACCATATTCAAAGAGTTTGTTTCACTATTCTCAGAAAGCCCCTAATAAACCCCGCCTCCTCCCCTACAGTTCTCCGCCGATTCTCCGGCAAAACCGGTGCGGACGAGTGGAACGACGCGTGGGAAACCGCTTGGCTCCCGGAAGACCTCTCCGGCAAGAACCGAGCTCCGTGGGAGACCGACGTCAACTTCTCACTCCCCGATGACACCTCCTCCAACGTCTCCAATGATAATTCCCACCAGAATCTTCTCCCTCCGGATGCCGACACCGAAACCAGGGCGTTCGTGGAGGATATGAACGACAATTGGGATCAGAGGAAGGGCAAAACTCCGAAACAGGATTCAAGTACTGATTCTGCGGCTAAGAGAAGTGAAAATGAGAGCTCACTTTATAGTTTGGAGAATGTTAGGAGGGATTACAGGATTCAGAAACAAAGAGTCCATGCGAATCTGTGGGCGAAGGAGATTGAGAAGATGGAGGAAGCCAAGCTTGGAGATGGGAACAATGCTGACGATATCGAAAAATTGCTTGATAGCGCCTCTGAGTACGTATACATCTTTGCAATATTAGTGTTCTTTAAATATTGCTGTGGAAGTGTAAGACTTAGCCATTTATTCAGAGAGTATTATTCCAATTGCTCTTTCAACTTCCAAACTTTTTATTTCTGAGTCCAGAACTTTAAGTATGATCCTATCTGCCTCTCTATTTGTTGCTTCTAATGGTTTGTTGTTCATTTAATAAATGCAGGATTTTTGACTCTGCCAATGATGAGTTGAACAATTTGCATATTTCTAGTTCTGAGATTAAAAATAAGCCTGATGGCTGGGAAACAACATCAAAAACCCTAGAGGGGAATATCTGGGAGATGTCACAGAGAGAAGAAGATCTTTTGCTTCAAGAGTTTGAGCGCCGGATTGCATTCAACAAGTTCCAGGTTTGTTTGCTATATAGATTTGCTTTGTAGAATTTTTAGGTACAGTAAACAAAAATTATCATGCTGCTTCTAGGGAAGTGATGGCATTAACATACCAAGTTCAAGCCTCTTTTCTTACAGAATATAGTCAGTAGAAATTCCCATGGCTCATTGAACTTCCACTTTTTGATACTTTAATACATCTAAGAAGCCCCAGCCTGCATCATATGTTATTCATGATCCACAAGTCAACTAGATGAGCCATGGAGCCTAAGGTCTTTCCTGACTTTAATTGCCAAAATCCCTCTTCCCTGAAGAACAAATTTTACTATCTGTTTTTTTCTGTTTTGTTATATGCTGTAATAGTTTGTCTTTAATAAACTACTGGTCTTCATTATCAACAAGTCTAATGATTGTTAGAAATGATATAGGTAGCCTTTTTTTACCCCTTTGGGAATTTAGTTGACTGGATTTTTTAACTGAAAACATAAGTGAAAACAGTTCTTTCTTCTATGTTTCTTGTGTGCCAAACCTCTAAAGGATTCCAGCTAAAAAATGCCAAGATTTTCATGTGTTGCCTCTCCAGTTTGTTGAGAGCCAAGACAATTATCAAGTTCAAGACCTCAGCTCCCACCCCACTCCCCAGTTAGGCCAGGGGTTAGAACTTTAGTTTAAATATTGGGAGAGGGGAGGTGGAGGTGATTCGTACACTTCTTCACCACCAGAAAGAAAGGAAAAAAAAAAATGAAACATGGTGTTATTACCCATGACATTATGATCACGTAGTATTTCAATGTTAGACAGCCTTCCTTTACAAGGTAGATACTAAGTAATTGCCTGCCTAGTGTTAATAACATAAATCATAACAATGGCAAAAATGTGCTGCAGCAAAACTTTGCCCTGGCATGTGTATAGGACTTGTTGACATACCGTTGCCATCCTAATCCATACAAAATATCTTTCAGCTAAGACTGAGAAATACACTTTTTCTCTACTGCACCCTAATCAAATTCCAGGACAGACTTTAAAGTTCAAGAATCTTAAATCAATGCCACAGATAATGAACTCTATGTTTCACATGTATCAAAATGTCTTTGTTTTACACTTGTATTTCTTTACTCTAGCAAGACTTTTTAGCGTTATCAATGAAACATTTATTTTGGATTTTGTTAAAATCTTAAAAAAAATAACACACACAAACACACACAAGAAGCTAGTCTAATTCAACCAGCTGAAGACACGCCACAATTTCCCAGCTTTGCACTCACAATGAAGCTTATCATATGCAACCTAGTGGTGATAAGTGGCTATCCTAGAGTGTCCACCCTTGAGCCAACTATATGTCTATATTTATTGTAAATTTACTGTGACAGTGTGACCTTCTCTCTTTTTTCTGAGGTGGGATAAAATGCTTTCCATGCAGATAGCAAGTTTTATAAAGACACACATATTTAGTCGTAGGAGGCCTATTGATGGGTGGAAGTATATGATAGAGGAGATTGGACCAAATGCAAGGAAAGGGAAAGGGAAAGGTAGCGTTTCCAGGTTACCCACTATAGCAGATTCATCAACTCAACCGTTTCGAGAGGAGACAACAACGCAAAATGCTGAGCCAAGTCCCCTTTATCAAAGGGCTAGGAGATAGTTCTTTTATCAGAGAAGATTGTTCCTTACAGATTCCCAGGTATTTGCAGAGAGACAAGGTGCCTAAGTGCCTTCTCTGGGGTTTTGGGGTTTGACTTTATTATTTCTTAGATCTTAAACATTTTCTTAGTGTGAATAAAGAAGTATTTCATAGTTTTGGGGTCTGAATAGATTCTGAGATTCATTTCTCTTCTAACAATGCAAATTCTCTCAACAGATAATTTACTTTATGAACTTCATGCTTGTTTAATTTTCAATTCTACCATTAGAATGTATTCGCATGAAAATATATTTAACAAATCATATGGAAATGTTCACAAGAAGTAAACGCTATCTTTGACACTAAGAAAATGAAAGCAGTGCATCTGAGTGCAATAATACAACATTTACAGAAGAGGACAACCAAGAAAAATCCATAAAACTTCTCATCGAAAATTGTTCAGTGAAAACACTAATGCCTTTTAATACTGTTGGAGCCATGGGTCTAAGTTCAATGTCAATTAAGCTAAGGAAGAGAGACTAGGGATTAATTGGGTTTGGGAATTAAGGGATGGGATGTAAAGTGGAGAAGGAAGGTAATTTGTAAGGGATGAGATGTAAAGTGGAGAAGAGGGGAAAGCTTGGTGGCCAAAGTGTGAGAAGACGTAAAGTATAAGATACCATAAGGCAGGTGTTTTTCAAGCCGCTATCTTTGGTCCTCTAAGAGCTGTGAAAGATTCACATCTCGTTGAAGCTCTCGCTATCAAAAAAGCATTATCTTGGTTGGAGCGAGAGAGATGACGAAACGTCTGAATACAATCAGACTGCCAACAAGTAAATGACCTTCCCCCGGATCGTTCATATACAAATTTTACAGTTAGAGAGTGTCGTAAGATATTGTCTAATTTTTAAGTATTTGCTATTAGACATGTTAATAGAATTGACAAGCTCATACATTAATTCGGGCTGTCCATTCAAATACTTTGTATTTGGGTTGACTCTCCACCCCTCTATATTCTTTCAATGAATAATTGATTTGACTTTTTTTGTTGCCCAAAAAGCTCATGAAATTTCCACATAAAAACAGTGTCCCCTAATTCTATTTTTACATCTGTCCTCTATAACTCTATTTATATTTAACCCGGCCCATAAGTTTAGACTGTTTCTTTTATTTTTTTAATTTTCTTTTCTTCATTATTCATTCTCTATTTTCCGAAAGGTAAAAATGTACAAATAACCATATTATTGGTTTATTCAATTACTAATCGCATTTATGTTCAAGGCTTATTTTCCACAAGTATTTGTATTAAAAGAGCAAAATATACCATCTATTGTCAGAAGTTGCAGAAAGCAAAACTGCATTAGCACATTCAGCTATTTCTAGTTGATTTCAATCAATACCTATGGTAAAGCATAGAAATAGAAACAATGAATAGTTTTTGACTGCCGTGTTACTAAGAAAATTTGGATACTACTGAAATAACCGGGCAAAAATATCTTTTTCCAGATAATCAAGTCTGAGAATCTAACCGCCGCAGGTAATGTTGATTGGTGTTTTGATTTCTCTTTCTCTGGGAATTCAGGACTTCAACGAATCTGGAAAACACCAACATAAGCTATGGTTTCTCTTCATCAGTTTGAGGATATGTTGGCCCTGAGCCGGAATCAACAAAGAACTCGTCTACTACTACAACAAAGCCATACAAAAATCAAAAATATCAGTTAGCTGAGAATTACACAGAAGCATCATAAGGCATCAGAATCATCTTCAATATTGTGTCAGAATTTGCCATATTTAGCGAGCTCATGTTAACTAGACCTACTATGAACTGGATGAATATGCAATCCAAAGTTTAAGCCATGTCATCTATAGTTAAGGCCCATCATGAGATTGTAAGATGTGTGTGTGTGGGGGGGGGGGAGGGGGGGTATAGGTCTATTAACTATAAAAGGGATGAATATGGAATCCAAGAGAAACTCTCTGTCTATGCATTATTAACATTTCCAGAAGGCTTTGAGCAGTCAGACTAGTACACTTCATATTCCAGTATTGTAAACTAGTAATAATATGTAATATGATTATATTTGATTTTAATTAAGTTTTATACTTGATTCTAACAATGTTGTTGACATTCAATTGTGCGTGAAGATCGTAAAAGATCTCATCTCAGCAAAAACAATATGCCCGTATCGAACCATTTGGTGAATTGATTCTGTTGTTTACTAGGAAATTGAAGGTAAGAGTTTCTTACCCAAGTCCTCTTGCTCGGGTGAATCAAGTAGAATATCTGAACCAGAATGCAAAAAAGTTGAGCCATGGTAATTTCCGAGATCTCCTAGATCTGCTATTTGTATAAGGGTCACAATTACCACCAGTCAGAAAAACAACAGAGTGAGAAAATGGAAGAAAAAAGTAAAAACAGAGAAGCCATTGGAAAAACCTCTAGCATCATTTATGATGTTGATCATAAAAGCAACTAATATAGGTATATATGTCCCATGTTGATAGCAGAACACTGTGGAGGTAAGGTAGCTGAGTGAAAACCATCTTTTATGCTGAAAGAGCATTTTATTTCTAATATAGAGCTTAGAGAAGCCAACAAGCTACTGAAACAACAATCTTAAAACTAAGATTACATCTTCATCAGTATTTACTTTATTACTAGTTATTATTCTAAATCATGCCTGCTAGCATCAAAAACAGTTTGAAAAAGGGCTACCACCAACTAATCTTGTTTGGAAAAAGGCCATGAAAATTACAGCACCTTGAACACAGTCTAAGGTAGAGTTACCTTCCAAGTTTGGCAAGTCTTCTGTTAGGTCTGAAAAACTGAACATCCAAGGAAACTGACCCGAGGATAGAGAATTTCCAGCACAATTATCTGAGGGGAGTTGCAACCCTGCTGAGTTTGCAACATGAGATGGAAATGCTGTGTCAAGGGCAGATGTATCTACTCCCATCTCAAGTATCTCTGATCCAGTAAAGGGGAAATGACCACTGGAAGCCACTGATGCTGGGCTTATAGGCATATCTGCCATAGATGAATAAGCATTGCTATGTGGAACAGCTACTGCCATATCTGATGCACTGGTTTCTATCACCATACTACAAAACCAAAAAAACAAAAAACACATAGACACTATATACCCTTTACTTCAACAAAGTAATAAGCCATCTTATGCTATGGTCCATAATGCCAAATAAAAACTTGAAGATGTACAACTGGTTAGTTTGGCAAGCTACACACAAGTTTCAAAAATGAAAATACAATATTTCTTTGTGTTAGAATAAGTTGGTTGCTGTTAGAGTCTTAGGGTTGGTTGTTAGAGGTTTTTGGTCTTAGTTTGTGGCTATCCTTCCTTCATTGT
>CM008344.1:20996323-21010982 GCA_002525835.2 Ipomoea batatas
GTGCTCAATTTAGTCATCGACTTTGATGGTTTTACTCAATTTAGTCATTTGTTAAAAATTCTGCTAGTTGACGCTTAGAAATAGAGTCCTAGTGGTAATTTCTCATCCTTCGTCCCATTTGCTTATTCCCCTTATTAAAATCCAAGCAAAAATGTAAATCTTTATACCCAAATATTTATTTACTCTGTATTTATTTATTTAGAGTTGAAGTTGATTTGGTAGGAAAATTTGCATTTTTGCGTTGATCTGAATAAGGGGAAGAATAAGGAATCATCCCAAATAGGATGAATGATGAGAAATTACCATTATGGCCCTATTTCTAACAGTCAACTAACAAAATTTTTAACAAGAGGACTAAATTGTGTAAAACCATCAAAGTCGATGACTAAATTAAGCACAAAAAGTCATTTAGGACTAAATTGAGTAAAACCACTATAGTCGAGGACTATATTGGGTATTACTTACACTCAATAAGTAATCTTTTAGAATCTTCCAACTTCAGTCAGGAATGGAAATCCAATATAATGGTCCCTATATACTATTCAACATCCATATTTAACAAAAACCAGGGCAATGCATATTGACATATAGTAACAAATAGGGTGCTCATTTAGTTAATAATTGAATTGAATTGAATTAATTTAATTTAATTTTTAAACAGTTTTAATCATTTTATTTTAAAATTTAAGTCTCTATAAGTTAATTTAAACAAATCTAGTCAGTTAATTCTTCATAGTTTTGCACTTTTAGTCCAAGTGTTATACAATTGGTAAACTCCTTTAACATATGCGGGTATTTTTGTCATTTGGAATCAATATTTGCTCACATTGAAAGAATGAAACTTTAACCATAGATATTTTTCTAAATGACAAAAATAACCTCATAAAAAGAGTTTGTAATGGAGTTTGATAATATATAATACTAGGATTGAAAGTGCAACATAATGAAAAATTAATAGACTAAATTTGTTTAGACCAACTAACATGGACCAAATTTTTAAAAACAAAACAATTCACGCCCAAAAATGTTAGTATTTTCCAATTTAAAAATCTATAAATTAAATTTATAAATAATTTTTTTTCAATCCAAAGTTTATACAACAAAATAGTCATTGCATTAATATATATTGATAAAAAGCAAAAAGCTAGTTAATTGTATGATTTATAAATTATATAAAATAAAAAATAAAAACACACACTGACACACAAACAATTCGGTTAACCAACACTTTCAAACCAAATCAACAATAACTGAAATTTTTAAAATCATTAACTATTAACCAAACTTAAATGACCAAACACACTGAGCTCAATTGACATCTCTGTGACTTTCTTTAAGGGAAGATCACAAGATCAAACCCTAATGGAGTCGATAGCACTAAAAAAAAACTTAAATATTTTCATAAGAAATAAATGATCAAAATTTGTTAGTTTGATAAATTAACTGATTTTTCTTAATAATCTAATTGTGTACACCCCTACTCACAAAGTAGAGGTAGAGATGCAATGGGGCAAAAACAATAAATAAATTTCAAATGACATAAATATGGTGAAAAGATTAGCGAAAGATGGTAGCTAGGTGTGTGTGAATTGGCCTACATTGTACGACTATACATTTAATTTGCAGTACAATAGGCCTGCTAAATACCCACTACCCAGCAACTACTACATAACCTGACACTTATGAGACAGCTATTAAGGACATGTTTACCTGTTCAAATTATTTTCCATTCTTTATTTTCAACTGTTAACAATTTTCCATACTTTCACTACATCTACACTGTTTAATATTGATTTTTTTTTTTTTTCATTCTCATACAAGTCCGTTTAATTCGTAAATTTTTCTTTATTATAAAGAGTGATATTTTAAGAGAATGAACGATGAATCTTTTTTTTTTTTTTTTTAATTATAAGGAATGAAAGTTCCAATTTCATATTTTATTATTCAACTGGAGGGTAAAAATTACTTAAAATAATTATTGTAAAGGCTTAAATATCTCTATATAATAAAGATATATAAGGGTAATATTAATAGGCAAAAACTTGTGTGAGACTGTCTCACCGTGAGACGGTTCGAGTCGGGTCAAGATGTAAATATAACACTTATACGCACAAATGACATACTTATATGCTCAAATGTAATACTAATCAGGAATAAAAATTTTGTTACTTATAAGGGTAAATGTAATACTTTTAAGGGAAAATACAACACTTTTACCTTTCGATTTAAAAGTATTACATTCTTCATCAAAAGTATTATATTTTCCCTTATAAGTAAGGAAAACTTGTCAACATTACTTATTATGAAAAATGTAATACTTTTTCTCTTATAAGTAATAAAAAATTGTATTCCTGATTAGTATTATATTTGAGCATATAAGTATGACATTTGCACATATAAGTGTCACATTTGCATGGTTCTTCTACCCGACCCGTCTCACGAATAAGGATCCGTGAGGCGGTCTCACACAAGTGTGTCCCATATTAATATTCTAAAGAATTATATTTCCTATTAGCTAAAAAAGGCAGGCACTATTATTATTATTATTATTATTATTATTATTATTATTATTATTATTATTATTATATAAATATCTAAAATCTAAATAAATCTAAAATTTTAATATAAAGTATTAATATTGAGCATCTATTACACTTCTTCTTCCATAAAATACTAGTTTTATACTAATATGAGTGGTAGGTGGCTAATTGGCTAAAATATTTATGAATTATGAGCATAGCAATAAATGGAGATAAGGGTTATGTGCAACATTAAGAATGAGGTCTATTCACGGGAAAAAAATCAAGCATTTATATCTTATAATAATTATATCCAAATCTTTAAAATATGATAAAAATAATCTTTTTGTGTGTGTGTGTGTGTTTTGACACTATGCATAGCATTGAATCCATTGATAGCAATTATATTAAAACCATTACTTTTTTGACAAATTAATATCAAAGATCTGACCTGTCACACGGATTATGATCCGTGAGACGGTTTCACACAAGTTTTGTCAGTCATCTAATGAAACTTCAACGTTTGATTGACTTTTGTGGTTTCTTAATTTTAACATGAAAGGTACTTAGTTGCGCTGTTGCGGTATTTAATTTTCAATTACATTTTCCTGGTAATTAATACGGAGTACTAGATTATCAACAAGAAAAGCCGGTGCACTTTAGAAATTACAATTAGTTGAATGAATGAACACTCAATAAGCTGAGTATGATTACTAAAAATACACATTTTTTTTATTAAGGAATTCCCAATATTTTCGAAGAAACAAAAATTAGAGGAATTGAAGAAAAATGGGGAATGGATAATGAAGAATAGAAAACATAAAAAAAAAAATTAAAATAAGCGATGCCATTATAATAATTAATAGAAAACACTCTTGAATAATAAATAAAAATAAAACATCTTTTATATAAAATTAAGTAAATAACATAACTCTAACTGAGGTTCATTGGACACAACTCAACTAGTCATACCACACAAAATAAGTTCATAATAAGCTTTTCTTTATTAGCAACTTACCAAGGACCGAAAACAAGAGAAGATATAAATTTAGCCCCCTACAATTTATCCTCTTCACCAGTCTTCAGGGAAAACGTAAAAAGACACTACCTTAAAAGGGATGGTCAAGTGGGTGGAAAAGGACTTTCGTACATAAATGTCTCCAGTTCGATTCTTGTCAATACATTATTGGCCGAACCTGTTTCATAGGGATTTCTTAGTGCGATTCAACTCTCCACTATAATTTGCGCAATATTATACAAGAGCGGGATTTACTCATCACACGTTCTCATTTAATGAATGATTGCGAATTTTCTTCGTCATTAATATGTGTGGGGCCTTAAGTAGGCTTGTAGAGTGGATGATATGGCCGTAATCACTTTCTTTTTCTTGTTATTATCTCTAATTAATCATGGTTGACTGATTGACAGGTTGTGCCCCGAGCTAATATGATTGCTTTTTCCATAGCATGCTTAAGCTTGTTATATTCTAATGTTGACTATGACTAGCTTCTTGTTGCTTAGTATGCATATATGATAAAGTTATGATTTAATCAAACTTTATGCATGCTCTAAAGGGGCACAATTTGCTCAAAATATCGTGTTTATGAGATATGTTAGAATAAGCCATCTTCTTTCAAGCTCTTATCTCTCACATTGGGGTGGATGCTTGTCTCATCAATTTGATTTATTGTTTATGTTCAAAGATTTTGGCTGAGATGTACTTTTTAAGTATTATTATTATGCATGTAAATTGAATTATATATAATTTGAATATATTCGGTCTATTTGCATTTGTTGTTGTATTACTTGAGAGATATATAGTGACACTATATTTTGAAGATGCTTTTTTTTTTTCCTAAAAAAAATCTTACAGGCTGGTAAATTTGTATAAAATGTCTTAAAGTTTAAATTGTGTGTCTGTAAATATTTATAAAATAAAAAATAAAAATCAGTCAGTCTTTCAAATAGGGCTTGGTTAAGTTCAAATTTATACAGAATTGATATGCAGCGTGTGTGAGTATGCCTATATGGGGTTAGAAATGGTGGTTTTGTACCAAAAGTGGGGATTGTGATTCCACTCATCCTAAGCCTAGTCTCTCACAGTTGGCATGCGGTGATGTCTCAATTAATATTGTTAGGAAAAAAAATTAGTTGGTTGTTCGTAATGGATTCGATTGAGAGGGTGTTGATAAGAATCAAATTTATGACTTATTGGTATGAGAATCATGCTTCATCCACGTGTATCAAAAGATCGCGAGTTCAATTATTGGCAACACTTTCTCAATCGAGCATGTTGCACAAACTGCAGTAAAATCAAACTTCACCGACAACAAGTGGGTGAAACATGACTTTCATACCAGAAGGTCACAATTTTTTAAGTGTAACTTATCTCTCATGTATAATTTGTTAGCCATTATACACGAGTATAATTTAGTCAGTGCGCATTTTTGGACGGTAACTTTGAGTTTCCTTTGTCATCCAAAAATGACAACTATCATATCCCGTCATTATTACTTTTTATCTACGAAAGAAATAGTGACGAGTTGTAATGAAAAATCTCATGACACTGAAAACCTTTTGGCTTTTACAATGATTTTTTTTTTAATTCTGTAGTGACAATTTTACCCATCACTAATTAACATTTTTTAGTGAATTCATTCATTGTAACTTCTTTCAGCATACTTACACAAATCTGTGAGCATATAAGTGGTAAGCGTATGTGCCAATGATTTTGTGGTCAAGTGGTATGTAGTGACTCTTCCGAATGAGAGGTCATGGGATTAAGCATCAATGGAGGCGGTCTTGACTCTTTCTGCTTCAAGAGATCGGCTAAATTTTGAATGCGAGCGAATTATTACTCAAAAATAAAATTTTAAAAAATCATTATAAGTGAAGATCACACTTAAAAAAGGAAAATTTATTTAGAAAGAATCGAAATCTTGGCATGATATTGTGGTGATCATGAAATTCGCAGAATCCAAGTGAGATGAATAGGCTTTAGTAGGCTCACAAAAAATTCAAAGTCTAGAAAAATAAAACCCCATTGAAATGACAAAGGAATTGATCTGAAATAAAAGCCATGAAATTTGCTGCCACCAACAACTGTGACAATGAGATCCAAGAAACTAGCAGCTAAATAAGCTACCTGCACATTCGACTCCAACTAGTAGTAGTAATCACGCTTCACCTATATTATGTATGGTACCATTTTTGTTTTTTCAACTTTACAACAATGCCCTGACAAATGGTGTCACTTTCGAATAAGCATGCGCAGTAGTAGTAGTAGTGTGTACGTACGGCCACGATTAGTTGAAATTTTCTTGGGTGATTTTTGTCCAATTACTATCTCCCCTTTTTCTTTGGTTTTTAAACCAACCATGATTACACATTCAATTACATACATTAGTCGATATTGATGGAGATGTGGCATCTCAATTAAGGCTGCCTGGGCTTAACTTTATGTCGGCTGAATTTTGGGGAGTTTATTTATTATTAGAATTGTGCTAGAAATATGAATTTTTGAAACGTTAATTTTGAATTAGTTATATATGATTTTTTGAAACGTTAATTTTGAATTTGCACATTTGAAACTCTCCCAATAAAACTTTGTCTTCTTCTTTTGTTTGCAAATCTCTAGCTTGTCTATTCTAGATTTATATGACTTTTCTAAAAGTAAATAGTGACTCTCCCGTGAGACTGTCACATTTCTCAGGATCCTTATTTGTGAGACTAGTTGAGTCAAGATGAAAATGTAATACTAATCATCAAAAATAAAATATTTGTTACTTATAATGAAAAGTGTAATACTTTTGAAAAAAAAATGTAATATTTTAAAATAGAACATGTAAAAGTATTACAGTTTTCTTCAACAATATTACAATTTTTTCTTATAAATAATAAACAATTTAATCCTAATAAGTATTACATTTTCAGTATAAGTGTTACATTTTAATCTTGATCCAACTCGTCTTACAGAAAAGAATATGTGAAACGGTCTCACACAAGTTTTTACCTTACAACAAATGCATACTTTTAACCACAAGTCCACAACCAACTATCAATTCTCAATTTTTAGCAAGGGGATTAGTCACTATGTTCAATTGTGAAAACATTAAGTACACCCCAATAAAGGTTCTCAATTTTTAGCTTCTAACTTATAACTATTCAGCTTTTAGCTAGCTTCTTAGTTTGAAACAAAGAAGTGATGAACACAAAAGATTTGTTTCGGTTCCTGCATGACTATTTTGTCAAATGAATATATTTATAATATTGTATTTTCCATTGGTAATTAAGCTTCTAATATATCAGTCAAATCAATCAATACGTACTCCCCACTTGACAAGAAGATGGTGCCAAATAAATTTTAATCATGTTTATCTTCACAAATAAATGTTGGCTATAGATTTCTTTGTTCTATATGAATAGATGCTAACATTCTAGAGTAGATGTAACAATAAATCATAAATCTAATTAAGAATCGTGAAGCATTGTCATCATTAGCCACAAATATATTCCCATTTAAATAGATGAATTTATCTTGCAATTTCGCAAAATAATTTTTCAATGAAATCATATGCACCAAATAGAACGAAATATTAACATTTTCTTTATTTAATTAGACCAAGTTATATATATACAAAAAGTTTTGACAATCGTGCTGACAAAACACAATAATATTGGAGTAGTTGGGTTGTATTACTACATGTACTTTTAATTTTTGCTCTATAATTAATTGAGTCTTCATTTTTTGTCACATCACGCGGTATCTTGAGCATACTCAAATTAATCTCTGTTTGCACCGGCCCGGCCCAATTAAGAGGCTGCTGGCCAGATCAGATACAACTTTGTTCGTTCCATTTTATGTGTCTTTTGTTTGATTGGTGAGGTTTGACTAAAGATTTTTTAATTCTAATTTTCATAATATTAAATTTTTGTATTTATATATAAAATTCATATATTTAGAAAGTACTTCTATTAAACATAAAAAATTAAATGTAAAAATAATAAGAAAATAAATAAAGAAGAAATAGTTAATTAACTAGTAAATAGCACCCTTTTTCTCTTTGTTTCTTCTCTCTCCTGGTTGACGTATAAAAAACTGTCAAAAAGATATTAAACTGATAAGGATGCTCTAAACACTGCAATAAAACATTAAATTATCAATAGATTAGCAATAAATTAAATAATTATAGGTTAAATACCTACCGAGTTCAGTCTTTTACAAATTAAAATTTGTTGATAATAAATTATATATTTATGAATCTCAATAATTTACCAACGAATTTGATTTTGCATGCCACCATATACTTATCTTGATAAAAAGCCATTGACTTATTAACAGAATACATAACTATTTGAGAAAATTGATAGATTATGTCGAAACAAAATATATCGTTTTTTTTTTCTTGTTTTTCCTAAGAAAAAACCCCAACCATTGAGCAAATGCTGGGGTTGCTCTTTAAACATTGATTCATAATAATGACTATTGACTTTTGGACCCTATACTACATGTCTACATCATTAATATCATTTTTCTCAGGGTAGCCTACTTCAACCAAAACCACAATTTATTTATTTATTTATAGTTAAATCTTTCTTCCTTAAACCCACAACTAAACCTTTCTACCAACTGTTAAAAAAACATATTAAAATTTTTGTGTGGTACTATCATATTAAAGAAGTACTAAAAATAGGACGGTTGTTATTTCGATCTATATAATTATGTGCAATAATTTTTTAACATTTAGGGAGAACAAAAATATTACTACTATTTAGAACTCAAAAAAGTTTAAGCTTTAGGGAATTAGGGATCATGAAATTAATTAATAAAATATTGACCAACCACAATAGTTTAATTTTTGCACAAGTTTGTAAAAGCAAGTAAGAAAAAAGGAGGGAGAAAAAAAAAGTAATAAATGAGAGTTGGCGGCAACACTCAATGCGCCAAGTGGGCGTTGCCGGTGCGCTTAACGCGTACCAACTGTCTTTTTTTGTTTCCTTTTTAATTATTTGGTGAGACCCACATTAGGAGACAAAAACCTAACCCTCCTGCAACTATGCAAGAACTTAACCTTCTCTCTCCCCTTCTTCTCTCACTTCCGTATAGGACTCCAAGTCTCATCAACTTCTCCAAAAAACTTTATTGGGGATGTTGCACAATGAACAAAAATAGTATTTTTTTTAGTACTATTGACTCTGTTACAATATAATTTTTGTTCAAAGCCACTTTCTCAACAAAATGAAGCAGAAAGAGCCAATATTGTCTCCACTGAGACTTGAATCCGTCCTCTCCCATATGGGGGTTCCACTAGACCACAAGATTTTTTTTTAACAAAAGTAGTATGAAAAAATTGAAATTGAATTTTACAAGTCTATACGTACCCAATAACAAGGCAAAAATTGTAACAAAACTATTAATGTACTATTCTATCACGTTCCTTTTTATTCCGTCCCCTTTTGGACCACAATTTTGTCATGCATTTGCCACATAATTAAGGGTATTATTTGGCCACGTAAAGCGGAACATCATTAATAGTACCAAAGCATAATTAGATCCAAAATTCCAAAGAGAAAAAAAACAATTAGAATTAAACTTAAGTGCTGAAATGACATTAGCAACACGCGAATGTAGATATAGAGGGCTATGTAGGATTTGATTGCCAACGTCTTGCATATATAGATAATAGATTAGGCAGTTGTCCTATTAATTAAGTGTCCTGTTTTTCAACAGAAACTAGTGTTAATCCATATAATTACATGATTGCTTAATTTGATTAGATTTCCTGTCATCTCTATCAACTCATCTGATGTTATTATTAGGTGGCCGGTGCTTTTTTTTTTTTTTTTCTAATAAAAAATCTATGAGAGAATGTTTTCTCATCTCTAAAATCCTACCAGATAAGCAATATAAACAAAATTAATCTCAGTATATGATTCTAGTTCACGTATTAATGTAAAAAATTTGTAGCCAATAGTATAATTTA
This sequence comes from Ipomoea batatas, assembly GCA_002525835.2. Lineage (NCBI taxonomy): Eukaryota > Viridiplantae > Streptophyta > Magnoliopsida > Solanales > Convolvulaceae > Ipomoea > Ipomoea batatas. Next base: position 21,005,826 of record CM008344.1, read on the forward strand.
CTCAACGCCCGTATGACGACTTCGTTAATTCATACTCACCGGTTGGTTAATCATCAGTTGTATTTTAATACCAATTTAAAAAAAGAATTGATACAATATTTAAGAATATAATAAGAAAACTGTTGTGAGTGGTATCATTCTAATCTCATTATCCCACCCTAGAAGAATCAGGAATTTATGGCAGCTAATGCTAATTGCTAAATGGTGGAATTAATTAATTAACCACCGTCCATTTACTGTATTTGACAGACATTAATTGACAAAAGAAAAATGCTAACCAGAAGAGTATGATCAATGGGTATTTTATTTCGACCAACCTTTTAAAATTTAATTAAATCTCGTTTTGTGTTAATAATAACTGAATGTGGAATCGATACAATAATAAAATTGATTTTTGTCACAAATTAAACATAAAAATAATGTGTTATAAGTAATTATAAGGAATTGATAAATATATTAGACTTGTCCCAAGATTTTAGGTCTTAAAATTTTGACATTTGGATCAAGCTAAGGTTGATAACCATATGGTTTGCCTGGGAGGGACAACCCAAGAAGAAAGGGTCAGATTAGGATTGGTGATTTCCATGACATGAAGTTAACCAATAGTTGTTATGATCATTATGGGAGCTCGTTTCATTCGATGAGGATATAGATAGCGCTAGGAAATACCAGAACAGTTGTTGGACTTCTTTTAGTTGTTCTAATCTTGATAGAACTACAAAACACACTCGTGCACTCCCTATCCATATTTACATTACAACCTAAATGGCTCTGAGTGGGAGGCTTTAGGTCATATGAGGAATAAAAGTTATGCAAGAGAATTAAAAGGGAAAAAAAAACCATATATGTTGGGAAGACCAACTTATGAGAGTGGGCAACGAAACTTAACCAAGTTTGACTTGGAGCATGAGTTTAGAGGAATTGACATGATTCATCCCTCTCTATATCGAAGTCTCGCAACTTGGGGGTGGGGAAGGGGGGGGGGTGAGACTATTGATGGATTTATTAGACCGTACAAAAAAAATCAGTGGATCTCGTATTAGGAAGGTCAACGTAACCTGAGAAGAGGGGGTTGGGTTAGCACATTGGGTTGATAATTTCCAAATCACGTAGTTAACTGATAGCTATTATATTGTGATTGTTATGAGTGGCAGCTTCGCTTCGAGAAGTGTTCATATAATGTGGGTCCAAAAGAGCTAGCATGGATTTCTTGTTAAATAAATAAGTTAATTATTGTCTTGTGGGAACACCTTGTGTCACATTTTGACACTTAAATCTTCTAATCTCAAAGACTGATCAAATATAGCAAGTTCTTTATCCTATATTGAGCATTAATTTTTTTTATTAATCATTATTTATCTATTTTTAATCATTATTTTTGTGCTATTTAATTCGAACCCTCAAATAATTATTATTTTTTTGAGCAAATACCAATTTTGGTCCCACGACTATTAGCAAAATGACAATTTTGATCCACATGTTTCATTTCTACCAATTTTGGTCACACGACTATTGTTTAGTACCAATTTTGGTCCACGACTACTGTTTTAGTGCCAAAATTCATCGCGCCGGTCACCCATCCATTTAAAACGTGCCGAAATCTAAAAAATTTTAAGGTATTTTCGTCCTTTTCAACTCAATATCTCAAATTTGAGCATGAATAAATAGATTTAAGCCCTAAGATTGATCATAATTCACAATTCTCCTCCTCAAATTAAGGTAAAATGAGGAGGAAAACTGCGAATTTTGATCCATTTTAGGACATTTTCACCATTTTCAACTTAATATCTTAATTTGAGTATGAATAAATTGATTTAAGTCCTAAAATGGATCAAAATTCGCACGTTTAACAATTTTATATTTTTGCATGTTTTAAACGGATGGGTGACCGGCGCGATGAATTTTGGCACTAAAACAATAGTCGTGGATGAAAATTGGTACTAAAACAATAGTCGTGGGACCAAAATTGGTAGAAATGAAACATGTGGACCAAAATTGTCATTTTGCTAATAGTCGTGGGCATGGTTGAAAAAATCGTTAGGCGCTCGAGGAGCGCCTAGCGCCTAGGACGCCTAGCCGGGGATTAATCGGCGCCTAGGCGCCCGCGTATTTTTTTATTTTATTTTTTATTTTTTAAAAATTTGTTTAAGTATTTTTAATTTTTTAAAGACTAATAAATATAAATTATATAATACTTTAATAGTTAATACTAAAATATTAAATATTAACCTAAAAAATATCTAAAGTTTGTACAATTTAGTATTATTTTTCTCAAAACGATGTTGTTTTGAGTGGAATAACCCATTAAAAAAAAATAACAATAGTTAATCGACCGACTAGAATGCCTAGTCGGTGCCTAGTTGACGCCTAGGCGGTCAGCGCCTAAGCGGCCTAGGCGGTGCTTTGGCGGCCTAGGCGGAGCTTAGGCGGTTGCCTAGCCGGCCAACCGCCTAGACCACCATTTAATGTGATACGCTAGGCGGTCGACCAGCGCCTAGCGCCTAGGCGGGGATTAATCGGCGACTAGGCGGGATTTTTGCAACACTGGTCGTGGGACCAAAATTGGTATTTGCTCTATTTTTTTCAATCATGAGTAGTTTACGTACATTACTACACATATCTATTCGTAACAATGTCATATATAAACAATGAAAACAAATGAATACATAAATGGATTAATTACTCCATCTCTTATTGTTTTTAATATTATTAATAATAATTCTTGCATTGCGCAATTAAATAAATGTCTAACACGAAAACTAAAATAAATAAATTAGACATAAGAGAAGTGTTTATCTTGTGCCTAGCTAAAGAGCAATGTCTCTCCAGTGGACTATTTTCGCAGAGTTTTTTTAATTAATAACTATTATAAGATAAAAATGAATATTTTCAATACAATCAAAATGGTATTTAATTTTCAACTTGTAATAAATGTAGTAGTAAATGTTAGTATTACCATAGATAATTATAATCAATAATATAAATGATGCCTTAACAATTTTAAATTAAAATAAATTAAATCTTCTTAATGCGATATTGATGAGTTAGTAAAATACTAAAATTTAACTTATTTTTTTGTTAAAAGTGACATGATTAATGATTATAATATGTTTATTGATGTTATCGAATAATAATTTAAAAGTTATGCTATTAAGTTATAGCATATGAATTCATAAGTTTTCCTTGTATATATGATTGGTACCTCAACTATTGTTACACATGAGCTATTCATCTTGCATTGTAAACTCTCATTGATATTTTGCAATATTATTATTATTATTTTCCTATATTATTGATTGTAATAATGAATTTATTTGCATTTAAATTTTTTAAACAATAACAAACTTTGTCTCATATATAGTACATTAATATGTAATAAAATGTAAATTTTAATTAAAAAAATATAGATTTGGAATTAAAAAAAAATTTAAAATTTGTGTATCAACAAATATGGTTTGATTTAAGTAATGAGAAGACAATGTATTCTTATAATAATTACAGTATGACATTCATAATCTATTAGAATGGAGATTCAACAAATAATAGCTTTCACTTATTTTAAAAAATAATGTATATAGTTGAAGCACACAAATCAAATTACATAAATATTAGTATATTTTAATTCTTACTCCAAAAAAGAAAAGAGTTGAAAAAGTATTAACTGAAAGATAATAACTTGGAAAATGTTTTAATTTATTATTGTAAAAGAAATAAATTAAAATGTATAAGTTATTAATTCACATTATTACGCCAATATAATTTGTATTCTCATTATAACCTTATGAACATGATCTCTTATTATATTTATTATTCGAAATTAAATAAAATATTATTACAAATAGCAGAATGAAATATTTTGTATTGATTTAATTTTGTGATTTCAATGCAAATCATTAATATATCTCCTTTTTTTTTTTCCTTTTTGAATACAAATGACAGTATATAAAAATTAATAAATAAGAGTGGCATAAAATTTGGATGAATCATAAATCACACCAATGATATTGATAAAAGTAATCGGATGCAAGTTTTTCAAAGCATGAAATCACTAACTTGTTTAAAAATTTTAAACAAACATGAAATCGCTCTACGGAATCTTTTTATAGTCTATAATTAGTGAGCAATAATGTATTGATTAGCAAAGCATGAAACCCTAAAAAAAAGAAACATGGAATAACCCTATCATATATATTATCAATAATTGAGGTTCTCCCTAGCAGGGGAAATGAAGAATATAAATAATGATTATGACTATTATTACATCTGATCTCCAGCTGTAAAAGATTTATGAAATATGCAGCCCTGCCACTGCCTACCTATAAGCCTATCCCAACACAATTGCGAATAATATTAAAGATTTTTGAATATATTTGGTTTGCATGCAATTGCAATCCTATGCCGTACGAGATTCTCGATCTAGCTCTACCCACTTACGCTTTTACTTTTACTTTTTTTTTTTCCCCACTTGCTATTTGTAATGTAAATCACAATCAATTAGATCATTAATATATGTTCTGATTCAAAGTAAATCTCACATCAACAGTGTACGATGATAAATGCTGATCGATTTGTAAGTGTAGCCTATACTTTATTATCCTAGTAACCAATCTTAATAGGTGTTTTTTTTTTTTTTTAAATAAAATTTGATTTATTTTCATAGGAAAAAGATGTTCAATACAAGATGATCGAGATGCAAAACATCAAATTAGATGAACTAGCATCAAGTCTTGTAGTCTGAGCAAGAGTACTGTGGACTAACAAATTTTTTGATCTGCGAATAAACTTGAAGGACACATATTTAAAGTGCATGGTAATGGTTCGACATCCCGCGATTGTACAACCTGCATAACATAAGTTGGGTACATATATCTAATATAACAGAGATATTGGTAACGATTAATACCTTCAAAAATAAAATCAAAAGTGTATATCCAAGGGCTAATTTAATAAGAATCTGAAAATTGGGCTTAGCACGCATCATGAATGAATGATGGACCAGCTTCTTTTTTGTATTTCCTGGATTATTATAAAATTTGTCTCAAAGGACAAAGAATGTGTCTCATATTCTTCTACGTCAACACAGGAATTTGATTCTGTTGTCCCTTGTTAGAAAATGACAAAAACATTCCATATGCGAACATCTCATTTGAGGAAAAT
>CM008344.1:21038572-21049101 GCA_002525835.2 Ipomoea batatas
GTTTTTTCTCTACATCGTTGACTTGATCTTATTTTTAAGAATTGTGTAAGATGTCTTGCTGAAATTTTGAGCTTTTGTCCTACTATGTGTTAAGTTCTTTTCTCTACACCGTTGAAAACTTGATCTTATTTTTAAGAATTGTGTAAGATGTCTTGCTGAAATTTTGAGCTTTTGTCCCACTATGGTGTCTATGGATTATTGGATTGAGTAATTTATTATAAGAAGTTCCTATGTAAGTTCAGATGCTTCTGGTATTGCTCTAGTATGATCGTTGTTGGCTGCTTTGTGCTTCACAGATTTCGGAGGTGAATGTTATAGAGGCAAATGGTCAACTTGAATCTGTGAAAAAGATTCAAGTGAAATCAAGATTAGTTCAAACTGGCTCTGTTCCATTTAGTGAACTTGGCAAACTTAATGCTTATGTGTTGAACTGCAGATATGAAGGTCAGTTCCTTGCTCCCATGTTTTGGAGTATGAAGAAGACATTTACAAGTTCTACAATGAAGCTGAGGTTGTTGAAATATTAAAAATATTAAATATAGTCTGCCTTGGGCAGTCTGCCTGGGACAGTCCACATATTCTGCCTTGGGCAGTCCACTTTTTATCTTCTTGAGCAGTGTAGTTTTCATTATGTCTTGTGTGTATATATATATATTAGTGTGTAAATCTGAAATAAGGAGTAGAGAGTAGAGAGTAGAAACATCTTGTAATCTTTGTATAGATCAGAAATATAAATCAGAAACTTTTCTTTCAGTTCTGAACATGTGTCTTTCATATTGATTTCTATGTTCTGAACATCAGTTTTCTGCATTTTTCTGGTCTGAAACATCAGTTTTCTACAGAGGTAAATCACCTTCTGTGATTTAGGGGCTATTTACTAAAATGGAAAAAAAAAATGGAGGATTAAGAGGTCTACAAGGCTGCTTGGTGACTCACTTCTTCCCTTCTTTTTATTGCCTCTTTCTGATTATTATTTTAATTTTTATTGCCTATTCACCTCTTCTTCTGTTTTATTATTATTATTATTATTGTTATTAGTAGTATTATTATTATTGTTATTAGTAGTATTATTATCTTTTTTTTTATTACTATTATTATTATTATTATTATTATTATTATTATTATTATTATTATTATTATTATTATTATTATTATTATCTTCTTCTTCTTTTTTTATTACTATTATTATTATTATCATTATTATCTTTATTATTATCATTATTATCTATTTTATTATTATTATTATTATTATTATTTTTATCATTATTATCTTTATTATTATTATTATCTTCATTATTATTATTATTATTATTATTATTATTACTACTACTACTACTACTACTACTAATTTTCAGTTATTTTTTGTTTTCTTTTTTGAGTTACTTTTTTCAAGTGTTCTTAATTTTTTTTCCACATTATTCTCTTCACCCTTATATATATATATATATAATTTTTATCCTCTCCTTTCCTTTCATTCTCCAAATTTTCTTCGTCTTTTTATTACTCTTCCCCTTCCTTCTTCTACTTCCTACAACATGAAATTTACTTATAATTTTAATGTGGTTAAAATGATGAATATATCTTTTGAATTGAACTTTATGTTGTTTAATGCTTTAAGAATTTCAGGATATGATGCTGTGTGGTGGATCTGATTCAGTAATTATACCAACTGGTATTATATCTTTTATAATTATATACATCGACTAGCTATTTGTGGTTGTCACATATTGAATGTCTTTGTTGCAGGAGTGGGTGGATTTATTGTTTCCAGGGCACTTTCTCAGAGAAACAATGATCCTACTAGAGCTTCACGACCTTGGGATAGTGTAATGTCATTTCTTTCATTTGCATCTTCACAGTTTTGATTAGAATTGCTTGCATCTGCTGATCTAGCCCTATACTAGAGCTTCACGACCTTGGGATGCTCTACTAGGAGTTGCAGACACTTTGCACTATGCTGATGGGAGTGTCAAAAGACAATGGCTTGTTAACGCAATGGAAATTAGCTGTGTCTCAAAATTTCCTTCCACGGTAGGAGTTTCCCATTCTTCCTTTTTCGCTCATAATTGGAAACTCAATGATCTATCCTATCCTAACCTTGAGGCATTTTGTTCTATAGAATCACAGCACAGGAATGAATAAGTGAATTCATATCATAAATTTTATATAAGTATTTGATTGAAGACAATATACTGGAATATATGTTGATTCCTTTTTGCATGGTATTCACTACTTACATGTTGTAAGAGAAAAAATGATAGGGAACGGAATGAAAGTTCCTAAGTGCAGTTACTGGTGTTGTCCTATGCATAGAGAGGACCATAGCTAATTCCGGGGTATGCAGGGATGATGTAAACTATATAAACGAGCATGCCACATCCACTCAGGCGGGCGATCTCATAGAGTTCCAAGCTCTCCTCCGTTGTTTTGGCCAGAACCCAGAGGTGACTAAATGGATTTTAGTTCTTCAGTCTATCGAAACTCTTTTCTCTTTTCTTCTTTGCAACTAACTTTGTAGTGTCAAAGACATAATCTAGCAAGTACAAGTTCTTCTCCCTCAAGTAAACATGATCCATTCAAATATCCGCAACTTTCTATTTTCATATCAGGATTACGTTGGTTTTAAGTCAACCTTGGGCTTTTGTGCCATGGATGGAAAAGCTTAACATAGAGGGAGTAGAGCTTTTTTTGGCAGGTACATATTAATGGCTTCCTGATCATATTTTCGTCAAACCCCCCCAAATTGACTCATGGGGACTACCCTGTTGGTTTCCCACCTGCCGGTCATGAAAAAAATCATCAAGAAGTTCTTTCCTAAAGAGAATGGTCCAGTAACAAATTATTGAGCCATCCATTAAGCAAATCTCCTGTCATTATTAAGAAGAAAAAAATTAAAATTGTAATAACAGAGTCCAGCACAAACATACTACCGGTGATGAGGCAGTCTTTGGATTGTTTTTGTTCTTGACCTTTGAGTTTCTTGATTTAAGAAAAAAAAACATGGAAAGGTATGACTGGCCTAATAGTACTGTAATATTACATACATTTGATCTAATGGTTTGTCTCCTAGGTAATAAGGCTTTGGTTTGTAAATAATTGATGGCATGATAATGTTGCTCCTTTTTTCAGGAAGAACATCGTGCCGAGATCTCTTTTATGCTGTCTGGGTTCCTGATCTCTGTATGGAAAGAGTACAGAGTAATGGGCAATGGTCTTTATTTTGTCCAAATGAGGCACCAGGATTGGCAGATTGCTGCAGTGAAGAATTTGAGGAAATTTATACAGAATATGAAAGATAGGTAATTGTCACACTGTTCAAACACACTGAACTGTTCTTGATCCTTGGTTCTGAGGCTTTTTTATGGACTCAGGGCAAGGCAAAGAAAGTTGTACAGGCACAAAATCTGTGGTTTGAAATCTTGAAGTCTCATATAGAAACTGGTACTCCCTACATGCTATATAAGGTTCGTATTATACTCTTTATATGCTAAAGACTTGATATGATTCTTCATTTGCATTTTAGTTTTTAGTTAACCTTGTTTCCAATGTTCTAAGACTCTTGCAACAGAAAAAGCAACCAGCAGAATCTTGGTACTATTAAGTCTTCTAACTTGTTAGCTGAGATTATTGAGTATACAAGCTCAACGGAAACTGTGGTCTGCAATCTGGCTTCAATTGCTTTGCCATGATTTGTCAGGGAAAAGGTAATTCACTTGAGTCCATAGGATATATATTAGTGCTGTTACTGTTTAATAAATAGAAAGACATGTTCTGTCAATCAAATTCCTGCTTCTTATCTTGCAGGGGGTTCCAATTGAATCACAGCCATCTATGCTTGTTGGAACTTGGAAGCAGAGGGCTCTATAAATTGATACTTTGATTTTGACAAACTGGCAGAGGTTTGACTTGTTCCATAAGTAATTGCTTTTTATCTTTCTTGATGTTATAATTTATAAATTTGGTTGTAATGTTTTCCTCCTTACTAATACAGGTTACTGCAATAGTTACAACAAACCTGAACAAAATTATTGATGTTAACTTGTATCCCGTCGAAACTGCAAAGAACTTAAATTTGCGTCACAGGTCCATTGGGATTGGTGTCCAAGGCTGACACATTCATTTTACTCTGCATGGCTTTTTATTCACCAGAGGTGAACTACCTTGATGCAACAGTAATTCCTTCTTCTTGATGCATTATTTCTTTTGTTCCGATACATCATCTGATGTGCAGGCTCAGGATCTAAACAAAGAAATATTTGAAACAATATACTACCATGCTCTGAAAGCTTCTTCTGATTTGGCTGCAAAGGAAGGCTCTCTATGAAACCTATGAGGGTAGTGCCATAAGCAAGGTTTATGTTAGTGTTTCTGCTTAGAAATTTAAGTGACTAGTACTCTGCAGTTTTTTTTGCTTTAATCAGTTAGAGTAGCCATTGCTAGAGTTTATATTTGATTTTGCAATGGTTACACCCGTAGATAGGTTTCTGATTAAGTTGATTGATTTTATTGTTTAGGGTACCCTCCAGCCAGATATGTGGGGAGTCACCCCCTCAAATCAATGGGATTGCGTTGCTCTTCGAGCAATGATAGAAAAGAATGAAGTAAGGAATTCCCTTCTTGCAGCACCAATGCCCACTGCTTCAACAAGCCAAATTCTTTGGAATAATGAATTCTTTGAGCCATACGCTTCCAACATTTACAGCCGCAGAGTTCTAAGGTTTCTTTGATGTATGAAAAAGAGTCTTTGAATTTATTTGATGGAGTAATTAAGATGAAATCTTATAAGACATTTGTCTTTGTAGATCAGAAATATTAATTTTTGGGTCTTTTCTTGCCTAACGTAAATGAATTGCGGATTTGCAGTTGAGGGAGTCTTTGCTGGGAGAACATGGCGGCAGATGGAAGGAACTGCCGGGTACTTGGGGATATTGGCAATATGGTTACCTTCGAGGGGCTGAAGGTAAGCAGCAGCTTCCTCAGGTGTCTAGCCCCCTCACAAGGGGTTTTTGTGCATAGTTACTGGCTACTGCAGCAGCTGACAAGAACAAGGCTGGTGGCTATAACCCTATTCAATAGTGTTAAATGATGCTTAGGACCCGTTTTTAATTATTCTATGCCATGCCCCCCATTAGCTGTAGTTCTAAAGAACTTGTCCCCTGCCTTAATCTCCTGATTTGCTGCAGAAATGTTTTGGTGCTGTGAATGTGGATGGAGTTGCTACTGCAAATGGAGGTGCCCAGAAAGCCTCCTTCTCAGTGTGAAGCCAATCAAGCCTGAAGCTGTGATTTGTCCTATGGCATTACTTGGTCAATGGAAGGTGTGTTTGCTTGTCTGTTGCCCTTTTTTTTGCTTAATTTCAACATGAAAATGGGACTGGTATTGACTATAATTTTTATAACAGTTAATGATGTCCTTACTGATTGCTGCAGAATAATGTGCAAGATTTTTGCAGCCTTTTGTGTTTCTTGCATGTTGAGCCATGGTGCATTTGGGCATGGTATGTCTTATATATTACTAACTGTATATATACATGCTAATAAGTTTAATTGAACTAGATTACTTAAATGTTTGCTATCTTTTTAGGTGGAATAAGCTAATACAGAGACCTTATGAGAGTGGTGATCATAGAGCATTGAAACTGATTAAGGCAATTCTTAGGCCATTAATGCTTAGGACAACAAAGGAAACAAAGGATAAGGAAGGGAGGTAAAGTGTGTAATGATTAACATTCCCTCAAATAAGTTTTTCTCTATGATTTATTTCATGCAATCATTGTTGAAGCTGCATTATAGTAAAATGATTTTCAAAATCTTCAAGTATCCTCTTTAGCTAAAGCTTATAGAATAATTTTTAAAATTTTTAATTATCAATGATTTTCAAAATTTTCAAGTATTATTTTTTGCTTATAAAATGATTTTTAAGCTACATTGTTGTTGCTTTTTTCCCATTATGCTATACATTCCTTTCCTTTTTGTGATGTTGGATGGTGATAAGTAGGTACTCTTGACACCAAGCCATCTATAGAAGAAGAAAACGGCGAAATTGCAATTCAATACAAAGTGTGAACGTACACTTGTGGAGCCACGATTGGGATAGGCATTACATAAGGCCTTCCTCAATAAGGGGATTTTACACAGATTTTATGAAAAGTGTGATGAGATGGATGAGTGATAAGGGGGAGAGAAAAAATTGAGATATTTCCTGCAAGGACAAGAATTTGGTCGGAATTGTTGGGCCCATGGAGTGAAGGCTTTGCAAAGTTTCCAAATTGTTTGTCATTTTTTATTTTTATTTTTTAATGGAAAAATGATCAAATTGGCCCTTAAACTTTACTTGAAAAGTCAATTAGGTACTTAACCTTTTTAAAAGTAATTGCACCCTTTAACATCCTATTTTTGCGCGATGAAGTTCAAAAATGGTAACTTGTGATAACAAGTTATAAATAGTTTTCGATCAAGAATAATCGTCGGCGCATGGAGTAGGAAAATTGACTGAAATAGTGAAATATGAAGAAATGGAGAGCAATAACAAAAATATGACATTTTTTAAAAGTTGACAGAAATATGAAAAACGCCTTTGAAAAATGCGGGTGGGTGTCAGAAACGCATTTCTGAAATGCGTTTGATATTTAAAAATAAAAAATAAAAAATCGCCTGGTCGCCTTCTCCATCCCGGCGACCAAAAACTAAATTACATATAAAAAAAAACTATTAAAACATCATAAAGTAAACTAATGCTAAAGAAGGGAAGTTATGGCATTTGATAAAGACCAAAAAAGAACATAGGAGGCGAAAAGAACCCAAGAAAAGAAGGAAAATTTGAAGAAAAAAAAACAAAATTATATAAAAGAATGTTGAAAAGCGTTTAACTAAAAATTGATGGAGTAATTGTGCAAATATGCATTTTTAGGCGCATAGCTTGTCATAGAATGTAGAGAGGGGAAAAAAGAGTTACAGATGGAGAGATTTTGGAATTGATCCGTGAAAAATCAAAATGGAGAATATTTTGCAGTGATGTTAAGTACATCATTGAGAACCCATAAAATTGAACGTGTGTGATAGTAATAGCTGGTTGAAGAGAGCGAGACTTTGAATCAACCGTTAATCTCGTGTATAATTATGCACACAAATAAACATTAGATCATTTTAGTTTATTTTCTTTCACAGGTATCGTGATCTTAAACTAACGACTATGAGTCAAAGTGGTGAAAAAAGAGAGATTTTGAACAACATAAATTATAATTTATTTTATCATTATCGTAAAAAGATCGTTTAATAAAAATTAATTTTGTTGAGAGTAATAAAAATTAATTATATTCATGTTAAATTAATCCATAATAATAAAAATAAGCACGAGTTCAAGTTTGCTAACTCTTTCTCGATCTAGCAATCGAGCCCATCACACCAAGTCTTCTTAATGCAATTTACAAAATGAACAAATACAAATTTTTGTCACATGACTATTAGCAAAATGACAGTTTTGGTCCATATGTTTAATTTATACCAATTTTGGTCCCACGACTATTATTTTAGTATCAATTTTCATCTACGACTATTGTTTTAGTGTAAAAATTCATCACGTCGATCACCCATCCATTTAAAGCATGCAATAATCTAAAATTGTTAAAGGTATTTTTGTCATTTTCAACTTAATATCCCAATTTGAGCATGATAAATGGATTTAAGTCTTAAGATCGATCAAAATTTGTAGTTTTCCTCATCATTTTATCTTAATTTGAGGATGTGAACTGCGAATTGTGATCAATATTAGGGCTTAAATCTCTTTATTAATGCTCAAATTGGGATATTGAGCTGAAAATGACGGAAATATCTTTAAAAATTTTATATTTCGGCACGATTTAAATGGATGGTTGATTGGCGTGATGAATTTTGGCACTAAAACAGTGGTCTTGGGACCAAAATTGGTAGAAATTAAACATGTGGATCAAAATTATCATTTTGCTAATAATCGTGAGACCAAAATTGCTATTTGCTCTTTACAAAATTCACATAATATACACTATCTGTGGTGGTTGTGATTTCTCTCATAAAAAGCATTAATTATTAATTATTAATTATTTAATTATAATAATTCCACTATATTATGATATGATAGTTACACATTGCTTTTAAATTAAATTAAATTACTAAACACGTTTCTTTCATCCAAAATTTTTCATTTTTGTTTTTCATGAAGAAAAAAGAAGTAATGATGGTGGAGTGCTTGAAAAATAGATTATCAAATAAAGTTTGACTTGCTTAATCAACTTTAACAATTTGAAAGAAATTAAAAATTAAAATAAAAATTAGCTTTAAAAAAAAAAAAAAAAAGCTCTCTTTAGTTAGGAATAATTTTTTAAAAAGTTAGCTTTAAACAATTTTTTGTTACCTTTTAAAAATTAGTTAGGAAGAATTTTAAAAAATAATTAAACTCCGTTGAGAGAGTCCGCCACTCACAGCCGCCTATCTCTCGTTATATATAGGGGGATTGTTCTCTCCAAAACCTGACGGCCCCTCTTCTCATGTTATATCACCCCTCCCTCCCAACACTCTCATATTAATATTAAATTGTATATTATCTTCAATTCCACCTTTAAAGGGGGCTTGAGACTGAGAGATTGGAAAGAGACTATATCAAGAAAATCCTGGAACTGAAGGAGGAAATTCATAAGGGAAAAAAACATGGCCGTCCTTTCTCCATTACTATCCTCTTCTTCACTCCAATATACCTTCTCTTCTATTTTATGGGTTAAAAGTTATTTTTTCAATAACTTATGAGTACCATTTTGTAGTTCATATTTTTATTATTTACCCCTATATATACACTATTCATCTTATTAGCAAACATACCAGATTTGTTTAATACAATATAAAGGATTTGACTTTGTAAAATATTTAATAGTATTTATAATGATTTATAATATTTTCTATATAGAAAGAAACATCCTAAAATGATTGATAAAATACAAAATACTATATATACTTACTAGTTCAATCCAACTACACCCCTGATCTTTTCAACTCCATCGTCTTTCATCTTTTTCCTGACTTGAGCTACTGCTTTCCAGTTTTGAGACATTGAATGTAAATTTGCCAGAAGTGTGTACCTGCCACTGTGATGAGGTTGTATCCTGATTAGCAGATTTCCTACCCTATCCATTTAAATACCCTATCCTCCTCTCTCTAATCTCCATCTGTGTGTGCCATCGTTTTCACAGGAATGTTGATGGACGTTCTCTCTCCTCTACTTCCATCGGCATTTTTATTCATTCTTCGTCTGGGGAGCTTATCAAGATCATTTAGTAAATCCTAAAAACTGCTTTCAAATGTTGAAGCCTTCTTTTCAGCCATGGACTTGGTCATCTATAGCATATTAGCATGTATATGTTATAGCTTTGGTTTCTCAATAGTTTGGATTTCATCATCAACACTGATACGTTATGCTTCCAATTATCTTCAGCGATTTGGATTTACATCTTTCACGTCATTGGACACGTGCTCTCAGCTCCAATGCCATCATTATGTGATATCCCATGTATAGTACACTAACATCTTGCATCTAATCTTTGTCAATTTTGATATATGTAGCAAATTATAAGGCCGTTAGTTGTCTTTCACTCACAACTCTTAACTGTGAAAGGAGCTCGATTCTTCTGTCACATTTCTTCAAGACTGGCCGCCAAGGTGATTGCATAATGCGTGAAAAATTGATAAGTGTAAAAAGATACAAAATGATACTTTTATTAATTTATATATTCAAACAAAAAAAAAAAAAGAGCTTGATTACCTTGGATGGTTACCACGCAAGGGCGATGCGTGTTGCTTGTCTCTCACCTTGATAAACACGTACGGTAAAGAACTAGAAGGTGAAGAACGTTTTAAAAAAACATGTACAGTAAATAACTGGGAGGAGATGAATGTTTAAAACAGATACACTTACGATAAGAAATTGGCTTGTGAGGATAAGAGTGTTTAGGAAAAATTAAGATATTAGGTTTTTCGATTAAAGAAATAAATGATGTCATTTTTATAAATTAATAAGGATAAAAAAAAATAGAAAAAAAATTGTTAAAACTTGTAGCTTATTTTGAAACACTACTTGAATGAGTGTTTCAAAATTAACTATTATTTTAAGCTCTTCAATTTTTACCAAACAGAGCTATAACATATTTGTACCTTAAAATAAGCTATAAGTTCTACCAAGCAGAGCAAAAAAAAATATGATAGAACACACAAATGTATTCAATACATTTTTAAAACCTACAACCATACACCATAAATGGAGGCAAATTTTTCTGTATACTATGAATATAATATACATTTTAATATATTAAAATTATATTATTTATGTAATGAATTTACATTATTTTTCAATAATCAAATAATGTCCTTTCAAATAATATACTTTAAGTACAAAAATAATGTACTTTTAATATATTTAAAATGTACTTTTTATTTATGGTCCATACCTATGAAAATTATAGTGAAAGAATACACCTATGTAAATTGATTAATAAGGAAAAAGAGACT
>CM008344.1:21060055-21075436 GCA_002525835.2 Ipomoea batatas
TGTGTATAAGACACAGTGATAAATAAAGTCAAAATAGTGAAATTTGGCATTTCAGTTCGGCAAAAATTTGTGTGAGATCGTCAGATTCTTGTCTGTGAAACGGGTCGGGTATTTATATTGAAAAAAAAATGTAATATTACTCAGGAATTTGTTTGTTACTTATAAAGGAAAGCGTTATACTTTTTGAAGAAAAATGTAATACTTTTACTGATCAGTACGTATTACATTTTTCAGTATAAATATTACATTTCTATATTGATTTGATCCATCTTACGGATAAAGATTTGTGAGACGGTCACACAGGAAAGTCACTCTTTGAATTTTTGGTTTAGGGTGCAGTAAATTAATTTAGGGGGGTCTTTTTTTTTTTTTTTTTGATCAAAGGATGAGGGGGTGACCCGAAAAGTACAAAGAATTTAGGGCGGTCTTTAATCCAGCCTCTAACATATTTGTACAAATGCTAAAATAAAATTACAAGAGCATATGGATGCTTAATTACCTCAACACCCTTCTTTTCCAGTGTCATTCTCAAGTCCTTGAAAAATGAGACTCCACTTGTATCAATAGCACTGATAGCTGACAATTTCAACAAAAAAATTTCATTATTCCATTTAAAATGTCTTTTACTTGTAGTATGGTGCTCTAAGGAAGATTCCAATTGACAATACCTTGGTGAAAATAAGGATCTGTATTACTTTGCTATAAATGCTATTTTAACCTAGAGTTCGAGACATATGATTTTGCCTACATAGGTTAGCTAACTTTTTGTAACTTTTCAGTACTTTCAATTTTGAACCATAAAATTGGTCCAGGGAAACGTCTCAATCTTAATTAGTATCCCACAATTTCTTACACAATTAATGTGAAGTTGTGTCAGACTTAGTTAGTTTTTATGGTTTCATCTCTTTTCGTTAAAAAGTTGGTTTAATATATAATAATGTTGCGTGTACTAATAAGTAAAGCAATTTCTATATGAGAATAGATTCTCGAATCTTACACTATAAATTTTATTTCATGATGTGACAGACACTGATGCTTTTTTCATGTGGTCCTAATGCAAGTGTGTCTGGATCAAAATTTTGTGTGTGGAGTAAAAGTTGGGAGTGAAAAATGGGAGTACACAGTATTTTTCCTTTCTGTATTAACGTTCTTATAAAGTTATCTAACGTACTCCTTATTTCATTTTTATTTTTATTTTGTTTTAATGTTTGAGTGTAGGAATCTCTTGAATAATAAAGTGACAATAGAGAGTGTCCAAAATGTGTGTGTTTCTTTGTGAAGTACTACAATGCAAGGTTGGTGCCAATAATGCTGAAAACCATGTTTCTAAAAAAGCTTACCAGACATATCAAGAACCACAAATCTCAGCTCAGATTGTTTTTTGGTTTGCTCCTCCTCGGCCTCATATTCTTCTATCCACCTTGAAATCCTTTTTGTAAGGACAAAAAAATAGAAAAGGGTAAGGAAATGAATACAGGAACAAAAAAACAGAAGTGAAAGAACATTTTGCAGCTAGCTTAGGTTGTTGAGAAACAAACCTTTCTTTGAGATAAGTTGTATTGACAAAATTGACTGGAGCTTCAATGCTTAAGATCAAGAAGCCAGGAGTTGTAATGGCTTCCTTGTAATGATCGAGGTCGCGGTAAATTCCTGTCCCAGGAATATTTCCCAACATCATTGTTTTAGGCCTAGTGATTTGCAACAACACCTTAAAGATGGATATCCCAACCTGAACATATATGTATATATCCATGATGTTGGTTAGACAGAGTGGCAGTGCATGTGAATTGTGAAGTGAGAATAGGGAAAAATATTATTGGGTGGACGTCGGTAAATGCTAAGTCTAGCACATGGTGGCTGGTGACTGTTGGACAGAGGCCTCTAAAGGACTTAAATGACCAAATCCAGCACTTAGCGTCTCAAAAATGTGTAACAGTATAAAGAAATAAAGTTGCGCATTCTATACGAACTATTTTTTTGGGTGTAATCCAGAGTCTCCAGTCGGACATAATGACAGCTGGCCTGGAGATTTAAAGCTGCTCCATACCCAAAGCCAAGGATCAAACCTTGACCTTTGGTTAAGGATGAATGAGTCCCTTCAACTTAACCACTCCTCCAGGTTCTATACTAACTATAACGTAGTGGTAAGTGTTTGAACCTAACAAGTGGTATCAAAGCCCGAGGTTGGGGAGGGGTATTGCTGAGTGGGGGCTAGTAAGGTCAAGTCTAGCCCTCGGTGGCTGAGAATTGTTAGGCAGAGGCCTGTAAAAGGCTTAACTCAGTCCTACAATCCCTAGGGGCCTGAGCCTCTCGAAAATGTGTGGTGGTATAAGAAAATAAAGCAAGGCCTTGACTATTAGCTATAGTTTTTGGTCCAAACAAGTATAATGGATGGGGGGCACGCACCGCAATGGCAAGACCGTTTTGGACAGAGATGAATGTGACACCAAAAAAGGCACATAACAGGACGATGAAATCGAACTTGTCGACTTTCCAGATAGAATACGCGGCGGGGATGTCGATCAGTCCGACCACTGCAGTGACGATGATTGCCCCGAGGATGACGTTGGGGGTGTACTGGAAGAGCGGCATGAGGAAGAGGAGCGTGACCATCACCGTCACCGCCATTACAATGTTGGAAACCGCTGTTTTGCACCCTGCGTTGTGGTTCACTGCAGATCTAGAGAAAGCCCCTGAAAATTCAATTGAAATGCCCATTTTAATTTGCATTACATTAAATCATTCATATACCAACACAAATCTACTATGTTAGTCATTCAAACTGTTGGACAGAGACCAGTAAAGGTCCAAGTCTATCATCCAGTGACTGTGGATGATTGGACAAGATCGATAAAGGGCTTAAAGGGCCAAGTCCAATACCCAACATCTGGAAAATGTGTGGCGGTATAAGAAAACAGAGTTAGGCATTTGCTACTAGTTAACACTCCCACATGAATGATGGGAGTGGGTTCGAGTCTCAGTAGAGGCAACTGTTGACTCGTTGTGCTTCAGTAGGTTGAGAAAGTAGTTGTGAACAGATACTACATTGTAATAGAGTCAGTAGTACTCAAAAAAAAAAAGTCAAGTACCCTTAACAATCAATTAAGACTAGTTGGTTGGTGCTGGGAGGAGAATTTGTCCCATTAAGATCGGTAAAGGCCAAGTCTATCACCCGATGACTGGGACATTATAAATATCCTACCTGTTGTGACATAGCACGAAGTCGAGGAACCTACGACGTTCATGATCCCAATCGCCATCATTTCCTTGTTGCCATCAACCTGGTAGTTCTTCAGGGCAGCAAAAGTTCTCCCCACTGCAATTCCTTCCTGTATGCATATATGTTTCAACACAATTTTTTTATTTTACAACAATCCAATTTATTTCTAGGTCATTAATTCTTGGATTTTAAAAAAGAAATTAATAAATAAATTATTATAATAAGATCCACTTACAGTGAGTGAAATGATACCAGTGACAATCCCAGTTTTGATGACTAGCCCCAAGTGGGCCCCATGGAAACGTAGCATGTTCCATGAAGGAGGGTTCAATCCTTCTTGCAGTTTTCCAATCTAAATTGACCAATATTTTTAAAAATTAAATAAATAATAATTGTGAGGGTTAGTGATAAATGAAAATTAAAAAAAAAAATAAAAAAATAAAAAAATAAACACATGTAAATCCGGTCGGAAACAACAGTCAATAGGAACTTACGACACTAATGCCATGTTTATCAGCTTTGAAGGCAAAGACTAGAAGAGTGGATAAAATCACAGAGAGAAGAGGGGCTCCTGCTGATATCCAGAATAGCTTTGGTCTTCTAATGCCCTGTATTCCCAAAAACCATTTTTTTTAATAAACAATTAACAATACCAGAACATTTTGATCTTTTTTATATAATAATGTAGGTTGACCTGCTATATTATTTTATGTTTATCTATATTATTTTATGTTTATATTTTTAAAAAAATGTATAATTGAAAATCGAAATGTTCTTATATTTAATGACATTTAAACTATTTTAATAGAGGACAAAAAATAGTCATACCACAATAATACTAGGATCAAAAGGTGAATATTTCAAAAAAAGACTAAAAATAAACTGTCACTTATAAATTTATGATAACAAGTGAAATTGATTCTATGTTTTATTGATGTGATGTTTATTATTTTATTTTATTTTATTTTTATTTGGTTTAGGGATAAATATTGCATGTAAAGATATTTCTGGGAAAGAAAGTGAATAAAAGGGTAGAAAATGTTACATACAATGTGTCTTGTGAACAGGAGGAAGACCAAGAAGCAAACTCCCATTAGTATAGTTTGCCACGACCACTGCAGAAAGCCATCAACATAAATAAATAAATAAATAAACAAAAACCAACTTGATTGGCGTGCAAATTCATTAAAAGAGGTCAGAAATTTAAATCCTTCTTAAATGAAAAAATTAATTGCCAACACTTTATCTTTTAATTGGGACCGTACGAACATGAATTAGTTTGAGTATATGGTACGAACAATAAATAATTGTTATGTTAGGCAGAAAAAATTAAAACATATATGAAAATATCTGATTATTTTATTAGTATATTTAAGTATATGATATATCATTCTTTATTAATTATCATCTAGAATACATTGGTAAATGGAAAACAGACTTGATTTGGGAATGTCAAAGTTTGGTGGAAAGTAGAGGCGAATCATATTTATATATCGAAATCCAAAAACCACTACATGACTACACAAATGCCAAACGTCTGCACTTTTATGTAGTTAAAGAACATAAACTTTTTCAGAACATAATCCTTAATTTTAAGATTTTCCCCTGTTTGTACATGAATTTATAGATCTCGATTTTTCACATGACTACACAATGACAAACCAGGAGTCAAAAAAGTTGTACCAGCATGTGAACCTGGTTTTTATTGGCAAAAAGTAAAATAATAATAAAATGGAGAAAATGAAATACTTTATAGGGAAAAGTTATATTAGTGAAGTTGATAACATTAGGTATTAATTAGAATTCAAGGATGTGTTCCGTTTTATGTTTTGTAGGGCTTTAAGTAATACGTGGACCATAGTCCAGGTGCATTTCAGGTCAACTAAAGATTAAAATTTATGTCAATTATAGTGTGATGACACATTTGTTACCATTTTAAATGGGTAGTCACAGGATTGAACATATGTGATAGGGCCATTGAGTTTTTGGACTAAAAGAAAAAATTGAGAAAGTAATAGGCCTTGTTTGATAAATAGTTGTTAGTTGATTGGGTTGGCTGTTTGGGTTAGAAGGTATGATTTGTTGATAACATTAGCTGATTGTAGAAAGTTGTTTGATAAATTAGCTGATAGCTGTTTGGTATAATTTCTTTTCTCAAAAAGCTAATTGAAAATGCTGCTTTGAGTAGTCTTTTGAATTTTAGCATTTTGGAGTTACAAAAAGTTTGTTATTTACCAACTAATAGTAGTCAAATAAACTAAAATTGGCTGATAGGCTGATTATTTACCAAACAGGGCCATAATGCATAACACAGTGGCATTTGCTAAGCACCTCGTTCTTAGTTCTTACCTTTGTGGCCCTCTTTGAAAGAATGTCAAAAAATTGGTCCCCGCATATACTAAACAGATATTACCTTATAATAGAGTCGATAATACTAAAAAAAAAAAATACAGAGTACTTTATTCTCTTTTCCAATGATGAAAAGAATAATGGTACTAACCTCATTTGTACGGTGGAAAACGGAACTGAGAACAGGGACAAGTCCCATTTGCTGAGTGAAATGTGTGATTCCCAGAAGACTCTTTAGCTGCTGGAGTGAAACTATAATGGCAGCTCCCGCCATGAATCCAACAAGCGTTGCTCTCGATAGAAAATCAATGATGAATCCAAGCCTACAATTATATATATGTTCCCAGCCATTCAACTTTTTAAGTTTCACCCAAAATTATTATTAATTTCAATTTGTTCAATTTGACTGTATATAAACAAAAAAACATTAAAAAAAAAACTAAAATTACTGCTCTGTTCGATCAACTAAAAAATAAAAAGAAAAAAAGATTGTGATAATTACCTGAAAATGCCGAGAGAAGCTTGGAAAAGACCAGCAAAGAAAGTGGAAGAAAAGGCAAGTTGGAGGAACAAATTTGGGTCATCAGATGGAGAAACTTCTTGTCTGAGCATGGAGCCAAGGATCAGAGAAGCAATGGAAACTGGGCCCACAGCAAGATCCCTTGAACTTCCAAGAACAGCATAAACCAGTGGAGGAACAAAGCTTGAATCTGCAAATTAAAACAATCAAACATATAGAAGAGACAAAACATTTTTTTTTACAGAGAAAAAAAGAAAGAAATTAAACTCACAAAGACCAACTATAGGAGGCAAATTTGCAAGCTTGGCATAACTTATACCCTGCAGAGAGGGAGAAAAAGGTGTGTAAAACTGTCCCTGAGTAGATTAAATGAATGGGTAGGATATATAATTATATATATACCTGGGGAATGGCAAGGCTAGCAATGGTGAGACCAGAAATAACATCAGACTTGAACAATTTGAAGCTATATTGAGGACCCCATTGAAGAATTGGGAAAAAGTACTGGGCACCCAGAATGAGCCTGTGTTTAAGAGGCTGGTTTTTGAATTGGCGAAAAGGGTCATCAGGGAAGAAGGTTTCTTTCAGCCTGCCCTTCAGTTTCTGCCATGTGCTCCTCTTGGGTGGCTCCTCCACCCTGTGGATTACCTCCACCCCACCCATCTCCACTCTGAAACCACTGCTCCCATTTCCTTCCATTTCTCAACTTACTCAACACTTACAACTCTCCCTATTTATGCTGCTCCAATTTTTCTCTGTCCACACCCACACCATCAAATCAACTTTCAAATTATAATAATAATAATAAATACTCGTAGGCGAAGGCCAGTAAAAGCCAAGCCTAACACTCAATAATTGGGGGCTTGTTTGGCCGAGGTCAGTAAAGTCAAATCTAGCACCATGTGACTAGGAGGATTGTTGAGCGAAGGCCCGTAAAGGCCAAGTCTAGTACTCGGTAACTGAGAATTGTTGGGCAGAGGCCAGTAAAGTCAAATCCAGCACCACGTGGCTAGGAGGATTGTTGGGCGGAGGCCCGTAAAGGGCCAAGTCTAGCACCCAGTAACTGAGTATTGTTTGGCGGAGGCCAGTAGAGTCAAATCCATCACCATGTGCTTAGGAGGATTGTTGAGCGGAGACCGTAAAGGGCCAACTCAAGCACCCTGACTCTCCAAAATGTATGACAGTGTAAGGAAACAAAGTTACGCCTTTACTACTAACTATAGCTTTCTGGCATAAATGGTGAGCGTTTGATCATAACAATACTGCATACAAGTATATTGAAATTCAATGGGCTGAAATTAAATCCTACCTTGAAGATGAAGAGAGGGGAAAAAGTTGGGTGTGTGGGTCTAGGAATAGCAGGAGGATGAGTTATTATGAGCGCACAAAGATACAAGGCTAATAATGGTGAGGTGCACTTCTCTAAGTTGGTTATGGAATTGATACGTGTATATATAGAGGGAGAGAGAGGGGAGGAGGGGAGTTGAAATGTTAAAATCATAAATGAAGGAAGCTCAGGCTTCAGAAGGGGACAGAGATGGAGGAGGACAAGAGGCGGAGGCGGTTATGTACAGAATTGAAGTCGGTAAACGGTTTGGCCCTTTATGGCGCCAATTCACTGTCACGGATTTTTATTTTTCTCCTGTCAAATTCACTATTACGGTAAAAATAAGGGTGTGTTCGTGGAAAGGTTTTGGTATAAAGCATTTGTATCAAAGTGATTTATATTATATGGTTGATAGGTTTTTAAGATACTGCTATGGGTTTGGAATACTCTATTAATTGAAAAATATATACTAATTTTATTTCCTTTCCTCCTTTCTTCCCCAACTATTAATAATTATTCTCATCTCACCATACTACCACACATGCAAAATACTTTCACCAAAACTCATTACCCTTACCAAGTATTTGATACTTATAACGATTCTGATTCTCATGTGAGAGAACCTAAACACACCCTAAATACTCCCTCCGTCCCGAATTGGTTCTTTCATTTACTTTTTATACGCTTTTTAAGGAATTAAAATAAATGCTATGCGTTTTTCAATTATGCCTTCACTTTTCTCACTTTTGAGAATAAAAGCAATAAACAAACCAAAAGTCGTATGGATAGATTTGAAAAAGTAGAATGATACGATGGTGATGTTCAATTTTGAAAAGACGACAACATTTTGGGACAAATTAAAAAAGAAAGTAAGACAAGTAAATGAGACAGAAGGAGTACAAAAAATTGGCCAAGACCTGATTTAGTGGCACCAAGTTGTAGTTTGATTATTTTCTCAAATTTAAGGTGCGTGTGAGCTATATTATTAGTATGTACTCTATATTTGTTTTACTATATAGTTTTGTATTAGTGGTTCTGATTAAGTCGTTAACTGTAATCAGTAGAATAGGAGAGTCTTTAGAAGCCTATGATAAAAGGGCTCTCTCTCTCTGTAACCTGTTGAGATAATTCAAATCGTTTGTCCAATCTGGTATCAGAAGCGTTAGGTGTATCGTTCCTCTTTTCTCTTGAATTTTTTTTTTCGATCGCAAACTACCCTACGGCTTCCTCATCCACCACCATGACAACGCCGACCGACGGTACAGTCACCACCACCCCTGTTCCTCCGTCGTTCACCCCCACCGCCCTCACGGCGGCTCACCACTACGTCTCCATCAAACTAACGGCGAGGAACTATCTCTATTGGCGGATGCAGCTTGTTCCGTTCCTCCGGGGCCAAGGGCTGCTTGGATTTCTCGATGGATCGCACCCCTGTCCGCCGGCGACCATCCCGCCTTCTCCTCAACAACCCACGGCTGCTGCGTCGACTCCTCCACCGCATCCGAATCCGGCATGGGTCCAACAGGATCAGTCAATCCTGTCGTTGCTGATATCCTCCCTCACCGACGAAACCATGTATCTCGCCGTCGGTCGAAACACTTCGCAGGAGGTCTGGGAGTCCATCACCACCGCGCTGGCGTCCTCGTCGTGGTCCCAATGTCTAAGTCTTCTCGGGCAATTCCAGACGCTCAGGCAAGGTGACGCCTCTCCGGCCGAATACCTCGGCAAGGCTCAGCTGATTGTGGAGGCTCTCTCCCTCGCCGGCCGGCCACTTTTATCGACCAAGCAGATTTTGTACGTTCTCCGGGGTTTACGATCGGAATATCGGTCAATGGCGAACGCCCTCACCGTGAACGGCGGCCCTATCACTCTAGCGCAGCTGGCAGATCATCTGCAAAACCAGGAGTTTATACACTCCGACGATTTCACGTTGGCCGCGTCACCTCCTCCGACGGCAATGTATGCTGGTCGCGGTCGAGGCAGTTCCAACTCCGGCGGGCGGCACTCGTCGGGTGGTCGCGGCAGAAACTGGAGAGGCCGTGGTCGCAACTCCCAAGCGCGCGGACGGGGCGGCAATGACTCTGGTTCAGGTTCTGGATCTCCACGATGCCAGATCTGCAGGGCACACGGGCATACAACATTGTATTGTTATAAAAGATACGATGATAATCCCAGTCCCCGTGCTAATATTGCTATTTCAGGTGATACGCAGCAGATCTCCGAGGCCTGGTATCCCGACACGGGAGCCTCGACTCATGCTACCCCGGACCAGCAAATGATGGATCAATCCGATGCATATACAGGCGGTGACGTGCTCAAAGTTGGAAATGGCGCAGGTTTGGTTGTCTCACGTGTGGGTCATGCAGTAATTCCAACACAATCTAAACAATTAACCATGTCCAATATATTACACGTCCCGAAACTATCCTTACCCCTTTTATCAGTTAATCAATTTACTAAAGAAAACAATGTATTTTTCGAATTTCATAATGATTGTTTTCTTGTGAAGGACTGCAACACTCGGGCGGTTCTTCTTAAGGGGTCCACGGCGGGTGGTTTGTACAAGTTACCA
The DNA here is from genome assembly GCA_002525835.2 of Ipomoea batatas. Taxonomy (NCBI): domain Eukaryota; kingdom Viridiplantae; phylum Streptophyta; class Magnoliopsida; order Solanales; family Convolvulaceae; genus Ipomoea; species Ipomoea batatas. Next base: position 21,070,044 of record CM008344.1, read on the forward strand.
ATAAACCAGTCACATTTTGCGTTCCTGTCAGCTAGAGCCTCTTCAACCGTGTGGCATCAGCGTCTAGGCCATCCGCACACCCAAGTCCTGCGTCGCGTCTTGCAAAATTGTCCCGTGTCAGCAAATAACTCAAGCAATCCAAATCTGTGCACTGCGTGCCAACTAGGGAAATCTGCTCGCTTTCCTTTAGATAGGGTTGCTACTACCAGTCAAAATGTATTAGATTTATTATTCACGGACATATGGGGTCCGTCTCCTGTAATTTCTTCTTCTTGGTCTCGTTATTTTCTATTATTTGTAGATGATTATTCCCGTTACGGTTAAAATCAGACATATATAAAATCTTTGATTCCTTTCGGGTAATGGTAGAACGGCAGTTTTCCCGTTCTATCAAAGCCATCCAGTCAGACTTAGGGGGTGAATATCTTCGCCTTCATAAGGTGTTTGAGTCACTAGGCATAAATCATAGACAATCATGCGCATATACCCACGAACAAAATGGTCGGGTAGAGCGCCGGAACAGACATATTGTTGAAACCGGTTTGTCTCTACTTGCCAACAGTTCAACCCCACAAAAATATTGGGACTATGCGTTCGAAACAGCTACATACTTAATCAATTGCCTACCTTCTTCCGCACTAAATTTCCAAAGTCCACACTTACGTCTGTTTCATACTCAGCCTAAATACACGTTCTTCCGAGTCTTCGGATGCCGATGTTTTCCCTATCTGCGGCCCTACAATCGCCACAAGATAGAGTATAGATCGACACCGTGTGTATTCCTAGGTTACCCACCGTTCTTTAGGGGTTACCGCTGCATGAACCTTAACACTGGGGCTATCTTTATCTGTCGCCACGTCCGGTTTGATGAAACCGTTTTTCCTTTTGACTTACAGGCTACCTTGCAGGCTGAGTCAACTCAGGAACTTAACACTACTCCATGGGGAGCAAGTCCGTTGGTCATTCCCTCTCTTCCGGTTCCTGGAATCAGTGAGGTGCCACTAGCACAGGAGCCTCCACCATTACCCATACAGGCTCCGACAGTAACCAACGAATCACAAGCTCAAACCACTCAAACCACTCAAACTCATCATGATGGCCACGCCATGTGAACGCGTCGGAAAACCCGTGAAACGAGTGAGCAGTTCTTCGCTCTTAATACCACCACTGAACCCACATGCTACTCACAGGCTGTAGGGCATCCACAGTGGCGAGACGCCATGGATCAGGAGTTTAATGCCTTATTACACAATAACACTTGGAAATTGGTACCTCCAACTCCAAACATGAACATTATAGGTTGCAAGTGGGTCTTTCGTACTAAAAGAAAGGCTGATGGGTCAGTTGAACGTCATAAAGCTCGCCTTGTTGCAAAAGGCTTTAATCAGGTAGCTGGTGAAGACTTTTTCGACACATTCAGCCCTGTCGTCAAACCGACAATGGTCAGATTATTGTTCTCATTGGCTGTCTCCAAGCACTGGGTTTTACGTCAACTAGATGTTCACAATGCCTTTTTAAACGACCACTTATATGAGACAGTTTACATGAAACAACCACCGGGCTACGAAGAACCCAATCATCCTGGTCATGTCTGCCATCTTCAACGTTCTCTATATGGCCTCAAGCAGGCCCCGTGTGCATGGTTCAAAAGATTACACGATTTCCTACTTACAACCGGGTTTTCTGCCTCCATGTTTCTCTCTTTTACTACTCTCTTGGTGTGTCACGAGTGTTTTTGTTAGTCTATGTCGATGACATCATCATTATGGGGAATGATGAACCCTTGATTGCCACTTTGCTACAACGGTTATCCAAAGATTTTAAAATCAGGGACTTAGGTGCTCCAAGTTTTTTCCTCGGCATTGAGACTCTCTCTGACAAACATGGGTTCTTACTCTCACAACGTCGTTATATGAAGGATATTTTGTCTCGAGCAGGAATGACGGATTATAAACCACTTGCCACTCCTGCTGCGGTTACACAGCCAGCCACTCCGTGTCCTGATTCATTTGATAATCCGACTCAATATCGTCGTATAGTTGGGGCGCTACAATACCTTACAATCACCAGACCGGATCTCTCATACTCTGTCAACATACTCTACCAGTTCATGCACTCTCCAACCACAGATCACTGGGGCCTACTGAAGCGGGTTCTCCGTTATATCAAGGGTACTCAAAATCATGGCCTACGTCTGTCTGTTTCTTCATCCGCGGCCTTACATGCTTACTCGGACTCAGACTGGGTTGGGTGCCCGGTCGACCGGAAATCTACCAGTGGCTATGCAGTGTTTTTTGGTGACAATCTGATCTCATGGCTCTCCAGAAAACAACGTACTGTGGCCCGTTCATCCACCGAAGCCGAATACAAAGGGTTAGCTGATGTTACAGCCGAGGTTACATGGGTTACTTCTCTACTGCGGGAACTTGGCCTGGATTCCGGCACGCCCGCTCACCTGTGGTGTGACAATCTCGGAGCCACCTATCTAGCAGCCAATCCAGTTTTTTACGCTCGGACTAAACACGTCGAAATCGATTTTCATTTTGTTCGAGACAAAGTTGCTTCTGGTGACTTCATAGTCAATTTTTTCTCTACTCAGGATCAGCTCGCAGATATCTTCACCAAGCCACTACCTGCAAAGCGGTTTCACACTCTTCGAGACAAGCTCAATGTTACTGAAATCCAACCTTGCGCTTGAGGGGGAGTGTGAGCTATATTATTAGTATGTACTCTATATTTGTTTTACTATATAGTTTTGTATTAGTGGTTCTGATTAAGTCTTTAACTGTAATCAGTAGAATAGGAGAGTCTTTAGAAGCCTATGATAAAAGGGCTCTCTCTCTCTCTGTAATCTGTTGAGATAATTCAAATCGTTTGTCCAATCGTGCGTAGGGTTTGTGCTTAAGATGCGTAGGTCTTGTGCTTAAGGTACGTAGTTAGTGTGTTTAAGGTGCGTCGTGTTTCTTCTTCAAAGGCTCTCCTTGCCCGCGCACCCTTCTCCCTTTTGAACTAAGGGGTCTAAGTTACGGGTTTCCCACACCTTCAAGAACAAAACTTTTGAACTAAGGGATCTGCCATACCTCTAGCTCAACCCTCAAGAACAAAATTTTTGAATTGAGGGGTCTGCCAGATCCCTAGCTTAGACCCTCAAGAACAAAACTTTTGAACTGAGGGGTCTGCCTCAAGAATAAAATTTTTGAACAAAACTTAAGGTGTGCCATTTTTACAGTTAAGGTGCATTGTTCTAACACTTAAGGTACTTGTTTCTATCACTTAAGGTGCTCTATTTTAGCTTATGCTTCTTTCTTCCAAACATGCGTGTTTTTTTTTTTTTTTAATTTTCATTGATTTGAACCCTTGATCTAGATTTAATAAACGGCGTTCAAATCTAGGGGTGGGCACTTCGGGATTCAGTTTGATTGTTTTCGGTTTCGATTTCGGTATCGGTATTTCGATAGTACAAAAAATGATACCATTCGGTTTTACAATAAAGTTCGATCCGGTTTCGGTTCGGTATGAAACAGTTCGGTTTCGGTTTGAAATTATTTCGGTTCGGTTTAGAATGTTCAATTTTTAACATTTACTAATTTTCCAAACAACACACTGCCAAACAATACATATTCGCATAATCCAAAGTCTAAAATATAAATATTACATAAAAACAAAACAATTCAAACACAAAATTAACATAGCAATCCAAATTCTAAAGTAATATCTTGTTCATCCATCATCCCCTCATCACGGATCAATATTAATTATTATTATTTATTCTATATATTTAAAAAATCGAACGGTTTTCAGTTCGATTCGGTAAAAAACCGAACCGAACCGAACCGTTCAGTTTCTCTATATTAAGTATCGTTCGGTTTTGTTTTACCGAACCGGAGTGCCCACCCCTAATCAAATCTACCCACATGACCACATCTGGGAGCATCCCTGCACCCAAACTCATCCTATATTTATTAACTTTTTGGGAGGAGATGATTTACACAATTTGGGAGCATCCCTAGAGATTTATCCTTTTGGGAGGGGATGATTTACACAATTTGGGAGCAAAGGATTTACACAATTACACTCCATGCATGTCCGTTATTTTTGCCACTTTCTACCGAAAGGTTTTCAAGCATTAATTGATTTAAGGTTGACCATCCTACATTTGATGACATTAGTACGTTACTACACGTGCAACATTTAAGAAGATGCTTGATTGGAAGGTTTGGTGACGCAATGAGAATAAATTGCTCAAATTTTATTAATTCCATATTGATTTTGATACATACTCATATTGAATTAAACAATAATCTAAAGGGATAGTTTAAGTGACAAATGAGCTTTTTTGTGGGAAGTGGAAACAATCTTCGAAATAACTCAGGTTCAATATTTTCAAGTGACAATTTTTTTTGTACTAAATCTTATGCTTCTCGAAGCGAACATGAACTAGTCGGGTGAACCCAGACCGTAAGACAGACAGAGATAGACCCATAACACCTCATGATTTACATAATAGAATTAAACACTCTCTTAATATTTATTGTTTGGTAGTTAAAATAAAATTAATTAAATGATGTACACTCTACACACTTAAATACTATTTATTTAAAAAAACACCAAGAGATTTGGAAGATTTGATACATATTTAATAAAAATTAACCAAGTCTTGCATGAAAGATTTTTTTTTTCTCAATTCGAAAAATCAACTTACAAATAAGAAGTGGATTTTTTTTTAAATGGTTGAAAAATAAGAATGATAAAATTAAAGTTAGGGACAAAGCATAATCAGCCAAAATATAGGCAACATAATTTGCTTTATGATAAACGTATAGTAGTAAAATGGAAGCACCCATATATTGACAAATTATACCATGGACCTCGGCTCGGTCTACCTGACACGGTCTACCTGACATTGTAGACCCTAATCCAAAATAATCTTCAAATTCTGTATCTATAGACATATTATGTACTTGTAGTTGACAATTTCTGCACGTGTAACTATCATATTATCTGTCAACAATTATCAAGTTATTTCCTTTCAAAAAAATAAAAATTATCAAAGTATTTGTTTACATGTAAAGAAACTATTAATTGTATATACAAAATGTATTAACTGATATACATAATTTTTGTATTAAGGTTCACAATGTAATATGAACTCTGGTCCATCGTATAACAATTGCCTATATCTGCATGATTTAATTTTAATTTTAACCCTACAACCTTCAATAGTATTCTAGAAAGTCCAAGGAATTTCCATCCAAATTTTATCAAAACGCACAGATTCCTACTGAATGTCAGAGAAATCAGTTCTCTTACACCAATCCAATGCAATAGCTAGCATCTCTGCTAATTATCAAGTAACTTTTTAAGTTGAAAAGACAAAAAAAAAAAAAAAAAGT
>CM008344.1:21076193-21105054 GCA_002525835.2 Ipomoea batatas
TTAGACAGGATAGAAAGGGGTGCGAATCAATTTTTTTCCTTAAACAGTTAGGTCAAAAATAGATATTGGGCCATCTAAAATTGAGTTGGCATTAACCATTATGCACGGGTCAAAAATTTGCCCAGCTAGTTCGAGCTTGTCTCTTAGACTTGATAGAAGTCCAAAAGAACTAGTTCTTGATCTCCAAGTGAATTGAGTTGATTAGGTTTCATTAATGTGTTGGATTGACCCCAATCCTAACTTGACCCGGCCGGTCTTAAATTTTTATATTAGATCACATATTCACATCCCATCTAGTTAAATACTCACCTTGAATCCTACCCACAGAAAAAGATACATTAATTATTAACCGAATATAATGTAAACATAAAATAAAAATGATATGATAACATATTCTTGGTGAGTAGTAGACGGAAGGAACACACAAATGGTTTAATACATACACCACAAAATGAAATAGTCAAATAAATCATAAGCACAAATACGTTTTAGTGCACTTTTGCATCAAACATCTATTCTTACCAAGAAAAGGTTAGGTGGCAGAGGGAAAGAAGAGCACGCAATTAGGGTAGCCGTGAGAATTTGTAAGTGTGGAAAACAAAAATAAATCCCAGAAACCAAATTAAACCCAGGCCACATGCCACAGATTCTTGATGCCTTGTACCTATATGAATTTAATTGCCTACAAATCCAAATTTATGCCACCATATTTGGCACTACTATGCTAGGCTTCCACGCAATCATCTATCCCTATTAGGTCGGTGTAGTTCTTTTGATTTTGATTTTTATTTTTAAATTAAAAATTAATGAATATAATTATTATAATTGGAGATGATAGACGACTTAAAGCTAAGAAAATTACTCTGTTCCATCGCTACCTTTGTGAAATTTGTGATTGATCAAATAAGGATAAATTACTCATAACGATATGACAAATTTAATAAAGCATGCAGTGCACCAAATAAAAGTTAAAACAAAAGAAAGGAAATTCATTGGTTTTCTTTTATTTCTTTATTTCTTTTTTCACATTCTCTTTTTTCAACTTGTCTTTGCTTTAATAATAATGATAAGAATGTTTACATCATTTATCTTTTCTTCATTATTGGAAAGACGTTAAAGATAGCCTAAGGTAGAAAACGGTTAATTATAGGCCATGTTTGGTAAATGACTGTTGACTGATTGAGTTGACTGTTTGGGTTATAAGGTATGATTTTTTGATAACATTAGCTGATTGTAGAATGTGGTTTGATAAATTAGCTGTTAGCTGATAGTTGTTTGGTATAATTTTTTTTCTCAAAAAACTAATTAAAAAAGCTGTTTTGAGTAGCCTTTTGAATTTTAGCATTTTGGAATTACAAAAAACTTATTAACCAAACACTTATATTGATTTTTTAACCAAGTCAAACAACTAATAGTGGTCAAATAAGCCAAAATTGGCTGATAGGCTGATTATTTACCAAACAGGGCCATACTCTTATAGAGAGAGTACTACTCTTATTATTACATGTTTTTCTTCTCAAAAGGTTAAATTTTCAATCACAAGGCCCCCACGCCCCGATTCGACAGAGTATCTAGGAGAATGTAAATCATGGTAACTAAGTTGAACACATAAGCTCGCTAGACCTTTGCTTACTGCGCACAAGGAGCCCCTCACTTTGATTTTCTATGGAAGGAAGATGAGATTTTTTTTAAAGTTGACGCTCTTTAATTTTATGGATCAATTTAAGTAGGATATGTTAGTGTGAAGTAAAAAGTGGAAGTATAATGTTTCTGATTCGACCAATTAAAGTTTAAAATAAGTTTATGAAAAAATTGGAAAATTTCCTATGGTCCATCATATCAGTGGTTTTGATGGTGGAGGAGAGAAGTTGATGATGATATTGGGCAAGATTTATGGCTTGGGAAGTGATTTTAATGAAATTAGGTTTTAGATTTTACAGGTGCAGGATGTTGCCTCAGTTTCTTGTGCATGTGCTACATTAGTTATAATTCTGGCCACTTTTCAATAGGTCATGGTGAACCAAGAAGAGGTACAAGAATAAAATCAGTAATAATTAGCTTTGAGACAACGATATACGTATATCATGCACCACACGTACAATGCACGATCCATGTTCATAAACAATCAAATCATGATCCTTAAGAAATTAGTTACTCCGTATTAAATACAATAATATTCCTTGGCACCTCTGTGGCTCTCCTTGAAGGAATTTCACAGGATCGAACCCTAGTGGTGATCGAGGTATTGACTCTTTGAGCTACAACTCATAGAGAAAGTATATTGAACAGATACTACACTCTAATAGAGTCGATAGTACTAAAAACTATATCTAATACCATAATTATTTTAAATTGATATAAATTGTGATTATTACAAAGTACTAAATAATTGTGATCAATTTTTCAAAATGTGATGATTATTAGAAAAAAAAGTGATTTAATTTTATTCCATCAATTTTGTAGCAAAATTTGTTTTAGTCCAACTCTTCTTTCAACTAATGCATAATGTCCCTTTAACTTTACAAAAAAAAGTTACGTTTTTAGTATTTAGACCAATGGAACCATGCAACAAAGCTAGGGGATTGAATTGGCCTTGGCTTCTTTAGTAGTTTTACTTACCTTCCTATATAATTGTCATTATTTGGGTTTTTAAATAGGTTTTAATGAGGCATGGATATCATGCAATAATGTTCAAAGGGAAGTGTTGTAAATAAGGAAATGATGATATTATTAAGCACTTCTTATTCTTTGTTAGTGTTTTGTATTGTAAACCGCAACTTGTTATTGACAGAACTATTATGGCAAAATAGATAGGTTAGGTGTAGTGCTAGTTAGTATACTGACTGAAGATCTGGCAGAACAGAATCTACACCAGAGCCTTTGGAAACTAGCTGTTGGAACTACACCGACTTATCTTCTACAACTAGCAGAGAAGTTACTGCATCCTAAGGTTATTTTACAAGAATATCCACCGTTGGCGGAAATACCTCAATTGTAAGACAGTAATTCATGCTACATGAAATATCTTAGGATTACTTATCTTACAAGTTGAAGATTATTTTATATGGTGTTTAGAGAGAGACTTAAACAAAACACATGAGATAGAACTACAAGAGATAATCTTCAAGATTTGAATATCAAGAAACTCTCTCCATGATTTACAAGAGAAATACTTTTTGAAATTATCTTCTCAAGACATTACTAATGATCAAAGTTTAATAAGATTCTTGAGAAGAAACTCTACGAAGTTTTATCTTTTGACCATATTCTATACAATTGTGCTGTAGTGGTGGGTGAGTCAGTGCAATGGATAGCGATAGCGTGGATCTCCAAAAAGGGATTTTTGGACTATTGATAGCATGAATCTATGGCCTTGGCAATCCTCTATAGCTTCATCAAATTGGGTGTTTACCGTGTGAGGTATATCGCACATTTGGTTAATTAAGAATGTGTCCTCTTACTATCTGTATCAATTTCTGTTGAGATAGTGGATTGTTCTCACTGATGGTGGTCACGACTGTATCAAACTGGGTAAATAATACTCTAACTCATTTACTTTCTATTTAATTTATTTTTCCGCACAAGATATATCTTTGTCACAATGTTTGGTTAATCAATTGTAGTTAGGGTTAACGATAACCATATATTCAAACAGCTGGGTTAATCAAGATAACCAAGAAAACTTAATTTAGAAATGCTGAAATCACACTTGGTATCAGAGCTTTTAAGTCTACATAGTGTCTTGATCCGTGAGGGAATTTAAGTTTTTGTATTTCCTGATATCTTTGGGTCATACTTAGAATATTCTATTGGTTTCTTGAAAATCTTGTAATCCTAGTTGTTCTAAAATTCTGGATATACTGCTGCTGTAACACCCCCCGATTTTAACACATTCGAGCCTAGATTAATGCGAATTCTAAATCATAAACATAAGGATTAAACATTAGGTTTCAAAACATCAGAGTCTATCAAGTAGTACATCGGGAGTGCTATTGCCGTAGCCACACATATAAGTTTGACTACCTGTGTAACACCCCCAAATTTACATATGAGCCTAGGCTAAATACATTAAAGCTTAAGGCATGATTAAAGGATTATAACCAACTGGCTACTATCATTAAATTGATAAAGCCCATAACATAAGAGGATGCTACCGCTGTAGCTATCCATACTAGGATTGCTACCAGGCTAAGTCGTTGAACTGAACATTCGTAATCCTCAAAAGATAACATAAGGGTCATTGACTCGGTGTCTAAGCACCATACAAAACTCATAAAAAAGTCTAAGCGGAAAGCTTAGCATTAGAGTCATTACATGCTCTACAATATATAGCCAATATATACTAAAGGAGCTACCTAGGAGCTAGATTCAAAATAAGGCTACTCATTCTAACTCCTCTAGCGCACTCGCCTCATATCATCCAGATCCTGAAATGGGTTAAGTAAAACAAGTAGAAAACACCCGATTAGTATAATTGCTAAGCATAAACCACTCTACCTTGTGAAATAGATTATACATATACAGATTGAAAAACTTGAGGTTTGATACACATACATACTCACATCATACATCAACTTGCAACATATAATTTCATGGAATATACCATACTAGATATCATGTAGGATCATGGATATACAATACTAGGCATCATATAGAATCATGGATGTACATTAGTAGATAACATAAGGTAACATACAGGTTTATTGGTACATGATACTAAATGACATGCTCATTGAAGATGTTGCATACATAGCACATTCGGTTACAAAATAGGTCACATAGTTCCTACTCACATGCTTATGAATGTGTTTAGAAAACGCTTTAATGATCTAGTGAAAAGAATTTAAGTGACATGAACAACTACAACATCATGAAGAATTCATTTATACTAGCAAGGTAATGATTTACTCACATCATAATACTTTGAGTAAAAAGGAGTTAATGACATGAAAAGATTAGTAAATCAAAATAAAATCAATTATACCATCAAGGTGAGTAAACAATATTCTTATATTGAAAAAGCATTTCCAACATAATATATATCAAGAGTAAAATGCGGCTTGAAGTCAAAGTATAGATAAACTTTCTCAAAACTTCTTTTTTGGGATCATCATACGAAAATAATCATTTTTATAATAATGTTGGAGGAATTTTTTCGTCGTAGCCATCATTATCATAATCATCATCATAATCATACATGAAAGGATGACGAGGTCATCACCATGTGTGTGACCCCTACATGGACTATGTCCCAAAGTCCCTCCCCTTTTCTCATCATTTCTCATCTATCACATGTGGAATCAGGACCGCTACCTTAAGTGTGCACACCTCCTAATTAACAGAGATTCCAAGCCCAGCGAGTAATAGCTCAAGCCCTAAAGTAAGCCCAGGATTTTTCTACCAAGCCACTTCTCTACATAATTCGAGATGTTTCTACCAGACTTCATCTCATCATCTCTTCTGAAAGGACTGCTGTCCAATCGGATCCTCCAAAAATATATTTCTTAGATCCCCTTATAAAATAGTGGTGGTATAATCTTTAAAAACCTTTCTTCATAATAAGTTCGAAAATAGGGAACAAGAGACGTATATGGCTTTATATGCACATGAAATCAAACTAGAATATAGATATAGTTTTTGAAAGAGTTATAATGCGGAAATATATACATAATATACATGTACTTATTATCATGAACTTTCAAGATAAGAAAATAGCCTTTTATGCAAGCATAAGATAGTTTGGTAAACATTGACATATGCATGAGGTTGCAAATAAATGCACAAGTAATAATCTTATAGATGATTGTACTCATCATACCTCCAACATGATATTTTAAGAGTCATTTTCATGTTTGGTCATACTGTTATTGGGGCATTGTCAATTTTAATCCACTTCATTAATTTTTGCCACATTATGGTCAGTCTTATTTAGTCCTTGCCACTTTTAGTCCACCGTTAAAATTTTTGTCAAATGGTCGTCTAAAATAGGGGTATTTTTGGTGTTTTTATGCTTTGGTCATCTCCTTGACCATTTGCAGTGGTTTTCCTTACACATTTTCATCCAATGAAGATGTCAAGTGGAAGCCATGTGAGCCACATTACAAAGCCATGACTTTCGCCGGACCTCTTCATTGGATGAAAATGTGTAAGGAAGACCACTGCAAAGGGTAAAGGAGATGATCAAAGTATGAAAAGACCAAAATATCCCTATTTTGGACGGTTATTTGACGAAAATTTTAACGGTGGACTAAAAGTGGCAAGAACTAAATACAACTGGCCGTAATGTGGCAAAAATTAATGAAGTGGACTAAAATTGGCAATGCCCCAATAAAGTAGGACCAAAAATGAAAATGGCTCATATTTTAACATCAAAGATAGAATGCATATCATTCTCTTTCCTTTTCAAAATTCCCATATTTCAACTCATGGTCCTAATTTCAAATAGGAGCATCATAAATCATTTCATAATCCCATACTCAATAAATATGGATTTCATGCTTATGCTCATAACTTATCTCATAATTTCCTATCAACTAGGAACATCATACTTTAATTTAATCACATAATTCATTTCATAATTCCATTTCAAGGTGGAATATCATGCTTATTCACATTAATCTTTTCAAATAAGAATATCAAGCTTAATCACATAACTTAATCATAATATCATTTCTCATGGAAATTAAATAAATCATAATATCATTTCTCATGGAAATTAAATATCATACTTGAGCACAAAGCAATTAATCATAAAATCATATCTCATGGAAATATCATACCTAATCTCATAATATCATTTCACAAGGGAATATCATGCTTGATCACATAATAATATATCGAATAAAAATGTCACATTTAATCAACGATTTATCCCATTATAGGTAACCAATTAAATCAAGCACCCGGACCTCCATTGTTCAACCGGACTCACAAACGCGAAGTGGCCGGACCCAAAAGGCAAGTGGGTACGCCCCAAAACTAGCTGAGCCCCTCATCCCCGCGAGATTGGCAGCAAGGTGTTGAAGCCCACCGCCAGGACCTCGCGGGGCTCCCAGCCCTGCCACCCGCGACCTGCGCGCTTCGCATGGCCAAACCCGCGGGTCCCTAAGGCTTGCGGGAGACCCTGCTCCCTCTCGCGGGTTATGCCCGCAAGCCCTTGTGGCCTGCAAGGTAGCCCGCGAGATTGGTAGAGAGTGGAACAGAGTCAACTCTCGCCATTTTCTTCCACGCCTACAAACTCAAAACTTCCATTTCCCAGACCTTGGCATGACCTCAACAAATCAACTATGACATTATTCCATACAAACATCAATAATACATCAATATACTCATCAAATAAATCACATATCATCAACAAAGCTCATCACCGAGCACCCCCACAAATATTCACATTTCACAAACATATTCATCAAAATAATAGATTTTAGGTGTCCATGGGTTATACCTCAAGCTCTTAATCCACTAGCTTGAATCCCTCCTCCTTCATTTATATCTTGACCTCTATTTTCTCCTCCTAACCATCCCAAGGTTGCATTCACAGACATGCACATACATCCCAAGATTTAAACATTCATATGAAGAAGCATAAGAATAGAGGAAGAAAAAGATGGGAATACTAAACAATAGGAAGAAGAGAGGATTAATGGAAGCCTTACAATGCTTTGGAGTTTCTTGGTATTTCTTCTGCAGAGATGAAGAGAGGCAAAATGGAGGGATTGAAGGTCGGGGAGTGAATAGGAGAGTATTTATAGGTGCAAAACCCTAGGCAAATCTGATGCACAGCTATGAGGGGCATTTTTACCCTTTTGAAATGTTTAAATCTTCATAGTTCTTGTGTTCTGCAATTCCCTTTGGTGTTTGTGTTTATATAGTGTAATGTCAGTTTGTGTTTATATTTAGCCAAAGGGGAAAATGGGAGTTAGGGAAAAATGGGAATTTGTTTAATTTGGTCTTCAATTAATGCTTACATAAACTCAATGGTAGTTAGGTTTAATGCCTGCAATTGTTTCCTGGTTTCATCATATATACTGGGATGTATAGTAGAAATGTAGAAATGATTGTTGTAATTAGTGGAGCCACTACCTTTCAAACTCGAAATTTTTTCTGCTTAGATGCTATATTCTTCTATTTTGTATTACATGGCTTTTAACTGATTATAAAATTCGTTGATTAACAGGTTAGGGCAATACAAGTTGACGATGATGGTGCAGATTACTGTTCTGTTCAAGATGGATATGTAAGCAATATTTGTTTATCTAATTAATTTGATGTTAGTTATTTGTTGGAGCCTTATGATTAACATGTCACTCATCTTTGGTCGTTGTAGATAACTGTCACTCCCATCGGTGCTTTGTTCAATGTGGACGTAGATTGTATGTTTAACATTCTTCATTCTTTGGTTGTAGATAACATTCCCCTAAAGTAGATGCATGCTCAAATGCAAGCTCAAATTACAAGTTTGATAGATGAGTTGTGTCGCAATGGGATGTTATCCACCTCTATGCTACCACCTCAAAATACTTAAGCTGAACATTCTGTTAATTCAAAAGATGAAAACTTAGGAGAGGATTAGATTATGTTTATTAATATATTTTACTATTTCTAATGATATAACTTACTTTTGGTATTGCATATGAGTGTGAATGTTTTAATATAATATATTTGACAATTATATTATTGATGTATTATATTATAGGTTTATTACATGTATGTAATATTAATTAGCGGATACATTTATATTAAAGGTTTAATGCAGGTATGTGAAATTAATTAGTGGGTAGATTTTTTTTTTTTTTTTTAAAATAAAATTTAGCAACGGACAAATATTGTAGTAAACTCGTAGCTAAGTATCAAATAAAATAAAGAATACTCACGAAATAACGACGGAAAAAATCCGTAGTTAACATTAGCGACGAATAATTCTGTCATTAAATTGTAGCTAAATGGCATCAAATTCAAATAATGAAAACATATTAGCGACGATATTTTCCGTCGCTAGAAGTAGCGACAGTGTTTTCCGTCGCTAGGTCTAATGACGGAAAAATCCGTAGCTATTCCCTTGCAAAGTTCATCACCAAATCATCGTCATAGTAGTCTAGTGACGGAATTCTTGTGGGTGTAGCGACAGATATGCTAGAGGTAGCGACAGAAATTTTCGTTGCAAATCTCTCGCAAATTTCAGCGACAAAATCGTCGTCGGGAGCAATTTAACGACGGATTTTTTTATGTAGCGACGGATAGTTTCGTCGCTAAATCTAGCAACGGAAATTAATTGCGTCACTGAATTATAGCAACGCTCATTTTAGCGACTGACGAAATCCGTCGCTAAACAGTTTTGCGACGGACTTCTCCTATTTAGCGATGTAAATCATCCGTCGCTATTTTTGCGTTTTTTTGTAGTGCCAAATGTAGATACAATTGTATCGAACTGGATAAATAATACTCTACCTAATTTACTTTCTGTTTAATTTATTTTTCTGCACAAGATATATCGTTGCATTGTCACAATGTCTAGTTAATCAATCATAGTTAGGGTTAATGATAGTCAAATATTCAAACAGTTGGGTTAATCAAGATAACCAAGAGTACTTAATCTAGAAATACTGAAATCACATGCATTCTTGTTTCCTACTTCATCATTCTTTAGAAGGTTCATGGTTCCTAAAACTTTTGTTATATCTTGTATGTATACATTGAATGATGAATAATAAGGATAGATGTATATATTGTGAATGAAGGATGAATAATAAGGATGGATGTTTCTCTCTCAATTTCTTTAATACTCTCTCTTACTTCATTATACATATTTTATATGCAATTATCAATTGCACTATGGATCAAGAATGATACAGTGATGCTCGCAGATGAAATATCTTAATTTACAGTCAAAGCAAATATAGTTTGCTATAGCAAATATTATACTTTTTACCTTTTTTTAATATAAAAACAAGAAAAGAAAAAACTTACCAATCTGGTTTGATTTAGTAGGCACAATAAATCCTAATGAAAAGACAAAAGACCAAAAGATATCTATTTTTAAAACATAATTTTGACAGGTAAATTTGGTACTTACTGGTGTAGCTGCAATTTGCCTGCAGCCTAATTTCTTTTTGTAATCATTGATTGTTACTTAATTATTGCTTTCTTGTTTCAATTCCAAACAAAATCCCTTTACTGTGTATGTGTTAAGCCATGCCATGTATATGCAATCCTGTTTCCGTGATTTTTTTCCAATTTTTTATGCGAACAAAAACATATTGTATATAAAATCTCAAAACTATACTACACAGTAACGTACTATAAAGGTTTTAGCTTATTAATTTTAAACTAGCAAAGTAGAATATGTATTGTTGGTTTTGGTTTCTAAATTAGTATTGATATTTTTATTATAACATAATTATTTTATACGTTTTATATTTATCTAATGAAATCTTATAGGTCATGTAACACTTTTGGTTAATGGTTAGAGCATATTATTTCTTGCGACTGCTCATGTTATTATGAGGATTCATTTCATCCGTGCATAGTCCAAGCCTAAGATTTCGATTTTCTAAACGAATTCATGAAACTTCCTATTAATGTTCTTCCATGGAGGAGAATCGACAGGACGTCTCAGCTTTTCATCTTCTTTTCTACCAATAGCATGTCATTGCAAATTCTTTGCATTTTCAAACAAGCGCTTGAATCTTGTAATCACCTGTAGATACCACAACACCTTCGTTGGGGGACCTTTTCCTGGAGCTCAGTGCAAAAGGAGAAACTATGCCAGATCCATGGAGTTTTGCCTTGTAGCAGCGCTCAAATAAGGAGGAAAAGCTCAGAAAAACAGAAAAAAAGGGTGATGGATTTGACTAAAAATCCTCTTGACTTTACGAAAGTACAAGCAGTAAAAGAGGTCGTCTGCAATGATTATAGCGGTTGAAAAATCACGCCAAGAAGACGCGAACAGAGAAAAACAGAGTGAAAGAAAGTCGTCTACTTGTAAGAGAATCTAGTCACTCATGTCTAGATTGAGAATCAATTACAATTGAGCAAGTAATGGATATGGAAGATGAATTAACAGAGAAGAATCCAGGAATTTACTCTTCAATCACAATTTAGATCAATCCAACAAGAAATCCAATTAACCAATGAAGAAGCTCCAAGATCAAGATGAGTTGTCAATTCATGCACCTTAGAACCGTAAAACTACTTTCTCTCTCTACAATTGGAGAGTTTTTAGAGTTGTGAGTAGAAGTGAAAGATGAAAATTGTTAGTGTTTTTAAGTCTAAACCCCACTGATGTAATTGACTATTTTATTATGGCAAATTAGTTAGGGTTAAGTCTAGAGTATGTCAATGTTAAAAGTGAAGACCTGATTGATCAGACTCTACATCAGAGTGTCCAGGGAATATCTGTTGATCTTCACTGACTTATCCTTGCTGAGATAAGTAGAGCGGTTACCGGCAAAGAAGTGTGATTACAAGAAAGTCCCTATCATCTGGACATCTCAAAGGGTATCACGGTAATTATCTATAAGGATTCAAATACTAAGGATTACCGTGTTTCCTAGGTCAGAGTACTATTTAAAGGTGGTAGATGGTTCAAGAATTACATATGAGAGAATGAGAGCTTATTGAAGTTCTAACTAAACGAATAACCATCTGCCCTTAGTTCTAAAAGATCAACTCTGACTACTTCGTCTTATCAAGAAAACAAGTTCTGGAGATTTAAGTTGAAGAACTTGAGAAAACATATTCATTGATGCTTAATCGGTAGACAAAAAAGCCATGCAGATGTGGTGCAGTGTAGAGAGAGTTAGCTAGACGGACGGCAACAGAGTGGCTCTCCAAGAAGGGGACTTCATTGGACTTCTGACGCAAAGACCTCCGTTCTCACCCAATCTACTATAGCCATAAGTCAGTTGGGTAGATACCTTGTGAGGGATTACTTGGGTGAGAACGTTTCTCTTACCTTCTGTACTTTGGTTGTTGAGTATAGTGGATTGGACGCATTGATGGTCATCCCCCAGATGTAGATATTGAGGTATCGATAAGGTGCGTCCTTCCTGGTCCTCTCGTACTAGGGAAAGGTCCTCTCAATGCTCTAACGCCCACACTAGATATGGACCGAATTGTCTCACGACGTTCTGAACACAACTCACGTACCTCTTTAATGGGCGAACAACCCAACCCTTGGAACATACTATAGCCTCAGGTGGCGAAGAGCCGACATCGAGGTGCCAAACCTTCCCGTCGATGTGAGCTCTTGGGGAAGATCAGCTTGTTATCCCTAGAGTAACTTTTATCCGTTGAGTGACGACTTTTCCATTGAGCACCGTCGGATCACTAATGCAGAAACCTAATCAGACTTAATAGAATACTAGGGTTGGTGAAATTTTATTTGGTATCAGAGCTTTTAAGTCTAAAAAGTGACTTGATCCGAAGGGAATTTTTAAATTTTGCCAAAAATCTTGATATTCTTGTCTGGTAATTGTGATATTACATTACACAGATGGATAACAACATGAAACCCCCTGAGTTGGATGACATAAACTATGTGTTCTGGAAAGTGAGAATGGAGATCTATCTTCAAGCTCAAGAATGGAATTAAGTTTAGTATTAATATACAAAATTTATATATTTAGAAACTACACTAAAGGTACTATTAAACCCAAAAAATTAAATTTAAAATAAAAAGTAGTAAAAAAATTAAACAAAGAAGAAAGAGTTAGTTTGACCAATGAATAGTAAGGAGGACATATAAAAGGAGACAGGGGGAGTAATAGCTATTGCTTCAAAATTGTTATCTTTTTGGTCGTTGAAAAGTTCTAATTGTTTTTTTTTTATGAGATAAACTCTTAGTCACTACTCAATAAATTGTACTTTGTGAAAGTACCACGAGGTATTAAACCAATTTAAGTTGGTCAAATTAAAATTAATTGGTTCAAATAAAAAATGCTAATAGACCACTCTCACTAGTAGTCAAAACTTAAAATTTTATGGTAGGTTTTATTTAAATTTATTATGTGTTACTTCTTAACAAGTGCTTAATTTTCAATTTTAAAATAATTGTTATTATTTCAAAATTGTTAACTTTTTGACTAAAAAGTAATAGGTTTTGCAAAGAGTTAATACCATTTGAGTTCCTCCGAGCATAGTAATTTTGCCACATTTAGTCTTAAACTTTCAAATTGACCAGTGACCACTCTTGGTATTTATTTCGACTTTCAAATTGTTGTCATTCGTGTTCCAAGCTAACCACCCATGGTCCTTCTAGGAGGATCATATCTGGTTAAATTTTGAAAGGTGAAGGACCATGTGTGGCTAACTTGGACCACAGCTGGTAACAATTTGAAAGTCGAAGGACCATGGATTACCAATTTAAAAGTTTAGAACTAAATATGGTAAAACCACTATATTCGGAGGATCTCATACAGCATTAACTCGTTTTGCAAAATATAGACCAGTTTATACTACATCAACATAAAAAGGGCTTATAAATTTTTTTAGAAAAATGATTTTGCCCATAACTGTTTTTAGGATTCATCGATCTCATAGGCATTCAAGAGATGATCTTATACAAAATCAATTCAAAAAATAATTGGAATTAATACAACATTGAAACTACAATTGGATAGAAACATCAACCGAAAGTGAGCCAGAATGGGGTATAGTTCCGGCCATCATTTCTGGCTATATTTATTTGTGGATTCTACCCCTCAATACCATCCGTGTCTTGTGGACCATTTTTAAAGCTTAAAGAATAGATGGGGATAAGCACCTTAGCATATTCATAATAAACTCTTTTTCTTCTCTGTTTCCAGCTTTAATTTCTTTTGAAAAGTTTGCTTTTTTTAGTTCCCCAATTATCCAAAATTAGCCAACTTGTCTCGCATGGCCAAATTGGTCCACACAGCTATAAGGACCAATGTCCAAAATGATGTCGTTGAATTTTATGAGTTAGAATAATGTACATCATGAGTTAGAAAAATATGATTTATGTGTTATAATAATATACTGGTTTACCTCCTTGTGGTCCTTTGTCGGCTAGGGTCACAGGGCGAGGATTTACTCACTACTCACACAGTCAGGAGTGGGGTTTACCTCGTTAATCCAAAAAAAAAATAATGAAACTTCTATGATAAGATAATGTACATTATGCTTTAGAACAATGTACATTATAAATTATAAAAATGTATGTTGCATCGAGTTGCGAAGAAAAAAATTAAGCAAAATGACGTCGTTTTTGGATCTGTGATACACACAATTGTGTAGACCACGGTCCACGCAGTAACTGTTTTCTCGCATGATTTGTTGTGCCCCCCTTTTCCTAACGGCCTCTATTAGCTTTCATGTACTGATTTAATTTGTGAACCATGAAATTGTATAATATTATGATAAAGCACAATTCTGTAAAAATTATATTGGAGAATTTAGGGCAAACTGGTGACCGGGGAACATTATAGTTGAATCAATGCCCTAATGATTTCAAGGATGTCTTGTTGTTCAATGCTTCGGGCGCTTGGATGCAAATGATTACGGGTAGTTTCCTCTTTGATGATTCTTTATTGAAAAAAAATTGCAATCGATAAAATTCACTCTTTAGTCTATCTGTTTTGCACTAGTAGCCAAATTGAATTGGTTCCTAATTTGTGACAAGAAACAAATGGCATCTTTAATTGCATTAAATTTTTGCAATTTAGAGGGCCATTATGATAAAATCTTAATTTTCTTCTCCCAAAAATCTTAATTTTCTAGCTTTACATATAGACAACACTAAATTACAACTCCAATAGTCCACCCGCTCTCCTTTAATTTACAAAAAGGTCTGCAATCCCTATCAATGTGTATGTGGCTTTGGATGAAACCCGTTTTACGACCCTAGTTGAGAAAGGACAACAAGGAAGTAGACTAGCTTAGATTATTCAGAGTTAACCGGATCAAACTAAGAATGTCAATAGACAACTTTTCCAAGGAGTCAAACTTGAAAATTTGTAGTTACCAAGTCAATTGTTTGACCAACTCGGTTTGGATTGCCCAAACACATCCCATTTCTTCATATTCTTTCCACCGCATAATAGAGTATAAAATGAGGGATTGAATTTAGGGATTTGCTCAAAATAGAGTGACTTCCCTTTTTGGTCTTAGACTTATAGTGGCTTGGACGATTTTAGTCCTATGTAAAAAATGTTGTCACATTTTGGACACCTTTATTGTAACAAGGACAATTTTGGTCATTCGTCTATATTATTCCCGTTAGTTGACCGTCTGAGAGGTTAGTATTTGCGTCAATTTAGCCTATCTCCTTCTGTATATTATATCCATGCGTGTTTTGTTCTTGATTTCAATAAAAAAAATTAATCTAATAATAAAAAAAATTATATTATAAATTTGAAATCCCTAATTATTCTCTCTAGTTCTCTGATTTCTCTCATCGTCTCCATTTTCCGAGCTCCGACACTCCGACTAGGCAACTCCAACGCTTTGACTCTTAGCTCTCATCATCCCCAGGCTCTGGCTCTTCAGTCTTCAGTACCTCTCTCGATACTCATCGCACTACTACAGAAATAGCATATAACGTCAGATATATAACCTCGGTTTTTAATAAAATTGACGTTAAAAGTCAAATATATTTATAAATATTTAAAAAATCATTTAACGTCGGTTTTTAATTATAAATTAAACCAGTGTTATAAATCACTAATAAAATATAATAAAAACAAGAACGACATACTACGACTGGACGACCAGCGATTGGTGGCTACGATTGGCAACAAATACTTCAGTTTGGCAGCTGGGCAAAGTTGGCGACTGTCAACCGTCTTACTGCTGCGAACCATCGACCAACTTGCTATTGCGAATCAACTACTGCGATAGTGCAACAGTAGACCAAGCTGTGACCACCGTCTATCAATTCACTTTCTTCTTTGCGAATTGGGTCTTCTCTATGAATTAGGTATTCGAATGGTAGGATTTGCTTCGTATTTGGTCTTCGACTTGTAGGATTGGAGTCCAATTTCAAGTTCCTCATTAGATTTAGGTTCGTTGTCCGAAGGTATCGGGGATTTTCTTAGAGGTGTTAGAGTCGACGGAAACAATGGCATTTTTTGTAGTCTCAAGTTGATAGCGATAGATAGAGCTTTGTTGGAGCGTTGGGAGTAGGGGAGGACGTTCATTGAGTCGATGGAATGAGCGGTGAACTTGCCGGTGGCGATGGCCTGAGTTCGGGGGATGGAGGCGGCGACGTCAACGTATGAGCCAGAGTTTGTGGAGAAGGCCTGAATTCCAGGTATGAATTGCAGATCTTGTCGATTGTTAATATAGGCCACTGCAGAGGTAGAGATGTGGGTAAGCGATGAGTCTTGAGTCTCTATCTGGCTGTCAGAGTAGCGAACCAACACCGTCGCCGAGGAAGTCCTCTAGCTGCTTCTGTTTTTAATTTGCTGCTGCTATAGCGGCGACGGTTGGGGTCGGGGGTGGGGGATTTTTGCCTCCCCAAACCCATGGAACACTGACGATTCGCTGTAAGCAAGGGCTGAGAGAGACAATCTAGAAGGTTGCGAGAAGGAGATAGGTTGAATTGACAAAAATATCTCTCTCTTAGAAAGTCAACTAACAGGATTATAGACGGAGGACCAAAATTGTCCTTGTCACAACAAGAGTGTCCAAAATGTGACAAAATTTTGTATGGAGGACTAAAATTGTCCAAGTCACTATAAGGCTAGGACAAAAAAAAAAAAAATAAAGGGAATTCACTCCTCAAAATAAAACAAAAATGGTTTTATATCAAAAGAGGATCTAAGGGTGTTTATGGTTCAAATATATATGGAAATCGGAATCGGATTCAAATACTTGGTAATTGAAATATGTTTTGGTGAATGTATTTTGCATGTTTGGTAGTAGACTAGTAGGGTGGAATTGGAGAGATTACCACTATTGATGTTTAGTTATGTATGATTCTATAATCGGAATAAAAGTTTTAAAAATACAAAAACAAAAAACTTAAAGGTAATTGATCTTAAGAGTGACGATGAAGTGAGTAGGCAATGCAGTGAGGAAGTTGATAGAAGTGAGAAGAGATGAGTGAAGAGGCGATGAAATAAGGAGAGATAAAGCTGAATTAATGGAATGATACATGATTTAAATTAGGAAACGAGTTTTGTAATTATAGGGTAATCAAATAATATACTTGTGTTGTAAACATTCAAACAATATGTATAACTTTCATTCTCATTCTATATATCTAACCTCATGAACCAAAAATACCGTTAGATCAAACCGAACTTAACTAATTATTATGCTAGTGTGAATTGAGTCTGAACCATAGGTTGCCTCATCTCTTCTGTTAGCTATAGTTAGAAGTTAGTTAGCAGCAGTTCAGTCAGTTTTCCTTTCCCTCTAATTCTGTGTATAAAACATTCTGCTTTCCCTTCTTGCTGAGTAATGAGAAAACATTCATTCTCTTTGATTCTTCCTCCACAATATTGAGCTCCGCAACATGGTATCAGAGCATTCAAGCTAGGAGCTCCTTCTTCCCCTACAATGGCTGCTTGGCCTCCGATCAACAACCGATCTACTCCGATCGACAACACAACAGGCAATCCTGCTGGAAATCAGACCGGAAATACAGCTCCTTCTTCCTCCGCACCAGTAGCGACACCAGCAACAAGATCCACTGCAACTGAGGTAACCTATGATCCTCTTACGCAGTCGAATCCTTACTTCCTACACATTAACGAGAATCCTGCTTTGGAACTCGTTTCTTACCCGTTAGATGGTTCGAATTACCATCCTTGGGTTAGGGCAATGACTATGGCCCTTTCTTGTAAGAACAAGATACCTTTCATTAATGGAACCATCTAGAAACCATCCGAGGATGATTTAGAGAAGTATCTCGTTTGGGAAAGATGTAACAACATGGTGAAATCCTGGATTGTACGAACCCTATCCCCTTCAATTGGAAGTAGTGTTCTGTGGATAGAAACAGCATATGGCATTTGGAATGATCTGAAAAGGAGGTTTAGCAAACAAGATTTGTTTCGGATTGCAGAAATTAAATGTGAGATTTACCAAACAAAACAGATTGATAATTCCCTGAATGAATACTTCACCAGACAGAAGTTGTTATGGGATGAATTAGCTATTCTTAGACCTCCTTTGAGCTGTGCTTGCACCACTAGGTGTGGTTGTGGCAAAAAATTGGATGAGGTCAATGAACAGAGTGAGAAGAACAAACTCTCAATTTTCCTGATTGGGCTACATGAGAAATATACTGCAGCTAGGAACCAGATTATGCTCATGATTCCTCTACCAGATGTCAATGAAGCCTACTCCATGATTGCTCAACAGGAGAGGCAATTTCAGTTGGCCAATGTTGGTTTTGGCAGTCAGTTACACCAAGCAGGTGAAAACAATGTTACAGGCAGTGTGTTCATGGCTAAGAGTGATGGGGGATTTCAACAAGGTTACAAAAGGGCACAACCTACTAACAAGAGACCAGTCTGCACTCACTGTGGTTGCACAGGCCACACCCAAGATAAATGCTATAAAAAGCATGGTTATCCACCTGGATGGAAACCAAGATCAAGAAGCCAAGGATCAATTAACCAACTCCAATGCTCACCTGCAACACAGCAGCCCAGTGTCAAAGATGCAGGCATGTCCTTCACTCATAATGATTTCAAGAACTTCTTGGAATTCATGCAGATGCAGAGATCAAGTAATGAGGGCTTGAATTCACCCCTTGATCAGCCTACACAAGTTCTTGCCAACACAGTGTCAGCTGATTTCCAAAATGAAGGTACAATCTCACTTAATTCTGTTACATATGACAAGGCTAAGTGGATTGTGGATAGTTGTGCTACCCACCATATTGTTTGTGATTTAAAGCTGTTAAGTAATCAAGAAAAGGCTCACAATCTGCATGTTAGCCTACCCAATGGACATCAGGCTGCCATTACATTCACTGGTTCAGTATACATTTCTGATGAGTTTGTTTTGCATAATGTGCTATATGTTCCTGGTTTTCATTACAATTTGATGTCAGTTGGAGCCTTCATTAAGAATTCAAAGTATGCTATGAAGATACACTCTAATCAGTGCATTATACAAGATGTTACCCTTGGCAAAATGATTGCATAATGTGCTATATGTTACCTTTGTATTAATTCTCTTCTGTTAGCTATAGTTAGAAGTTAGTTAGCAGCAGTTCAGTCAGTTTTCCTTTCCCTCCAATTCTGTGTATAAAACATTTTGCTTTCCCTTCTTGCTGAGTAATGAGAAAACATTCATTCTCTTTGATTCTTCCTCCACAATATTGAGCTCCGCAACAAGGTTTGCACAGAAATGATTACAAAGTGTAAGGAACTTTATTCAAAAACTAGTATTTTCGCCCGTGCGTTGCACGCAATGAATTTGTTATAATATTTTAAGAATATTTGGATCGATATACAATTATATAAATTATAACATCGAATATTATATAGCAGAATTGATGAAATAAAATATAATAAATATTTGATTTAATTTTACATGACAATTGCCAATTACAATTATTAGATATTATTAGCATATATAATATAATATGATTGACATTCATAATTTTTGTATCTCGGCCAGAATATGAGTACATTTAGGTAAATATTACCAAAAATTGTAACAATCAAAACCACATTCTTATCTCATTAATATTATTCTATCATAATAATTACCATAATTACTAATAACCTATTATAATTAATTATAATTAATATTATTCTATCATTAATATTATTCTATAATAATAATAATAATTAATATTATTAATATTTGATATTATTATTATAATTACCATATTACTAAAATACCCCTACGTTTGGGCGGGAAAATTCTGGAGGACGATAATGCTTTTATATATAGTATAGATAGATTAATTTTCCTATTAAAATAGCCACGATTGAATTGGTATGAAAATAGAGTAAATCAAAGTGTGTGCCACACACACTTTGTAACTCCAAAACTAGCAAAACCTACCTATTTCCAAACTGAAACGTAGGCGTACTCATTTTAGATCTACCATGTACACCTTTTATAAAGAGTTGAAATGTATTTATATTAATCCAGACTGATATATTTTTTCAATGTGGGATAAAAAATTTTACAACGTCTTTTAAAACTCTATATTTCGAATTACACTTTAAAAATTAATTTTACATTCAACCATTAGCAATTTGTTGTGAATAACTATACAAAACTCACTCCTCGATCACATAGAAGAACCGAAATTCACATTGACTTGATTCTTATTGGCTTGTATTGGATTCAATCAAAATAATATCTTAAAATGTCAATTTATTTTCAATATTTTCAATAACAAGAAGGTTGACAAAGACGGCTAAGGGTGTGTTTGGTAACCTGTAAAATGACTTCTGGAAAATGATTTCCGAGTTTTCTGTGTTTGGCAATGTCTGGAAAATGTGGTCAACGGAAAATGTTTTCCGTTGACCAAGGAAAATCAGTTCATTTTTCCGGAAAATGACTTACAGAATTTTTTTCCGTAAGTCATTTTACGGAATCGCCAGAATAGCTGTTTCGCATGTTTTCAACCAAAACCAAGCCATATCATCCATGACCATGGACCAAGGAGGTGGGAAAACCGTCGAAAACCTTTGCTACATTTTTTTTAAATTTTTATTTTTAATTTTTAATTTTTTTAATTTTTATTTTTTTATAAATTCTATTTTTTATTAAATACCATTATTTTAATAACTATTATATTTTTTTTATATTTTAAATAAAACAATTACAATGTTTAATTATACAATTTTATTCATTTTCCAGAAAATGAACCAAACATACAAAGACAGTTTTCCATAATACATCCAAACACTGGAAATGAAACTGTTTTCCGGAAAATGACTCATTTTCCAGAAGTCATTTTCCTGCTTTCCAAACGGACCCTAAATCTAAAAACTGAAATCACACAAGTTTAAAAAATTGAGAATAACATGTCACCCCTTAATATCATTGATCAAGAAACAACTCAATTCATTGTGTATAATTGAAAGACTAAGAGTTATTTTTCGTTTAAAAAAACTCTATTTTTATCATAGTTCTTTGAATATTAGGGTTTATATATTACAAAAGTTAAAACTGACAAATAACATTAATGTAGGGACCAAAAGAGTGATACTACACTTTCTTCCTAAACATGCCTATATATCTACTTGGTTGAATTTTTGTATATGATTATTAAGTTGATTTTTTTAACTCCTGATACAATCGACTAATTAATTTATAAGTAATTAATGATGTAATAAATAAAAAGAGTTCTATTATCACATTAAAAGATAAATTTAGATAGAAAAAAGTATTTGTCTAACCAAAATTACACAAACTTGACACAACTAAAAACCAAATTGGTAAAAATGAATAATGACAGACCAAATTAATTATTTATGCATCAGTGAAGTGACTCAAGGAATAAACAGGAGTTGCCCGTATGGGTAACTCAATTGGTCACAGGAATAAAGTTGGAAAGAAAGACTAGGAATCGAGTCTCACCAGTGGCATTGTGGGAGCAACCTCTCAAAGTAAGGGGCTCCTTGTGCGCAGTAACCAAAGATCTAATCTATGTGTTCAACTGATGAGTTATCAAAATTTATATCCTCCCAGATGCTCTGACAGGCCGGTGCGTGGGGCTCTTGGGGTTAGAGATTCAACCTTTTGGAAAGAAAGGAATAAACTGCAGTTGTTGTTGTTGTTGTTGTTATTATTATTATTATTATTATTATTATTATTTATGCATGTTGTCTTTTGATCATCATTCTCAAATCTTAATCCGTTTTGTGTAATAATGGATTCCTTTATTCGTTGATCTTGACATATAATAATGATTATTATTATCATACTTTTGTAAGCAATTCTTCACCGTTCACCAAGGAATCAAGGATTGAGCTTTGTTTTTTTAAAGAGTGCTGATTTTGATATTAGCTTTATGAATCTAAAATGCCACTTTCTTCTGTTGTAGTAGCTTCCTGCAAAGTATGTAGGGGATGGATAAGGATGATGCACAGTTGAAAACAATTGCAACACTCAGAATTTGGGCATATGCTGCTGTCATATTTTAACCAAGGACATCACACGTGTTGGTATTTTAACCAATCATTTTAATATATTTTTATTAATATAATTTTGCTAAGTCATAACTGTAGGTCTGTAGCCAACTCTAACAAATTTCTTTAAAAAAAAAATATCTCTCTATTCATTTAACTTTAATTTGTAGCCAAGACCTTCTGGTCATAATGGTAGCCAACACTTTGTGGTCTAGTGGCATTCGATTGCACTCTCATAAGAAGGAGTGGCTTTGAGTTTTAGTGAAGATAATATTGAATTTTTGTGTTTCAATTCAGTAGGTTGAGAAAGTAGTTATGAACAGATACTGTATTGTAACAGAGTCAGTAGTACTCAAAAAATTTTAATTTGTGTAGAACAAATACTACCTTGTAATAGAGTCAATACTATTTGATTTTTTTAATCCTTGAATTTTGACATAATGGACAATTCAATCTCTTAAGTATACCGTAGCCCTATTTAGTCACTAAAGTGTACAATTCGTGGTCTTTTTAGTCCCTCATGCCAAATGTCAGTTAAAAACCTAACAGTTTGTAATAATTAATACTATACATTGAAGGGAAAATAATGTACAGGTCGGACTTTCCTATCTTGCGACAGGACTGTAGGTAGCAATCACAAGCTACCTTTTGATCGCTCCGTACTACTCCGACCCCCATAGGCGTTCGAAACTTCATGCACAAGTGTTTCAACGATATCAAGGCTCCTAGATCTTCCAATCCCGGTCTCCCCAAAATTGCGTTATGAGAGCATTCCAATTGGAAGACAACAAATTCCATCTCCACAGTGGTAACTTTTGGGTAGGTGCCTAACTCGACCAATAGCTTTATAGAACCCCCAGCCTCAATCGAACCACTGGTGAACCCGGCCAAAGGAGTCATGACCGGCCTAATGATATCTCTATCCAATCCCAAGTTGTCGAAAGTTTCTAGATAAAGTACGTTAACACTATTGCCGGTATCCACCAGTACCCGCCTGAAGATGGTACCGACTATGTCCATAGCTATGACTAAGGCATCTCTATGAGGTCCTTTGCCCAAGGGTAGGTCATCATCTGTGATTCTGTGAAATTGATCGGCTCGCGACATGCCCTTTTCACCTGCTTCGTCCGTTCATAGATAGCTCCGATATACAGTTGTCGAGCCCATGCTTTCCTTGACTCGGCCGAATCACCCTCTTCTGGTCCTCCGACAATCATGTTGATCACGTTTTTACCTTTCCACTTATCTTCCTTCTCATCTAGAGTAGGTTGTTTCCCCTTATCGTAGTTACCCTCTCCAGCTTGACTCGGGTTCCTGCGCTGCCAAGGCAGACCTTGACGCCATTGAATCGGTGTACTCCTTTGTATAATGGCCTCCATTTCTTTCTTCAAGAAATCACATTCCCCGATCGAATGAGTGGTCGACCGATGTAACCAACAAAACTTACCAGTTCCCAAAATTTGTCCGGTGGTCTGGGGCGCGTTTATCGGTCGTACCTCAGTTTGAGGCCAAGCTTGAACTTCATGAACTACGACCGGCTGTTGGAGAAACGGTGGGACACCCGCTCTTTCAGGGTTCCGACCCGTCTCCTTTCGTCCTAGCCGACTCTTATCAAACCTTTCGGTGCGCGGCTCATCTAGACGAGGATTCTTGGGCCGTGACAACCCTCATTCCTGGATCCTTTTCTGCCTTATTGCATCCTCAGCATCAGCGTGTCAATTAGCCCTTTGAATAGCTTGAGCGTATGAACTCGGCCACTCAGTATGGAGGTTGGTATACAACTTTCTGATGATGTATAAATGGGAGTGAAAATATGGGTGTATTATGTCGTTCCGCTGACGATTGGGGTTATGGCACGTGATCGTATGAATTACCAGGCACTAGAGTATGTGAATTTAATAGAATCCAAGCAACTAAAACTGACAGATGTGAATTAAAAGAAAGCATTTTACTAAGGTGTAAACTGTATGATAAAGGTATGGGCCAGATTAGGGGGATTGTAACCTTGATGTTCTAACAAACTCAAAATTAGGGAAAGAATGATTAACCTAGGGATTTATGGGAAATGCACAAAAGAATTCAACTCAACTACTTTCGTAATCAATAAGCCGAATTAGGCTGTAATTGCCCCACTGTCGTGATGCATCAATTATAACCTTAAGCACCTAAGCATTGTAAGCCCCCAAAATTACCTCTATTTTCATAGTAGGAAAATTAGGTTGAAATTGGTAAGGCTCGAGGTCTCCGTCCAACTTTCGTTGTAATGAATCCCTCTCCCAGACTAGCAATTAACTGTGGCCACCAATCAATAACAAGTAGAAAGAAATCCCCAACTCAACATAAACCCTAGGCAAAAGATTCAATCCCTTTATGCAATAATCATAAATTGAACATCAAGATTAACACCCTAATCCAAACGCATAAACGAATTACTCATGCATCATAAAAGTAAACAAAGCAAAACTATAATAAATCATCATAAATATTGCAAGGAATCTGAGAAGAAAGTAAATAAAGGAATAGGAGAACTTAATTGATAAAGAACAAATCCAACTTCAATCCAAGATTCCAAGCTTGAAATTAAATAATCTAATGTGAAACTAATCTAAACTATGCTAGGGAAATATAAAGAGAATAAACTAAAACTAACTAGGGTTTTTAAACTCTGTAAGGGAACTTCTTTCAATTGCAGAGAATATGTAGAATATATAGGAGATAGATGGGCCTTGGCCTATTAGGCAACTTCTAATTCTTTTCCAATTCTTATTCTTGTTTCCTTTCCTTGTAATTTCCTTTTCTTCCAAAACTTGTCCAAAATGTTCCAAAATTCTTCCTTTAATTTGCTACTCCTTGTGGATAATTCAATCCTTGTAACAATATAACACACAAACAATTCTCAATTTCATTAGGATAAGGAAAATAAGCATTAAAACAACTAAAATAAGGGGTGAATTATTGTACAAAATAGTAGATATCACTTTCCCAACCTTAGATTCTCCGCGAACAATATTTGCATCGTCTTGTCATCCAGATTGGCCACCGTGTGAGCGATCCTCTTTCTGCCACCTTGCCAAGAACGACCTAAGTGATTCAGTGGGATCCTACTTAATCCCGGATAGGTACATAAAGTTCTTCTTCGGACGTAAGTAGGCGACGTAACTGGTCAAGAAGAGCTCGGCTAATTGGGTGAAACTGCTCACAGAATGCTCGAGTAATTTCATGCACCACCTTTGCATAGAACCGGTTAGAGTTGTTCGGAAAGCCTTAAACATCAAAGGATCCTCGGCTCCATGGATCTGCATCCGAACTTGGAAGCTAAGCAGGTGCTTCCGGGGGTCTCCGGTTCTATCATACGTCAGATTCTCAGGTAATTTAAACTTTGATGGGGTCCGAAAAGCCATGATCTCTGGAGAGAAAGGGCACGCTCGTAAGAATGTCTGATCGTCCCCGGTATTCCCATTCACTTGGTTTTGTAAATCTCGAACTTGCTGAGCTAATGCAGCAACATCCTCCGGCCTTAGACCACAGCCAGCTGGTTATTCCCCACTGCTCTCATGGATCAAGTGTTCCACGATTTTCCTTTGAACCTCATCGTACCATCGCTCTCGCCTATTTCTAGGCTCATTGGGAGCGACATCCCTCAAATCCTCATTAGCCGGCACATCCTGGTTCGCCAGCATGTCAAAGACGGACTGACGTTGTCCTCTCGACGGAGATCGGCGCGAAGCGGCTGACCTTTCTTGGACTACCGGACGGACATTGTTGGCTGGACCACTGGAGGCCTATCTCTCTCACGGAGGCGCACCTCTCGCTCGTAAATATCTACCAGTCCAGTAAGCGCTCCCAAAATCCCTGGTTGTTCGGGTTGATCTGGTGCGATCGGCGGAGGAGGCGGAGGCGCCTCTCCTACTTGAACCACATTAGCAGGTGGGTCATCCACCCGCACTTGGTCGCTCTGAGCACGAGAGTGATTTAGTTGCTCTCGCAGATCTCCATTACGGGGTCGGGATAACTGCTCTCGCATGTCCCTTCCCTGAGATACAGTCTGCCAATAGTACCGTTCACTTCCACCTAAACTCGTGTCCTTCCTTGTCCCTGACGACCTTGACTCCTGGTAGTTACCATTGCTACGTATCTTCTACTTTCTCAATCAGCTAGAGACCACACAACCTTTTGATCAATTCTCACGGACGGCGCCAATGTTTGTTTTATCTCCCACGGAATGGTCGAACGGCAGGCCAACATCACTGGAAAATCGACTAACACAATCGGAAAACTAGAGTAACTTTTCAGCCCTCTTTGTATTACGAATTGCCTTTAAGTACAATGAATTGCTCTTGCCTCTCTCGAGGCCTAGAACCCCTATTTATACAAGGTAGGAGGGATTTCTCCCTTAGGAAACTACTAAACTACTTTAGAAACTCTTTCCTTATTATATTTTAGGCACTTTCCTAATCTATCTCGACCTTCTTTCCGTATCTCCTGCCTTCTGCCTCCAAATCTTTAGGAAACCTTCATAACCGCCTATCTTACACCGCCTTTCTTGCACCGCCTTACCTGCCTCTGCCCCTTCTAGGTCGGTCGTCTAGTCCGATTCATCTTCTTCTTACTTTCTTGGCCCGACCTTTCCTCCATGGTAATTAATTGTTTCAATAGTTATGTTCAATCACTCTCAGTCTAAGATCTTCGCATGCCTTGTCACCTTCTCAATGACCCCTCGACCGATCGACCGATCGTCGACCAACCTTCGCCGTGTCATCATATCTTCCTTCGAGCCTTCTCTCCCTCTGTATTGGTTGTCCCTTCTTCCTACGCCGAGCTCATGGTATCGAGTCCTAGCCTATCCCCCATCAATAATGATAGGTAAATAGGGTTAATTGACAATACTGATAATTACTTATCATTTATTTTGACTTTGTCAATGGTGTTACAAAGATGGAATATAACAGGAATAGCTATAAAGATGGTAATGATAACAATAATGGGTTGACTCTATGGACTTTTCCAGAATTCCAGTATCTTCATACCCTGTTTTTTAATCAAATCTAAAAAGTAGAGCCCCATGATATTAATTGTACGTGTAATTAATTCTAACGTCCACTTAGCTATAACTGAGAAGTAACAGCTTAGTGCCCTAATCCAAGGGAACTATAGTGGACCGTATAGTAGGGTTGCCTTCTAGTTTTGCTCTTTTATGAGATCTTATACATAGCCACAATCCCACAAAGCGTTACAGTTGCGTTGACAGCAAATTTTACTTTGGACCCGGTATTCAATTTCATTTGATAATATTATTCTGTTTTTCAGTTCTATTTTTCACACACAATAATTTCATTATAGCAATGTCAAAGTATCATTTTAATTCTATTATAGTTTTATTTGACAAATATACATTATATTATTTTTGCATGAACTCTATTTTGTAGTTTTATTTTTCCACACATACTAATTTAATTACAGTAATATTAAAATATTATTTTAATTACACCTTAGGTTCATTTGACAATATTATATGTTGTTGTATGACTTTGGATTTTAATTTCATTTTTCACATACACTAGTTTCATTATAACAACATTAAAATATCATTTTAATTATACTACGTGCAATTTCATTTGACAATTACATTGTTGAATGAGCTCTTTTTTTAGTTTTATTTTTCACACACACTAGTTTCATTATAGCAACACTAAAGTATCATTTTAATTTTATTACAGTTTCATTTGACGATCATGGTCCACATATAGTACTGTGGACCATGATCCACTGTATAACAATTGTGCATTGACGTAGCTAAGCCTGGACTCATCCATTAGTTATGATCCAACATCAATTTTACAAGAAATTGTAGAGACAGATCCCCATACCAATTTGCATAATTTTTTTCCCAATTAATTTGTAAAATTTTTCATTTAAACACTGATTCTTCAAATTTTCTTTTCTTTCTCCCTATCAAAAAATTGACAAATATTTGTTGAAATGTTTGGTTAGGTTAAGAACAATTTGGCACTAGATGTCTTTGTCCCAGGCTTATATTTCTAGACTCATCAACAACACCAAAACCTGAATAATTATGTCAAGTAGGACTTGAAAATGCATGACATTCTTAGAATGTAGTCATTATTGCATGGACCATCTGTGTGGACCAAAAATAAAAAATACATTATTTTTGTACTGTAAGTACATTATTTTTATACTGAAGGTACATTATTTGATATATACTATCAAATAATGTACCTACAGTACAAAAATAATGTACCTTCAGTACAAAAATAATGTACATTTTATTTTTGGTCCACACAACTGTGTGGACCATGGTCCATGCAATAATTTGCCCTTAGAATGCTATATGGCCCTATGGTCAAGCATAGAGATTGCTTCAACTTCATGTCATGAACAACTATAAGAGGCTCAGAGACAACTTGGTTGGTTAGTACGTGTTGCAAAAATTAATTGAAGAAGATATTCTCGTTTTATTTATTTTTATTTTTTACTCAAATAATATTGCAATGATAAGTTCCCAACAATGGTGGAAATTATGATAATTGTTGAATGCCATTGTATGTGTTGGTGGTACTGTGTTGCAATTATGACGTCTAGAAGTCTCTAAACTAACTGGCTAGACGTCACAATCGGCCAACAAAATGGATGGTTTCTGCGAACTGTCAAATTACCGTGGCCCGGCTAGCCCACCGTCCGGGCCAGTAAAATCCTGACTCGCTAAGGAGCGGGTTTTTATAGCCCGCCACGCTTTGGCTCGCGGACTGCAAGACTTTGGCCCGTCCCAT
>CM008344.1:21158350-21174126 GCA_002525835.2 Ipomoea batatas
GCGTTTTCGATGGTGTTTCAGACATGATCCCGCAGGCTAGTCAGCAAAGCTTCGTCAACAACGGGAAGATGAATGGGTTTATCCCCGACCATTGGCAAATGGTTGGCTCGAGTCCATATCTCGGAATGAGCAGTGCTGAAAGCGACGCTGGTTACCCGTATCATCATCCTATGATGCCCGACTACTCAAACATGGCGTGCGGTGTCAATGGCTATCCTGTTTTCCGGACTTCAAATGGACTTTGAAATATAACTATAATGGAGCGAGCTTGCCTGGAAAATGTGGGGAGAAGATGTATGTAATTGCAGAAAGGTTTGATCTTTAGAAGATTGGAGTGAGGTGTAACTCTTTTATTAAGGCAGCGCTATGTAAAGAGTGATTTTATCTTTATGCTGTTCACAAATTTAGTTTTACAAAGAAAAAAATGGCTATGGTATTACCCCTGATTGGTCATATGATGTTTGGCTAAGCTGCGCTATTGTCCCTTTGCAATTCAATTCTCACTACAACAGTGCTTCTTCTGTCAGTTACCTTTGCAAAATTTCCTATGCTGCAGCCTGCCAATATTTACCATGATTCCCTGCCTAGTACGTGGTAATTATACATTGGTTTGGTTTCGAGTAATTTAAAGGTAAAAAAATATTGTTAGATTTCATTTTAATGAGTTTTATAAATATTTATTACTTTATTTATATAGTTTGAATTCTACATTTTATTTTACTTGAACATAAGTCAAAATATTGTTAGATTTCATTTGAAATGAGTTTTATAAATATTTATAATATAGTTTGAAATCTATGTTTTATTTTATTTTCGTGTGCACGCTCTCTCCTCTCTCTAGAGGCAGGAGAAATTTTTGGAACTATTGTCTTCTCGAGATGTGAGACCCTTCAATTTTTTCTTTTTTTCCTTGGTTTATCTCCTTTTGGAAAGGAGTTTTTGGTCTATTAAGGTCTTGTTACCTAGTAGGGTTTGGTGGCCATGGTGGAGGGGGGAGGTGGTCTTGGGGTTTCAAGATATGTTTTGGCAATGGTAGCGGTATAATTTTGAGGATGGAGTATGATGGCGGAGGTAGTGGTGTTGGAGATTTATAGCATGTTTTAGCAAAAATTAAGAAAAATTGAAAATGAAGATGGTAGCGACAATAGTATATATACATATGGTTATGAGCAGGGGTAAAAATAGGCTAAACCCCTATCAAAGGGCTTATGACTTTGTCTAGTATGATCCTACTTGGACCTAACCTATTTAGTAAAAAAAGTTAGGCAACGAGTCTACCTTGCAAGGTAGATCTGCAAGGTAGACCCAGATTCATGTTCATAATTTTACAACTTTATGTTTACAATTTTAAATCTTAATATACAAAATTACATTACTCAATATTTACAATTTTTGAACTCTATATTCACAATTTTGTTATATAGATTCAAAAATTGTGTTATACTATTGAATATAGAGTTATGAAATTGTAAATATAGAATTCTAAAATTTTGAACGTAGTGTTATGAAATTGTGAACATAGAGTTCAAAAATTATAAATATAGAGTTCAAAAATTGTGAACATAAAGTTCTAAAATTATGAATAAGTTATAAAATTGTAAACATAGACCTGAGTCCACCATGGCTAAATAGTAGTAAAGTCCATTGCTTAAATCACATTTATTTGTTCTAACACAAATTTTAATTTTGTATTCCAAATCTATATNNNTCCCCCCCCTACTCATTCAAGACTTTTTATATACTTTCAAATACTTGTAATTGATTTTCGTAGAATCTTTGCAGACTTTAAAGTCTTTAAAAGTGTATAAAAGTCTTGATTGAATGCACCCTTTTAATTAAAATATAAAGTACATTTAATTACAAGTTGATTCACTATGTATGAGACAGTTTTTTTTCTTTAAGTATTTAAATGCAGAAATTTCATTATCTAATCAATTTTATAGGGGGAAATTAAAATTTTAAAATATCAATAAAAGCTTACAATATGAATAGTTCACATATAAAGACAACTGATGTCCCAATTCAATTATATACTCAATTAAAACTTATGAATTCGTACGCTATAACTTTATTGCATAACTGTACTCTTTAATTATTTTTCACCAAAATAAGTAAGCCTATTATAATCATGTCACTTTTAACAAAAAATAGAAGTTGACTCATCAATATCACATTAAGTAAGCCTTAATTTATTTTAATATGAAAATTGTTATGACATAATTTTTATTCTCGATTATAACTATCTACAACAATACTCATCTGTACTACTACTTTTATTACTAATTGATAATAATCATTTTGATTATATTGAAAAAAATTATTTTTATTTTATATTAATTAACTTTGACATTTAAAAATTGTACTAAGTATTTACTTATTTTAATTTTCATATTGAACATTAATTTAAATATTTAATGGTGCAATACACACATTATTACTAATAAGACAATTAAGAGTTATTCTAGGTGTTACAAATTTTACATTATATGACATATTGTGCTATAGCAAATCAAAATTGGTACTAAACATAGACCTGATCAAAATTCGCAGTTTTCCTCATTTTACCTTAATTTGAGGAGGAGAATTGTGAATTGTGATCGATCTTATGGCTTAAATCTCTTTATTCATGCTCAAATTGAGATATTGAGTTGAAAAGGACGAAAATACCTTCAAAAATTTTAGATTTCGACACGTTTTAAACGGATGGGTGACCGACGCGATGAATTTTGGCACTAAAACAGTAATCATGAGACCAAAATTGGTACTAAACAATAGTCGTGGGACCAAAATTGGTAGAAATGAAACATGTGGACCAAAATTGTCATTTTGCTAATAGTAGTGGGACCAAAATTGGTATTTGCTCATTTTGTTGTAGTGAAATCTAAAAAATTAAACAATGGACTTGATGGAGTGTAGATGAAGATGGAGAGAATTTGGTTATAAAAAGAAAAGACAATAAAAAAAACCGAGCTAGGAAAAAGAAACTCAGCAATTATATTGATGAACATAGCAGATGTTGAATTATTTAGCCACTCTTATTTAAGGATACAGCTAGGATTATATTCATGCATGGTACAATAAACATGGAGTTGTTCATGAAATCCATGCACAAACATTTATTGTTGGGGCAGGTTTTACAACATCCACTTCAATAATAATCTGGATCCGAACTAGCCAATCACCGGAGTTCTTATAACAATGTTGCTGCAGTCCAGGAAAAGAAAAACTCGGTTAGAGACATAATTCAGTATTACGGGGCAGCCTTCGTAAACCACCACAACATTCAAGTTGCTGTTTTCTTTCTCAATCGTAGATTTTGCTAAAATTGCGTCCACTCCCACCAGCTCCGGCCAGCTACTCTTACCTTCAAAAAAAAAAAAGAAAAAAAAAGGCCGGGATAGATGGAGTTAGTAAGAAGGAATTGAAGTTGCAGTGATAGAAGATAAATCAGTAAACATATATTATTTGCTGAGAAGTTGCATAATTTTAATATATACCCTCGGGGATGATCGACATCTTCTTGATGCTTGCTTGGAGGTTGGGTTGTTCTTTGTAGTTAACTTCGCCTCTCTTGGCTTTGTGGTTGGTTTCAATGGTAAGGAATGGATAAGTATTTATAGAAGTTTTCCCATACCTAGCTAGCAATACATTATTATATTATTTTTTGTGTGATCTCACTGAGACTATTTGAAATTGTGCATTGAATAAATCCAACTCATATGTAATAGTTAGTAAATTACAAATGAGAGATAAATTGCACTAAGAAGATTATGTGTGACAGGCTCAACCGATAAATCGTTAGCAAGAATCAAATTTGTTTCAAGTACGGCCGAGCATCATGTTTTACCCACTTGACTACCTTTTCGGGACTTTTTACTCTACTTTTATTATTCTCACTACAAAAAAAAACACGAAAATAACGACAGATCCTTTCCGTTGCAAATTTTACGATGGCTTAGCGACAACTTAGTGACAAATTTTCAGTTTTTTTTTTTGGTTAAACGGACATTTAGCGACGGATTATTAACAAATTTTATGATAGATTTTTTGTCATTAAATAAGTAACTAATTTTGGCGGTAAATTTTCACGAAAAAATTAGAGACAAATTTGCGACGGAATTTTAGTTGCTACAGATTAGCGACGAATATATTTATCCGTCGGTATATTTTCAATCGGGTTGTGTTTGTCTTTACATTTTAGCAACAGATTCTCATTTCGTTGCTAGATTTGTACAATGATATTTTTAGAGAACATTCTAGCAACGGATTCGTTTTCCGTCACTAAAGTTTTACACAATTTTTTAAAGATCCTAGCGACGGATTATGATATCCGTTGAGGTTTACACCAAGGCTGCGGTTTTGGCTAAGTCTAGCGACGAAATTATGGATCCGTCGCTATATTACGTTTGTCGCTAGATTTGTACAATGATATTTTAAGAGAACATTCTAGCAACGGATTTGTTTTCCATCACTAAAGTTTAACACAATTTTTTCAAGATCCTAGCGACGGATTATGATATCCGTCGCTAAACTAATGATTTTTTTTTTTTAAAAAAATCTAGCGACCCGTCGCTAGGTTTACACCAAGGCTGCCGGTTTTGGTTAAGTCTAGCGACGAAATTATGGGTCCGTTGCTATATATAGCGATGGATCTTAAGTCCGCCGCTAAACTTAACATAATAACGCTAGAGAACGCTGCCCAAACCCTAACATATTACGCAACGAACCCAAACTTAACGCAAGAGAATGCCCAGCGAAAACGCAAGAGAAGCTGCCTACCGGCCACCGCCCACCTCTGACCGCTGTAACAGGCCACCGTCTGCGAAATTCGATTTGCGATACCTCTGCTGCAACAACCCACCGTTCAATTTTTATTCATCTTAGAATTTTATTAAAGTTTTTATTTATTTAAAATTGAAATTTGGTACTATAATTATAATTAGGGGTGGGAATAGGTCAGGCCCCTTGTAGAGGCCTATGGCCCGGCCTAATTAAAGTCTAGTTAGGCCTAGCTCGTTTAGTAAAACGGTCAGGCTTGAGCCAATTTCAAAAGCCTATTAAACTAAACAGGCCAGGCCTATATATATACTAGGCTCGGTCTTCAGGCCTACAGGTGTGACCTATATATATGTGTGTGTGTTCTATTTTATACCTAATATATATTTTTATATTTACAATACAATCGCAAGTATATATAATTACCAAAGTCTAACCCTCCACCTCCAAAATCTCATTCTAAATTATGATTCAACTATAAACATTGCTGCTAATCATGCTGTATGTATTCTTATTGTTTAATTTTGTATTAACTGTTCTTACTTGACCAGCAGCTTGACACTAATCAGAGTGTGTCAAGGGTGTCACTCTGCTGGTCACGGTGTCACCAACAGCTTGACATCCTCCCGGTGGTACAGTTTGACTTAAATCCTTGTTTCGCTGCTCTGCTGAACTTCGTTATGATTTTGGCCATTCATTCTTGCATCATTTTGTCTTGAATTCATCCCGATTTGCCTTCATTTTATGCTTCATCATGCCTCGGTCCCCGGTTTTCAATCATTGCGCCATAAACACCTAAAATATACTTTGTTCTTGCACAAACACATAAAATTCACTTAAAAGTTAGTACAATTAAAGCATATTTATAGGTTAATTCACGGTTTATCATTACTGTTATAATATTTAATGAAATATCGCAACTTAATTATGTGAGTTAATTGTTTATTATTTATGATATTATATAGGATAACAAATAATAATACAATTGAACTTATGTATTTTTTTGTAAATCTTTTACAGGTATACTTTAAAGGGCTTAAAAATGGAGGCCTTAAACATGCTCAAAGCCTATTTATGATATATTTTGAAACCTTTTTAAAAGCTTATATATGTTAAATAGGCTTTTAAAAAGGCTTCAGGCCAGGCCATGCCAACTGTAGGCTCAAGCTTGAGCCTAAAAAAAAGCCTACATGCAGGCTCAGGCCTAGGCTCAGGCTCTAGATTTCCATAGCAAGCCCAGACCTAAATTTCTAAAGCTCGGCTCGGCCTAGCCTATTTCCATCCTAATTATAATGTTAATTAAATTATTGCCAAGACCTTGTGGTCTAGTGACACCCGGTTGCACTCTCATATGGAAGGGGCGAGTTCAAGCCTTAGTGGAAGCGATATTGACTCTTTGTGCTTTAGTTGGTTGAAAAAGTAGTTATGAACAGATATTGTATCTTTGTGCTTTAGTAGGTTGAGAAAGTAGTTATGAACAGATACTGCTAGTACTCAAAAGAAAAAAATAAAGTTAAATTATTAATCATAGAAAAGTAATAAAATACTCCCTAATAGAATATCTGTAGGTGTGTTAAAGAGTAAGCTAGGCCTACTATACCAAAAGGGGATAAAAAGGAAGAGTGATTGGAGAAAAAATGGAAGTAGAGATTACGATAATGTAGAAATTATAATCTCACAAAATGATGAGATAAAGGAAGAAATGTTATGGATGCCTTTAGCATTATTATTTCACTACCTCACTAGCCGACTAGCTAGTCGAGTACCAATAATTTCTCCCCGTAAATGTCATTCTCCGACTGACAACTTGTCAATGAAAATTTCCCACGAGTTTTCTATGCCAACATAGTTGTTGATTTAGATTTGAAAGATTACAAATATCCCCAAAAATGCCATCATCACTACATTAATGCATGCAATTCAAGACAAATATTCATATATAGACAATAGTATAGAATATGATAAAAACATGATAAAAGGTTATGTGCGTTAACAAAATTATTATTTTCATAAATGAGATCTAATGCAATATCTCACTCATTTAAGCTACAATATACGGCAATACATAAAGTAACGACAATTGAGAATTATTAATTTATGAGAATAATGAGATTCAATCAAAACCGAAAATGTGACTAAAAAATTGAGTGTAATTTTTTTTGAGTACTACTGACTCTGTTACAATGTAGTATTGTTAAAAAATTGAGTGTAATTTGATTAAATTTGATTTTGAATAAATGGATCACAACTAACATTACAACAATGCTAAATTTATATGATATAGTGTTCTAATCTATACTATTAATAAAAACAAAATCTTCCATCTTAACTTTCCGTTCAAAACACTCATATACTATTAAGGGTTGCGTAATATTATAAAATATGGTAATACAATTCCTATTCGTACTACAACTGTACATTAAAATATGGTAATACATTTCCTAATACAATATATTCTTTCATACTTTTCTATTTCTAATACAATTGTATATTAAAATTACTAACCATAATAATACAACACATATACATACTTCCCTGCAACGTAATATTGTAAAATATGGTAATAAAATTTTTAATTGTACTACAAGCAATATCAAACCCTATTGCAAACTAAATTGCTCACATTAAAATAAACAATGCATATCATTTTTCCATCATAAAATGTAGACAGTGCATATCATAACAAGTAGTTGAATGTTCTACAATACCTAAACTTTAGCGCTGTGAATATTGAACAAATTAAGATTTTGATAGAAATGCTAATTTGTTTCTCTTCAGGCAACTGACCACATAATTGGGACATAACATTCATTCTTGGACTCCTTAATGAAATTTGAACTACTCATTTAATTAACTATTACTTAACTAATAATTAACAATGAACTTTCAATTTTGTAGTGAGCATCATTTATTCACAATTGATCACACAAACAACATAATGAGGAAACTCACAGAATCAACAATGATCTATCCCTCTTTTCTCTCAAATCTCTCTAGACTAGTTTTTGGATTATTATTATTACTCGAAGGTAATCGAAATGTTGACCGAAACCCTAATGACCTATGATAGCAGGTCACTAATTGATTTATGGGTTTCATTGTACTAAAATGAGATATTGATGGATTTAATTACAACTATAAAAAAAATTTAATGATCTAATTAACTTTTTAGGTAAAGTGCAAGGGCCTATTTGACCATTTTCTAATTACATAGAGATATCAACATGCACACACAAAATCAAGTACTACATTATTCATTCATATTAATTACAAATATATGAACTTCAAAATGAACAAGTGCAAAATGGACATATTGTTGCATCAATATTCGGACTACCTGCAAAGTCATTGTTGTTACTATCAAGTAAACAAATTATAAAACTAGAACAAAAGTTACTACTTATTAACCTTATATAAATATAATAAATATTAATATTTTGTTCAATATTTTCACAAGAGAATGTACGGCACAAATCTCACAACACATGAAACATGTAGGGAAAAAACTACTACTGCCAAATGTCAACTGGTGCTTGCAAGATCAAGAGTTCATAGTACAACCGGCGAGGCACATCCACAGCTTCCTACACCATAATCTCATTGTATGACGTTGCCCTCTATATCACCACCAATAATCCAATTGCACATGACACATCTCCAATAAATAAATAAATAAATAAATAAAACAAGTACGGAAGATGAAGACAATGACAATGATACCCGAAAAAAATTAAAAAGACTTAAAAAAAATTCAAACCAAAAGTAATATTTATTTAGACTAAGTATTTAGACTAGCATTTTTACAAAATTACAAACATTTATTTTAATGAAAATTATAATCAATCTTTCATATATGACTTGCATTCATATACTTAGAATTACTGATTTAAATAAAAAAATTCAACATTCAATTACATATACATGAACATTT
Organism: Ipomoea batatas; assembly: GCA_002525835.2. NCBI lineage: Eukaryota > Viridiplantae > Streptophyta > Magnoliopsida > Solanales > Convolvulaceae > Ipomoea > Ipomoea batatas. Next base: position 21,167,058 of record CM008344.1, read on the forward strand.
CCTGTATAATCTTACATTGATATACTTTAAAATACTCATTTAAAAATAACTATTGGGTATGAAAAACTAGTGTATATATATATACCGAAATTTTATTAAAAAGAAAAAAGGAGATGCATAATTTAGGTCATAAACTGAAATTCCTCCCATAAAATATCTGGTGCATATGAACCTCAATCATTTGGCTCTAAGTTTTATTTCTATTATTAGAAAATAGTACACCAATCGTTCCTTATCGTTGTTTCATATCCTTATCTGCTTAACCTGACACCATTGTCTGATCAGCATTCAATGGATGAGAATTTCGCCATGTTTTTGTTGTTCCTTTAACTCTATCGTCCTTCTTGATATAGAGCATGCATCAATCATGTGCCTGCCAAAAACATTTATAAACATATATAGTACATACCGTGCTCCAATAAAATCTATGGTCCTTCTGGATATAAATCGCCTATAATTCATTTAATTAATCAATCTAAAAAAGTTAATAATTTTATTTTTTTTTAAACTATAATAAAATTTTATTGTACGGATATCCAATGTACATACATATCTTAGGAAACCTTTGTAAATGGTTAAAATTAGGGCCGACGTTTCGCGTTTTGGTTCGATTTTTTTCGGTTTCGGTTTTGGTTTTTTTGTTTTAAAAAATTTAAACCATTCATTTTAACATTAGAGTTCGGTTAGGTTTCTGTTCGATTTAAGTTCCCAAATTTCAGCGCTTCCTAGTTTTCCAAACATACTATCGCATTATCCATATCCAATATCTAAGCATTATATAACAAAATAAAAGTCCAAACATACTTACTAAATACTAATTGTGAGGTAAAGAGCAATTACAGTAACAAAAGCGCAAAGTAGAGAACAAGCTATAAAGAAATCAAATAAAAAAATTTAAAAGAGATACTAGTGAGAATAGGAATTAAACGACGGACGGAGCAGACATCAGGGGACTTAGATTTACTTCTTTATTATTATTTTTATTGTTGTTGTTGTTATTATTATTATTAAAACTTAACAAAGTTCGGTTAGATTCGGTTTAGCACATAATAGGCCGTTGAGGCACTGTGATTTACCTTTCCACTATCATGTCCATCAAATCAAAGTGTAAAAGCCCTAGGGATGGGGGAATTTCTGTTGGAATTAGTAACATAAAATGACATTTAAGTGGCTATTTTGTAGTACAAATATATATGAGGTTCACTTCCTATTTGGGTCGGGTCAAAATGGATTTGCACTCTTTGTAGTGAGACGAAGAAACAGATATATTGTACGCTCAAAACGGATAATGAGTAAATGAAAAATTAATTCTAAAAGTAGACTCATTTGAGTAGAAAATGAATGTGGAAAGGCTTTGTAAAAAGCACTTGTCCCACATTTGTTGTGGGCACAAAAGTCGTAATCCTTACAATGCTCCTAGCACTCTCGGAGTCTCGGAAGGTAGCAAGTTGATTTGAAAAGAGTGTGTTACACACTGAGTATGTGAGTAAACCCCCGACAATTGATCACAAGGAGGTAAATCAGTCTAGATTTCTCATAACTAACCGATTCAAACCCAAGGGCTTGAGGTTCAAACCCACGACCTCTCGGTTGCAAGTGTAACTCTCTTACCACTGGCTACCCTTACGGGCTACAATTTATACTTATTACATGTGGTCGATATTTTTTTGGTGAGTGATTAATAGGGCATCAGCTGCCATATCACTTGTCATTCTCCTACTGACAAGTGCCCGGTGAATATTTTCTCACGAGTTTTTGTTTTTTAATTTTGTTTTTTGTTTTTTTCCTTATATGCCAAATGAAAGTGCCAAATTGTCAATACTATGGGTGTATTCAATCAAGACTTTTAAAAATTTTTAAAGAATTTTAAAGTGATGAATTTTAATTGACTTTTGTAGAGTTTTTGTAAACTTTCTTAGAATCTTTTAAACTTTTATAAACTTTGTAAGAGTCTATAAATATCTATAGGACAAACATTTATAGACTTTTTAAAACTTTTTTCATATTAAAAAGGAGTTAATTCCACCAGAGGTCCCTTGTCTTTGGTGGCAATTCTAAATTTAGTCTCATACTATCGTTTTTGCCATTTAACATCCCAAACTATTAGTTTTTGGACACTTTTAATCCTTCTCATGAATTTTTCTAATTTTAGTTAGGGTATTTTTGTCATACAAAATATTTTTCTTTTGTTATTTTTTCCGGTTTCAACCAATTTAAGTGGTTTAGGACTTTACTAAAAACCGATTAAAAAATCTGGTTACCAAAAATCTGTTACCTAAAGTCCTAGGATTAGCATAATTGTCTTAGTTAGGGTTTGACAGATCTTCTTAGTGCAACAAATCTAAGGTCAACCAACTAAAATACATATATAATGATTCAATACGAGGAATAAATTAAAGAATGTCTTAATGAAAAAGAAAAAAAAATAGACTTGTTAGGCACATTCCTCAAGATTCCTATTAGTTCTAGAAAAATTATTTTTTGGAGATAAAAGTAAAGTACTATTATACCAAAAAGGTAATGACTAATATTCATTAGTCAATGAAGTAGTACAACGGAAAATAATTAAGGAAATGACATACTTTAGACACCTACTATCTCAGAGTTATTTTTGAATTTTGACACTCCAAACTATATAAATAGAGTTCTCTCTAGCTTGAAGCTTAGAATTGAGATTGTTAAGTACGTACAGTTATGAACGAGTAGCTAAGTTGTTGAGTACACAAGCAATCTGATCAAAGTGCTTAATGTGACTTGGTGGATAACTCTATAAGTGAAAAAATCAGGCAATGATGAACGAACAACTTAGTAAAGAAAACCATTCAACGGACTATCAATGGAGATATTTAGTAACATATATAATTTGCTTGGTATGCAACTAGTGTAAAGGGTTATAGTTTCACTTTGATTTGTATAATACTAGTGAAGTCATTCTTAGTGTTTAAAGATTTTAATTTGGGTTAGTTTACTCTCAAATAATGAACGGGTCAATTTCTTGAATTAAACCAGCCACTTTAATTTTATTGTGGAACGTAGAGAAGTAAGAAATAAAATTAATGAGGTCGGGTTCATAAAAGATACTCCTTGTGATTAACTGAAAGTAGTTAAAGAAAGAAGGGTGATTTATTCAGCCACTCTTATTTATGGAATGGATAGAGTACAAGATGGTGTGCATAAAGCACACCACTTTTATTTCTGGGGCAGTTTAATTTCCTGATACAGTACAATCCAAAATCACCCAACTTGCCGGTGGACCGGCCGGTAGCTAACCGATGGTAGGAGTTCCGATAACCATATTGCTGCAGTCCACCACAATACGAACCCGGTCGCACCTAAAATCAGCCGTGACCGGACACTTTTCGAACACCACCACAGCATTCACCAAACTGTTTTCACTCTCAACCGTCGCTTTGGCAATAAAGCCGTCCACTCCAACCAGTTCCGGCCAGCTGCTTTTACCTGTACATACGCACGCATCATTTATAATATATCTTATTAACAACTAAAACCAAGAATATAATAATGTTTTGAGACCAATTGGTGGGTGCATGGCTCTTACCGTTGCAGATGAACGACATCCTTAATTAATTTGGTGTTTGGAGATTGCTAGGGATCGGATAAGAGTGCTTGATTCCTTCTTGTATGACTTAGCCAATCTTTAGCTTATGGTGGATTCAATGGCAATCTGATGTGTATTTATAGAGAGGTAGACTAGATACTTGTGTAACTGGCAAATTATAACATAGAACAGTTTCATTTTGCATTGTGGATCTCAATTCAAAATGATATTATATACATGCAGTTAGTATATCATGTGTCTAAAGTTAATAGATTGTGTGTCTAATAAATTGAAGCACATAATATCTTGATCAAGGAAGACACATAATTTATAACTGTAGACACATACTATGTTAACTACAGACACATAATACGAATATCGTTTTGAATCGGGAAAGAAGAGGACAAGTACTAAAGATGAAAACAATGACGATGATACTCAAAAGAAAATTAAGAACACTTAGAGAAATTCAAACCAAAAGTAATATTTATTTAGCTATCGTTTTTAGACTAAGTAATTAGATTAACGTTATTACAAAGTTGCAAACATTTATTTTAGTGACAATTATAATCGATATCTCCTATATTATCTTGCATTCATATACTTTGAATTACTGATTTAAATAAACAAATTCAACATTCAATTACCTATGCATAAACATCTCCGGTATAATCTTGCATTGATATTATGATATACTTTGAAGTCATTATTTAAAAAAATTAATCATTAGACATTATTCATTCGCGCAATATGTGTGAAAAACTAGTATAATTTTGGCACTATTTGGTAAATGGTTGTTAGCTCATTGGATTAGATGGTATGATTACTTAATAACATTAGCTGATTGTAGACAGATGTTAGGTAAATTAGCTGCTAGGTGATAACTGTTTGGTATAATTTCTTTTCTCAAAAAGTTAATTGAGAAAGTTTATTTGAGCAACTTTTTGAATTTTAGATGTTGGAGTTACAAAAAGCTAATTAACCAAACACTTGTATTGATTTTTTAACCAAGTCAAAGAGTTAATAGTGATCAAATAAGCCAAAATTAGCTAATAGACTAAGGCCATGTTTGGTAAATGGCTGTTAGCTGATTGGGTTGACTATTTGGGTTAGAAGGTATGATTTGTTGATAACATTAGCTGATTGTAGAAAGTTTGATAAATTAGCTGTTAGCTGATAGCTGTTTGGTATAATTTTTTTTTCTCAAAAATCTAATTGAAAAGGCTGCTTTGAGTAGCCTTTTAAATTTTAGCATTTTGGAGTTACAAAAAACTTATTTTTTTTTGAAATTACAAAAAACTTATTAACCAAACAATTATATTGATTTTTTAACCAAGTCAAACAACTAATAGTGGTCAAATAAGCTAAAATTGACTGATAGGCTAATTATTTACCAAACATGGCCTAACTATTTTGCCAGGCCGTTATATTTGTTAATTTGTACGATTTATCGTCTTCTTTTTTACACCGTTACTATGGTAAATATATAATGTGGCGACATGCAAATGCTGATAGGATACTCAAATTTTATCAGGCCAGGAAATGTCATTCTCATATAACTGATTATATCCCACGAGTTTTATATGTCAACATTGTTATTGTGTTGTTGATTAGATTTAATTTGAAAGAAATGTGTGGACGTATATTTGCATGTTTACCAAAAATTCCAAAACCGCATTAATTATTGCTAGCTACCCGACATTTACCCAAATCTATTTTATAACGTAAAAATACACGATCACTATTCAAGAACGTTATTTTAATTTGTAAATTCTTTTGTTATGTAATATTCAGTAAACTACAATGAGAAGGCATTATACGATAAGCTCGGCCAATAGAGTATTGGCAATTATCAAACTTATGACCTTCTATTACGAGAATCATATTCAATATAATCCACTCAGCTATCAAATTTTGGGGCAATTATGGAGTTTTTTTTTTTTTTTTTTTTTTTTTTTTTTTTTTTAGCATGCAACACACCTTTTAGCACGCTGGAGAGGTAAACAACACTAAGAATACTACATACAACGAACTCGATCAGTAGAGTGTTGACATGAATCAAACCTATGACCTTCAGATAGGAGAATCATGTTACACATACTTGACATAATTCTTTGATTTGTATATATTTAATTCTTTATCATATAATTAAAAACTTGAAATAACTACTACTTATTATACTTATAAATATTGAAATCTACTAAATAAATAAATATAATGTATAATAATAATAAATATAATAAGAGTCAAGATTGATATTTGATAAGGTTATAATATGAACAAAAATTATGTTGGTGTAATAATGTGCGTTGATAATTTGTACACTTTTATTTATTCATTGTATAGTGATAAGATATTTAATTTCTAAAGTTATCATCTTGTTTTTTTTATTTTAGTTTTAACTTTTCATTTATGTACAAACTTTAATAACAGAATATTCCATTTAACTTTTTATTATTCTTAATTAAATAATTGATAAATATTTTTTTAATACAATAATAATAATAACTCAAAGTCGCACGAAGTGGCGTTCCCATATGGGAGGTCATTGAGACTCTTTGTACTTCAGAACATTGAGAAAGTAGTCACTATATGAACAAAAAAAAATCAAAACAAAATTCTAAAAGCACTAATCCAAATTTAAAAATCAGATTACCAATAAAATGGAACGATACATGTTTTTAATAAGGCAATATGATTTTTAATTGAAGAGGTAATTAAATCTCATAATTATGTTCTAAAAAGTTATCAACCAAACATTAATTATGATTTTGATTCATATTTCGTATGTAAACCCATGAACCAAACACACCTTTCATACAAATGACATAAATTGGACAATCTATCATCCTTAATTGTCATGGGTTCTAATTTTATCATGAAACTTTTTATTAATATAGTTATAGATTATATACTCATATACTCACTGTCTCAATAAATATAATATTTGATCATTTCATATTATATATATATATATATATATATATATATATATATATATATTCAATAATCTGTTATTCTGGAGTATTCTTTTAATTTTTTTTTTAAATTTTGTGTACTCTATTTAATTAATTATTTCATCTCCTTTTCATAACCCTGGACCATTTCTGCATTTTATTGCTGTTCACACAATAAGATGATAAGAATATGGCCCAGCTTTTGGCCGGCCTGCATATAAAACATTATTATATTTGTACGACTTCACATCTTGTTTTATATATTATCATTGCAGATATGTAACGTGGCGACATGCAAAATTGCAAATGCTAATAGCACAGGATACCCAAATTTCTTCAGAAAATGTCATTATGATCTGACAGGTGTCCAATTATAATTTCACACGAGTTTTATATGTCAACATTGTTGTTGTGTTGTTGATTAGATTTGCAAGAACTGTATGGACAATGTAGATTTGCATGCTCACCAAAAAAGCCATCACCACATTAATTATTGCTAGCTACCCGACATTCACCCCAATCAATAACAAAATTATGGAGTTTTTTTTTTTTT
>CM008344.1:21216538-21233145 GCA_002525835.2 Ipomoea batatas
TTTTTTTTTTAATATAACTGACCCTATTACATTGTAGTATCTGTTAATCTATACTTTTCTCAAACTCATGACCTTTCATTTGAGATAGGCCAATACATGTTATTTGAACACAAGGTGCTTGACATATTTTTGGATAACTTATTCTAAGTTTGTCCTGACTAAATAATCATAAAGTTTCAAAGTTTGATTTTCCATAAGAGTTATTTAAGTTTGATTTTTTATTAGAGCTATTTATTGATCTTTTATTTAATTGTAGTCATTTATCGGCTAAGATTACAATGCGAGCTTCACTTGTAAAATACTTTCGGATTGCCACATGCTAATAGTAAATAAAAAAGTATATATACTTTTTTGTAAAAAAACTTCCAGCGTAGTATGATCTTATTTTTATATAGGATAATGCTACTCCAATAGTTATATCATGAACTCGAGTCCACCTTGCCGTTACATTTTACATATTAAATGTTCATAATTTAGATTGTGAATATTCATTATGTAACTTGTAAGTATTCAGTATATAAATTGAGAACATTCAGTAAATAAATTGTGTATTTTGAGTTAGGTGGATCTGAGTCAACAGAATAATTTGCCATGCTCACGTACCCCTAAAAAGNTATTTATGTATGGGTACAATAATTTTTATTAGATATTGAAGAATGAAGTTAAATTGGTCAAATTCGAGCTCGAACTCGAGCTTAAAATTCGAGCTCGAACTCGAGCTTAAAATTCGAGCAATCGAACTTGAGCTCGAGCTCAATTCGAGCTATGTCGAGTCGATCTTCGGCTCGAGCTCGAGCTCGAGTTCGAACACTCGAGCCAATCGAGCCGAGCTCGAGCTGCTCGAAAATTTGGCGAGCCGAGCTCGAGCTTAATTTTTTGAGCTCGATCGAGCTCGAGCCGAACTCGAGCTGCCCTGATCTAATCGAGCTCGAGCTCGAGCCACCCCAAGTTCGAGCTCGGCTCGGCTCGTTTACACCCCTACCCTGCACCCACTTCATTTGACACCCTTACACTGTACTAACCAAAATGATATCAAGTGACAATACAAATTTTGTATTCAGGAATAGTACATTGACTATTAATATTTATCAGTTTTTATCTTTGACTTTCAATCAAGGTATAGATGGCCGAAGCGTCGATTAAGCTACTTAATCGACCGATTAGCTATTGTTCTCTTTCAATTAGACCATAAATAGTTTATTGGATGTGTGTTCACATTTACCAATTTTCATCAGAAACTTTCAATTTGATTATAAATGGTCCATTGACTATTTATTTTGTTTCAGATTTGGTCCTTCAGTTAAATATCTATTTAGTGAACATTAAACTAAAGGGTAATAATGTAAAAATTGACTTTTTAATTTGTTGAGTTAGGCAAAGTTCATCACTAGTGGGAATGCAAAGACCCAAAATTTTACATTATTACCTTTTTAAATTTAATGTTTACTAAATTAATATTTAACTGAAGGATCATATTGGAAATAAAATCAATAGTTAAGGGACCATTAATTTATAGTCAAATATATTGAAAGTCGATGATAAAAATTGATAAATGTCAGTAGTTAAGGAATCATTTGTGGTCTAATTGAAAGTCGAAGACAAAAATTGATAAATATCAATAGTCAATGGATCATTCTTGGAATTAACTCCTTTTTAAGGTGTTAATCAACTATCTGGTATAACCATCATCAAGTAAGGACTGAAAGTTACCTTATAGCGCCACCAAGTCCCATAGGCAGCATATAAACGATGATGCATGTATTTAGTCTGACAACAATTAACACCAAACAATAAGCGAAGTATTCTTTACCCTTAACAAAAGGAAAGCAGCAAAACAGTAAAAAAGTGATAGTAAAATGGTTAAATGGATCTAGTAGATAGTTAAGACAAGATAGCAATAGACTAAGCGAGTAGTAAAGCAAAACAACAATAAAGCGACTTAATTCCATTTTGGTCCTAGATTTATAGGTGGCATTCCACTTTTAGTCCTTTTTTTAAAAAACGTCCACTTTTGGTCCTAGTATTATTGTGGCATGACCATTTTTGGTCCTCCGTCAAGAAAATAATTGAAATGCCGTTAAATACAATGATAGTTTGATCCTTTTTATACAAAATAGGTTGACCCGCTATATTTTTTATGTTTATTTTTTGAAACAAAATCAAAATTGAAGACTGAAATGCTCTTGTTTTAGACGAAATTTAAACTGTTTTGTTGATGGAGGACCAAAAATGGTCATGCCACAATAATACTATGACCAAAAGTGGACGTTTTTTAAAAAAAAAGACTAAAAGTGGAATGCCACCTATAAATCTAGGACCAAAAATGAAATTAACTCACAATAAAGCCCACAAATAAGACAGAAGTAAGCAGTAAGGGAATCAAATCAAATCGGGAGATACGTGGAAGTTCTCAATATAAGACAAACACTATACAAGGCATGTAACTATTAATTTTGGAGATTAGCACATTGGCCAAGATGGATCTTTACCAAAAGAGACAAGATGCATAAAAAGAAGTAAAAACGTTGAATTAAGGAAGAAGTTGCAAGCAATGGATGATTAAAAATCTATAGGTGTCAAGACAAGAGTTCATCACAACACCAAATTACAATAACAATTTGAGCTGGAAAAATAGATTCGCAAATTATATTGTGGACCATGATCATAGTTGATATTATAGTTGTATTGAAAGGATACTGCAGTTGTGTTGAAAAGATATTGCAGTTGTGTTGAAAGGAAACTGCAGTTGCACAAAATAGAGACCGTTCATCCGTTCAACACAAGTGCAGTATCTTTTCAACACAACTGCAGTATCCATTCAACACAACTGCAGTTTCAGATGGATGACATGGCCTCTGTTCTGCGCAACTGCAGTTCCCTTTTAACACAACTGCAGTATCCTTTCAACACGACTACAGTATCAGTTCAACGTAACTGCAGTATCAACCATGACCCATGGTCCACAATGCATTGTGGACCATGGTCCACGGTATAAGGACTGATATAGATAATATCTTTAAGTCAAGGAATTGGTCAACAATAAATTTCTTTGCGCCGACATCCTTGCTTTTGTATTTATGATCCAAGGCTTCCCACAACGCTCTCGTTGTGCCAATTTTACGATATACATCGTAAAGAGCACCACACAACCCGTTCAGAATGTAGTTGCGGCAAATGAAGTTCGAATCCTTCCAAAACCCAACTGCCATCACGGATTGTGGATCATGTTCCTTTAACTCAGGAACTTTCTTTGCCAAGCCGAGAGTAGCCAGTAGAACAACATCTTTTGCTGTCACCTCTTGAAGTTCGAACCAGTGAACTGGCCTTTCGGCCAGACCCCAAGTGGTACCGTAGGTAACTAAGGTTTAAAAGGTAAGCTTGAGTAGGTTGTGACACTTCCGGGTTTAAAAGGTAAGCTTGAGTAGGTTGTGACACTTCCCGTACCCCCCCAAGTGGTACCGTAGGTCTCCAGCCTTTCGGCCAGACCCCAAGTGGTACCGTAGGTAACTAAGGTTTAAAAGGTAAGCTTGAGTAGGTTGTGACACTTCCCGTACCCGCAACAAGTCAGGCTCATGGGATTTGCTCATTTTGGGATTTGATTTGCACACCTTGTGCGCAAAAGAGAGCCTTTATGCTATACAATTCAACAAACCTTAGAAAAGTTCTTGTATAAATAGTGATGCAAACCCCTTCCCAAACCAATGTGGGACAAAGCCTTACTCTAAAGCTTTTCTTACCATTTTTCCAACTCGAATGGGTCAATTTGAGAACCAATTTCTCATTCACCCATTATCCGTTTTGCGCTTACAATATATCAATCTCTTTGTCTAATTTGAAGAACCCGAATCCATTTTGACTCGACCCAAATTGAAAGTAGACCCTACATATATTTGTACCACAAAATAACAACTAATATTGTTAATTTATGCTACTTTTCCAACATATATTACCCAACAACCAAAGTTATACGACTGTAAAAGGCATAAATGGTAGGCTTTTGGTCACCTACCATTTCATAAAGCGCCAACGTAAATGTATTAAAAAATTTCTCTTTCAAGCCCCGAGCTCTATAAATAGAGCATTTCCTGAAGCGAAAGAAAAAAAAACAAAACTCGGAGACACACACTAGGGAAACACGAAGAGAGATTGAGAATCAATTAAAATACTACAGCCTTTTAAAGATTCTTAGTTTCTTACAATGTTTGAATAGAGATATTATCACCCTAACATAATTAAAAAATAAAACTCACTAAAAGTTAAATCGAATATCATCAATTTTGAAAGACTTCGTGCTAAAAGTTTGAATCAAATATTTTTAAAATTTTTAAAGTTTATAAAAGTCCGCATCGAATACACCTCATATAATCAAGTTGTGCTCTTATTCGGAAGAGAGTATATATTTAAAAAAATGAAATTGTATATGAAACGAATTGACTTACGTCATAGAAAGAACTGAAGTTTCCAGCTCGGGATTTGGAAGAAACCCACATAACAAAACCATCAGCTCGAATGACCAATTCTCTAAGCTACACTTATCAGACATACATAAAAATCTTTAGAATAATTGGCCTTAGTTCATGGGACAATTGTTATACCGTGGATCAAGACTCATCTTGTGTCTTGGATCCTTGTCTAAAAATTATGGCTGCAGTTAACATATTCTTTACTTGTCCTTAACGGTTCATGTGTGTAAATAAATTGAAAGCATATAACATGTTAATTGTTACAAAATAATTACTAACTACAGAAAGGTAGAAGAAGAGAATACAATAAGTAGACGTATACAAGTACAACAAATCAGTACATCAATAACAACAATAACAACACTGTTAAATTCGTAAGAAATAAATCCGAAAATAACAATACAAAGTAGAAAATCCAAGTCGTGTATGCCACACTTTCCTTAAAACCGATTCGCTACCTCCCACGGGTGCTAGAAGCGTTGTAGTGTCGGTCTCCCAGGATAAAATGGATTACAATAGTATAGTTGAGCACTCAACCTATACTATTTTCAGCGAACTAGAACAAAGTTGAACACTTGGAGTAAGAAGAAGAAGAAACAGCACTCTTGTTCTTCTTTCGCACTCTGGTTTTTGGTTTGGGATGAGAAAGGAAGAAAGACAGATTATTTTCGAGTAGAGTAGAGAGAGCAAGGTGAGTGTACTGTTATCTGTTTCGGATGAGCTGAAGAGATAATAAATATCTCTTAGTTGAGACATATAGTAATGGGTACACCACTATCCAAGATAATAAGACAAAAGCCATAATAAAGAATGTTAGACATTTCTCTAACCAAGACTAAAAAAGAAGAGGGATTCCTTTTGTCTTATGGAAAGCAAAACATTCTGACATTGGGAGTTGCTTTATTTAAAAAAAAAAAGAAAGAAACACTCCTTGGTGGCTTTGGAATGGTGTACTGGCGTGGGAAGGGAATGCAGCCTCCATAATGCTTTGTTCCATCCGGCTTTGGGGAAATGAGAAGCACTACAACAATAAAATATTGGAGCACATGTCTCCAATATTATTTAATCACCTCATTTCCGGAACAAATTCTAATATGGAAGCATTATCAGCACATTTCACCGTTTTCCGGTTAACAATGTAGAATAGGTCGAGAATCAATATCTCATTCACCTATTAAATATTTTTGACCCACAAATATTTGTACCACAAATATTATTAGTCAAAAATTTTCCAACATTAATTACAAACACATAATATATTGTTAAATTATTGTGTCTGCAGTCATATATTATATATCTGCAATTACCATGTTATGTATTTTTAGTTAACATGTTTTATGTCTTTAATTTGTTTACAGACGGGAAACGAATATAGAATATAGGTTAACTGCAGACTTGAAGGTAGACATTAGTCCATGATATAATTTGTCATCATGAGAAGTGTAAAAAATTGATAAAGTTGGAGCGGAGAGAAGTACGTACCAAAGCATGGCGGTCGAAGGAATCCCTAATCTAAGAAACTTGATGATATCATGAAACATATCCTTGGAAAACCCTGCCCATGTTTCCTTACAAGAAGGAGAAACCCTCACATAAACACCCAACAACACTACATTAACCCAGTAAGATATGGCATTAGCCATGGCAGCACCATTGAAGCCCATCCCAGATTTGAATACTAAAATCCAGCAGCTGAGTACATGCACTAGAGCGGCGATTCCGGCCGTGAACATCATGGGGACAACGTTGTTTTGGGCCTGTAGAAATGAAATTAGACACCGCAGGATTGCGTACGGGAAAATGCTGGGTATCAGAAACCGAGCGTACTCGCCGGCGGCGTCAGATATCTCCGGATCTGTGCCGCGCAAAACCTGAGGATTCGGTAGGTGTAGGCCCAAAAGCCGGCCACCGGAATGCTGACTAGAAGCATCACTAGCATTCCTCTCTGCATAAAGATTCCCAGCATTTTGTACTGTTTGGCGCCGTATGATTGACCGCATAATGTTTCCAAAGCGCCTGTGAATCCTCTCTGGTTTTGGTTAAACAAACACGATATCCATAGTTAATTCATCATTATTGCAGTTGAAAACAAGTACAAATAAATGTTGCAGAAGGCATTAGGCCCTAGTCAAGTGCCTAGGGCGTCTAGGGCCAAAGTCAACTAGTAATCCAAGTATATCGTCTCAATTTTTTTCACACAGGGCTGTAAATTGCTAGATTGTTATAATCTCAAACTAATCAACTGTTAGTTGTGTACATGGCTGAAGGAATATAGTAGAGGAGCAAACATTGAGCAAGCAAAAATAACCTCTCAAGCGAATTGAGTAGGAGATTTAGGTGCCAAACTTGAAGCCTAAGGTGCTAGACGGCCTGCTGACTAAAAGCCGCCTAGGACTGAAATCGTGGCTAAAATTTTCTTAACCTAGTGGCACCTAGGCCACCGTCTAGGTCAATTTTTACAACAATGCTACAAATTAAACATTTTGCAGTTGAAGTTTCTGGTACGGTGAGGCTAACCATAAGACTGAAACCGGTGACTGAAGCGAAGGAGGTGGCCATGGAAGCGCCGGAGAGAAACAGCTCGCCGCCGAGATTGCCGACGAACATGAGTGAGATGAACTGCAGGGAAGTTAACAGAAGATTTACGGACATCAAAGGGCCAGCTAAAACCATCAGCTTCTTCACTTCGCCGGAAACCTCATCCCAACATTTTCTTCTTCTATCATTTTCAGATTCAGGAATCAATAATGGGATCTCCATCTCTGCTTTTCTTCCCATCCTCTTCTGCGCGTAACGTGACAAGGTAGATATATAATTATATAAAGCAGCAAATATTGCAGAATTTAAATTAAAGTATGTACCTAACTGATACGGACGATGGGTCCTCGTGTGTGCAAGCCAATTATTTATTGATCGATTTTAAGCAATACATGGACTATATATAGTATTCATTTTCTATGGTTTTTTTGGCATTGATTCATCTCTCAGAACAAATTGAAGGATGTGATTCATCTCAAATATAAATTTAAGCGGATAGTTGAACTGCATATTTATGTTTATATATTATCAGTGTTGTAAAAATCAGCCGAAGCGATTTTAGTCCTTGGCAGACTTTTAGTCGGCCGACAAACTAACTAGACGAATAGGCACCTTGGTGCAAAGTTAGTGCCTAACTTAATCGAGTCGGTGTCCAACTCGTGTAAGTGATTTTTTTTTGTTACTCAACTACCCTTCTTCTATACTCTTCCAGACATATAGTCAAGTAACCATCTAACATACGTAATTGACTAGATGGAAGATTATAATAGTCAACTCTCAGCCTCGAATGAAAAAATTATGTATCATATACTCGAATTACTCAGCTGCATAGGCACCATCTAGGTGCATCTGACTAGCGCCCAGTGTCTTATGCAATATTGTATACCGAGTATTATACTATCTAGCTAGTTATATTACTTAGCATTACAGGATTAAATTAATATCCAATATTAATAAAATAAAAAAAGTAAATACTGCAGGAGTTGTAAGAGAAGAGGTGGCTGCGGTCTTAGGAGTTTCACAGGCTCCTAATTTTGGGAAATACTTGGGGCTCCCATCTTTTATTGGAAAGGAAAAAAGGGCAGTATTCTCTTATGTTGAGGACAAGATTAAGCAAAGGTTTAATTCATGGAGTAAAAGGTTAATCTCGCAGGCTGGAAAGGAAGTTCTCTTGAAAAGTGTGGCTCAATCAATGCCTACCTTTTCTATGAGCGTTTTTCTACTCCCAATTTCAGTATGCCAATCTATTGAAAGAGCTATGAATAGATATTGGTGGGGTTCTGGAATACAGAGAGGTATACATTGGAAGGCCTGGGATAGACTGTGTGTGCCCAAAAAATATGGAGGGTTGGGTTTTAAGGATTTGAGGGCTTTCAATCTTGCTATGTTAGGAAAACAAGCCTGGAGGTTTCTAACGAGACCCCAATCGCTGGTAGCTCAGGTGTATAAAGCTAGGTATTTTCCTAGATCCTCTTTTATTGATGCTAAAATAGGAGGCAACCCGAGTTTCTGCTGGAGAAGTATCATGGCGGCCCATGAACTTATTTGCAATGGTGTGAGAAGAAGAATTGGGGATGGGAATGACACTCTCATCTGGGGACACCCGTGGCTACCAGATGATCCCACTCCCTTGGTTCAAACTCCCATGCCAGATACATTGAATGGTGCAATGGTCTCAGGCCTTATTGATCCTGACTCAAGTACATGGGATCTCTCGATTCTACAAGATTTGTTCTCTGCTTCTGACGTTAATCGTATTTTAGGAGTGCCTGTCACCCCACTCTATAAGGATTCTTGGTATTGGCCAAATGAGACACATGGTTGCTATACGGTGAAGGAGGGTTATAGACGTATTAAGGGGGAGATGGATTTACAGCCCGGGGGCTATGATAAATGGTTACATCTTTGGAAGATTAGGTGCCCTTCAAAATGGAAATTGTTTCTCTGGAAAGCTCTCTCTAATGTCTTACCCACCACTACCAACTTGATTTTAAAGAGAGTGGAATTAGACCCAACATGTTCTATGTGTGGACAATTGCATGAGACTACCATGCACTCATTGCTTGTGTGTGACTATGCAAAGCTTGTGTGGCATGAGACATCTTTGCAATTACCAAATATTGTTGGGGATAATTTTGCAGTATGGTTCAGTGAAGCTATCTCTAATCTGACCGAGGATATTTTGTTTGTTGTGATAGCGGTCCTGTATCACCTGTGGAGAGCGAGAAACTTAGCGGTTTGGGAGAAGAAATTACCTCGACCGGCTGCTGTGTGGAGGATGGCCGAATCGGCAGCAACTGCATGACGCAACGTCCACACTCACGCGAATGCTGCTGCCCAGCCTCACGCCTTGCATCCGGCGCCGGTAATTTCTCATGCAATTGGCCACTCTCCTCCATTAGTTGGCAACATTCATTGCTGTCAGTTCAATGCAAGCTACAACCCACACACGAAGGTAGCCGCGGTGGGGGCAGTCCTCATGACGCACAGTGGCGATTTTGTTGCGGCTTTTGCTTCGCGGCTTTCGGCGTGCTTTTCACCACTCATGGCGGAGTCACTAGCATGCAAGGAAACTCTTTCATGGCTCAGGGATCGTGGTTTGGACTCGGTTCAATTATGCACTGATTGCTCCACACTACGTTCTCTCCTGTCTTCAGAGCACAGTCATATCTACTCTTATGTTGGCTTCTCTTTAGAAGCCTCCAAGTCTATTATGTCATCTTTTCAGTCTTGTTCAGTTCATTATATCCCGAGGTCCACTAATACTCGGGCTCATATTTTAGCATCTACAGTTTTTAATCAGGAGATCCAGATGTATTGGGAGGCTTTTCCTCCTAACTCTATTGCTCATTTATTCTAATATACCAATTTTGGTTTTGGTTTTCAAAAAAAAAAAAGATTATTTTTTAACGTGTAATAAATGTAATGGTAAAGATAAGTATTGTTGTAGATAGTTATAAGTGAAAATAAAGATCAATATATTGCCCTGACAATTTTCATATTAAAATAAATTAATTCTTTTTAATGCAATATTGATAACTATTGGACTCATATTACCAATTGAGTCTCATTTTAAAGAAATTTTATTTTCTTACTCGGATGATTAAACCATAACTTTTGATACACACATATATAGGGGTGCGCTCAGGTGCGAACTATTGCCCATGAGAGAATTGAGAATGTTTCGCAACCGTCCACGTGTCCATATCAACGAATCAAATGTAATTTTAAAAAAACGACGTGGTAACATTTCGTAAATAACTCGAACTTTGCTGCAAGTAATTGTGTTATAAGTACACCTAGTTTCACTTACAAGTGCACGTATTTTTCACTTACCAGTGCACGTATTTTTCACTTACAAGTGCACCTATTTTTCACTTACAAGTGCAAGTTATAACGTCATGTGCAACTACATTTGGACACGTGGCGCGCTGCAAAGCGTTCTCAGTTCTCTCTTGGTTAGGTGGTTCTCACCTAAACGCTATCCCCTCTCTCTCTCTATATATATATATATATACTAGTTTTATACGCGCATTGCGCGGATGGGTTAATGCCCAATGTTTATATTTAAATAAATATTTGAAAGTATATCATTATATAGGAGAAGTTTATACATGGATAATTGAATGTCGATTTTTTTTATTTAAATATCTAACTTAAAGTATATGAATCCAAGATAATATAGAAAATTCATTATAATTATTACTAAAATAAATGTTTGCAATTTTGTAAAATCGATAGTCTAAATACTTGGTCTAAAAATGATAGTATAAATAAATACTACTTTTGGTTTGAATTTTTCTAAGTATTCTTAATTCACTTTTGAGTAATATTGTCATTGTCTTCATCTTTATTATTTATCCTCTTCCTTTTTGTTGGTAGTGTGTTATTTGCAAATAGGTTACTGCTGGTAGCATAGATGACAATGTCATGCAGTGAGATTATGATATAGGAGCTATGGACTTTCATTTAGGTGTTTTGTTCGGGGTTCATTTGGTTCAATCACTATTGTTGAATGACTTATTGTGGATAAAGAAATCCATAGTTTAAGGAAAAAGATTAAATAAATTATTAAAAAATTGAAATTTTTAAATATGATGTATTCTAAAGATATTAATTAAATGGTAGGTTCTCGCTTCAATTTGTTGGGTAATCGGTTATTTGAGTACTTTCATTGTCAACAAATCCCCCGAAGTAGTTAATATGATTGGTTTCAAACTATTCTATTTTTTTTCATGACATTAAAGAAATACATATGTATCATTTTTTGGTGTAACTACTAATTTATTTAATTCAATAAGAGTAAAATAGAGTGATTTCACTTCAATTTGTCGGGTTATTATTTGAGTTCTCTCTTTGTCAACCAATCCCCAAGTAGTTAATATAATTAGTTTCAAATTATTTTAAATTTTTTTTCATAGTATTAATAAAATACTTGGTAACTAAATATATAACAATATTTTGTACTATAACTTTGATATTTAATTACAAGATATTGTAAAAATAAGATAGTGAACAATGTAATGAATATCAATTGATAAATTTGAATGTAAAGAATCTTTGCATGAGAGAAAATAAAGACAATATAACTAATGAAATTATTTCTCTTATTTAATTTAATTTTTTGATAATGAATAATTTTTTCAAATAAAGGTATTGTAGACACATAATTCTAAATTAAAGAAATACATATGTATCATTTTTTGTTGTAGCTACTAATTTATTTAATTTAATAAGAGTAAAATAGAGTGAGAAAATTATGTCAAATTTGATTGAGATGAGGTTCGAACCTAAGACCTTTCTTAAAGAAACTAATGGGTAAGTTAAAAGTTAACGGAATGTTAACGGAAAAAGAGAATATTTAACGGAAAACTTAACGGATAATCATAAAAGTAAGGTTAAATTAGGTAATCTCTATTAATAATATTAATCTGAATTATCTTAACAATCTATTTGATTAAATAATTCATCTGAACCATCAATTTGATTAAATAATTTCACCGCCATTTTTTCTACCCATTGTAGGTCTAACTCTCTTTGACTCTTATTAGTATAGTAGATATGAGACAAATTTCACTTTATTTTTTTCTAAAAAACACCTAGGGTACGGTTTAACTTGAAATTTTTAATATCTAATAATTCTCATGTAATTTACTGACAAGAATTCTATCTAGCAATAAATGGAAACATCTTATTTATTGACAACCCCACCTTTGTCTCTTAATAAATATTGAAAACCGTACCCCTCCTTTGTTTCTTAATAATCAAAGTAAATATGGAATTTTCAAAAAGAAAAAATATTAGATGCATTACGTACCGGTGTATGTATGTTATACACCAATAGTTAATCATAATACGACATATCATTACAAAAAAAAAAAAAAAGATTAAAAATTGTGAAGATTAAGGAGGTCCGTTTTGCGCAAATAAATTATAACCTTTGGTCGACTGACTATTATACATGAATCACAATAAGTCATCGACTATTAAAATTTTTAAATTAGGTGCATGAATATGTAATTTGTATCACACTTGGTCCAACCATCCAATTTTTTGGCCAACTATTGTCGGAAGTGCTTATTCCGGAATAAGTAAATGCATGAAGTGCTTATTCCAGAAGTGCTTATTCCAGGAGAAGCAAATGCAACACTTCTGGCAAAGATCGGGCACCCTGCCTCTTAGAAATGTGATGGTGGTATATAACAAAATAAAGTTGCACATTCGCTATTAGATATAAGTATATAACCTTTTTATGTTTGTTTTTTTTTTTTTAATTTTTAAGAAACTAGCTATACTTTTTGGCGTAGTGTAAGCGTTTGATTCTAGTCATGGGTATCAGAACTAGGTCACGGGTTACAAGTTCAAGTTCCAACAAGAACAAAAAACTGTGCAGTTAGAGGATTTGGCAACACAGCAGCAGCTGAAGCATAAATAATGGACAGTAAATTGGTTGAATTTCCTTTCAATATACAGGATTGGACGGTAAAACTCACCACTGTGACTGGTAGGTAAGAAATTAAAATGGTTAGTTTGACCATATACCAATTTTGTTTCAATTTCTTTTGCGCTTTATATGGCTCTTTTTGTTTGGTTGATATCATATTTTGTTTGCAAATTAAAAACTCGTGATTTGTGAACTAGGTCGGGTTGTAGACAAACTAGCAAGTGAGATACTCAATAAAAATACATTTTATAAGCATCACAATTTTAATTATAAGTATTTTCTATAATAAGGTTTATGATTTCTATCATATGTAACAAACAATTATCATATATTTGATCCATCTCATACTAAGTGTGACTCTATTTTGTTTGTTATTTTGCCTATATGAGATGAAATTGGTTGTTTACACACTTAAACCCACAAGTTTGAGTTAAAGAGGCTTTTCTCCTCATTTCATAAAAGGTGCTTCTCATCTAGTAATTATCTATTTAGAATATATCTATCGCCTCTGTATTTAGTTGAGTTACCATAATTTACATCCTCTCAGGTACTTTGTCGGGTCGGGACGTGGGGCCCTTGGGGTTAGAGATTCAATCCTTTGGGAGAAGAATATATCTATAGCTTGTCTTGCAATCTTAATTGCAATGTGGTAGGATTCAGTTGGAGTTAATTCCATTTTTTATCCTAAATTTATAGGTTTCAGTTCACTATTAAGTCTTTTTTTTTTCCAGAACATTCAACTTTGGTCCTAATATTGTTGTGGCATGACCATTTTTGGTCCTTTACCAACAAAACAATTTAAATATCATTAAATACAAGGACATTTCGGTCTTCAATCATGGATGTTTAAAAAAAAACATAAGAAACATAGTGATTACTTTGTATAATAAAGATTGAAATGTCTTTGTATTTAATGATATTTCAACGATTTCGTTGATGGAGAACTAAAAAATGGCATGTCACAATAATACTAGGACTAATTAGGATTTTCTAATAAAAAGAACTAAAAATGCGTTGTCATATATAAATTTAGGACAAAAAATGGAATTAACTCATTCGGTTGTATACATCATTACATATATCTGTAATCAGAATGCTTCCCCATCCAAGGGAAAGTATGGAAACTATGTGTATACGATAGAAAGTATGATTGACATATTGTACCATCTTAATGAAACATAAAAAAAAATTTCATTAAATTGGTAACTTTGCTATAGTCAAGGGACCATTTCATTAATTAAGTTTTCAGAGAAAATAATATATGTGATGACCAAAATGATCCCTTAACTATAACAAAGTTATCTATTTGGTCTCGATTTAACGGATGTTTAACGGCGAAAAAAAACATAAGACCAAATTGGTTAAGATTTTAAAATTGTGAGACTTAATTGGTCAAAAAAAAGTCAAGAACCAAATCAGTAATTTCATTATAGTCAAGAGACCATTTTGGTAATTAATTCATTAAAATATCATTGATGTCGTTTTGTAATTATTTTAAAACCCTAAGATTATGTTCATCTGTCGTAGGTCCACACCAGACGTCTTCCAACAGTAATGCCTTCCTCAATAGTGAAGATTTTGGTGTGGTTTTTGATGAGTTTTTGTAGGTGTGATTAAGAAAAACAATATGGGAGTGGAGGAAAAAAAAAATAAAAGAAAAAAATAAAACAAAATAAAAAAAAAACTGAAAAGAAATTAAAAAATAAAAGAATCGTGCCTCACGCACGTGCACGTAAGGCGCGATTCTTCTCCCCACTGTGCGGCCCCCTTTTCACGGCCAAGATCTCTATTTTTGCAGGAGAAAAACTTCAAAAAAAAATTACTTCCCACATTTGTTTAAAAATTCAACCTCAAAAGTTTTACTATTTCAAAATCTCTTTAAAATCCACAAATGGAGATAGCATAAGGGAAACAAGAAATTCATAGGTTATTTTAGGGAGACGTTAATCACATCTATGTATTCAGTGCATATCTATAATTTATTTGTTCCAACAACATAATATTTGTGTACAAAATAATATTCCTCAATCCTCATGCTACTGCAAGGTGGTGTTAATTGTGTACTCTATCAGAAGCCTTCTTTGCCTGCAATATATATATATTAACATTCAGAACCAACTTCCATCCATCATATCAGACGATCAATATATATATAGAAAATTATTGGTTACCGAAGTGAAAATTAATGGAAAGGGATAGAAAGGAGGTTTGATATTTTACCTCATTTTCCCAGTTTGTTCGCAAAGTAATTATAAAGAGCAGTACTGCTTGTGCGAAGAGGGCTATTGTAATCCCCAACCAAAGTCCCTAAACCAAATTGATTAAAAGAGTAAGTACCTTTTTTTCTATCAAAACTAACAAAAACGGGCCAGTCTAAATTTATCAGAAGATTATATATTAGGGTGTGCTTGGAAACTAGAAAAATTATTTCTGAAAATTACTGTTTTCTAAAAATCAATTATTTTTCAGAAAACATTTTTATTTTCAGTGTGTTTGGTTGCATTAATAACATATATTGAAAATTAAAAATAATTTGAAGTTAATTATATTAACTACTTGGGGAGGATTTGTTGACAAAGAAGACATTCGAATAGCCCAATAAATTGAAGCGGGAAACTACCATGTAATATTTTTTGGACTACACCACAGTAGTTTACTTTAAAGATAAATCGTATATATTTCTTTATTAACATGATTTAAAATGTATAATTTTTTATTACCAAAAGTAGTATTTACTTATACTATCATTTTAGACTAAGTATTTTGACTACCGTTTTAACAAAATAGCAATAATTTATTTTAGTGATAATTATAATCAATCTCTCATATATTATATTGCATTCATGTACTTTTACTTACCGATTTAAATAAACATATTCAACATTGAATTACATATGCATGAACATCTCCTATATAATCTTGTATTGATATATTTTGAAGTACTTATTTAAAAATAAACATTGGACATTATCCTATTCACGCAATGTGCATGAAAAAAATAGTAGTAGTAATTATAATAATAATAATAATAATAATAAAAATGGTGGTTTTGTGGTGGTGGTGGTAGTGATGGTGGTGTAGTGCCGCAGTGGTGGTGGTGGTAACTTGGTATGGTAGTGGTAATGGTGGTGATGTTAGTGGTTGTAGTGGTGTGATATTGGTGTGGAAGTTGAAAAATGACTTCTGATAAAAAAGAATAGACAATTAGCAGAATAGAAGCAAGCAACAAATCTACCAACCAGCTGAGTCAAGATTCACTGAAGACATGAAGCCTCTATCAGCCAAGTCTCAAGGAATCAGAAAGTGTCTAATTCATCCTTATAACCTGTCGAGTCATCTTTTGGAAAGCCTTCTAGAAGGTGACACATGGAATTTTTCCAGAGACTAATAAGAAGAAGACAAACTTGCAGCACATTCTTCTTTCAAATTTGCACAGCACTGTACTCTTGAAGAAAGACATGGTTGTTACACAAAGAAGACAAGGATTGTACAACTGCATTTTTGATCGTGGAGTTTTTGGCAATATATTTGGACACCTATCAAAATAGAGTGTAATGGACAGATTCTAATCAATGTTGTTTTACTAACCTACCACCCAGCTCTATCTTATAAATAGAAGGCACCAAAGCTCAGGAAAAAAAAAAAACTAGTACTATATGTCT
>CM008344.1:21249319-21262468 GCA_002525835.2 Ipomoea batatas
TGTAGTGTTTCACACCCTACTTGGACAACCCCACCAAGGCACTACCCACATCTTTCTCTATTATTTTAAGAGTGCATGGTAACATGCATCTTCCAAGAAAATTTGTTCAACTTAGTACATACACTTATTAAGCTATTTTGAATAATTATGGTGGGAGATATCTATTTATATTATTATTTTATGTTAAAGTTGTTAGCTTTCTTTATTATAGGTAGTACGTACTTCCTTTTTCAATATTTGTACAGAGAAACATATAAATAAAAATTCCTGTTCTTCCCTTGCAACGAACACCTCTTTCTTTATCATACTTTTGTCATCATTTGTCAAATAGTGCATGAATTTTTTGATTTAAGAAAATGTTATGAAGTTAAGAAAGCTAGCTGATTAAATTGTTGCTACATCAAGTCTCCTAAGCTAAAAAAGAATCAATTTAATTTGATTCTCTGAAGTCCAGTACTCAACCAAAACCATCTTTCAAGCTAAAGGAAGTTGGGAGATCAACCTAGCCAGATGACTTCATGATTGGCCATTGGCTAGCTAGCTTTGATAAGACAGTGAAAGACTAATTGACAAATTGAAGGCTCGTGATTGTCTCAAGAACTGTCGACCGGTAGAAGTTGAAGTTGAACGCTTCATTCTTTCCATTTTGTATTTCTTTAAATTAAACAAATACTTAGTGGAATCCTCTTTGGAGCTAGTTTTAAGGATAATAGTGGAGTAAAAAAAGTCTATCTATTAAAAAAGTCATCAATGTATTATAAAAAGTAAAAAAGTATACATGTTCACATTCACTATTATTTATTCAACCATAATATAATATTCATAATAAACTAATTATAAATATATTCGAGTGTCGCTAGAGGAGTACACTAGTTTCCTTATAATTCAAAGATAAAGTTTCATTTCCTTTTTACTCAATATTATAAAATATAGTTAAGTCAAAATAACATTTGTCGTGCATCAAATATACTATTGTTAATTTTTGTTTTTCAATTATTTGTAAAATGGATTCTTTCATCCCTCTATTATCTGCAAAGTGACTTTTTAACTTAAACTTAAAATGCCAAAGGCCTTGTGGTCAAGCGGCATGAAGTGATTCTCCTAAGTGGGAGGTCATGAGTTCGAGCTTTAGTGGGGGCAATGTTGACTTTGTTGGGCTTCAGTAGGTTGAGAAAGTATATGGACAGATATTACAACAGGGTCAAACTTAATAGAACTAGTGGGAGAAAAAAGCTACTTTGCAGACAATTAGGGAGGAGATATGGCTATATATTTGAGAGACAAAAAGTACTATTTTCAATAATTTAAAGATGAAAAATATAATTTTTACAATTATTAATATAGTTATCAAATTGTATTTATTAATGTTTGAAAGTGATTTTGATTCCTAAATAATAAACTACAGAGAAATAATAAAAGTTAGTTGATGGATATATTGGTAACGAGTTCGCGGCAAACAAACCCAAGGAGACAATCTTGGCCCTGATGCCGATCTTAGTAGTCGCGGCCTCATACATGGGCCAAGATCAAACCTCAAGGCCTTGATCTTGTATGTAAAATACTTATTGTGTATACTTTAAATATATTAGAAAAGTACTATTTTCAATAATTTAAAGATGAAAAATATAATTTTTACAATTATTAATATAGTTATCAAATTGTATTTATTAATGTTTGAAAGTGATTTTGATTCCTAAATAATAAACTACAGAGAAATAATAAAAGTTAGTTGATGGATATATTGGTAACGAGTTCGCGGCAAACAAACCCAAGGAGACAATCTTGGCCCTGATGCCGATCTTAGCAGTCGCGGCCTCATACATGGGCCAAGATCAAACCTCAAGGCCTTGATCTTGTATGTAAAATACTTATTGTGTATCCTTTAAATATATTAGAACTAATATAAATCTATAATTCGTTTCATTTTTTAGACTCAACCTGCTTGGATTAAAGACAAACTCAACCTGCTTGGATTAAAGACAAAATCAGCATCAACATTGACAACCAAAACACTTGGTATATAGGATGCAACCACTATTTAAAAAAGGTTTATGCATAAAGTGGCAAACTGTTTAACGACATGCATTAAGTAAAAAGTTAGTAGTGGATACTCCAAGGTTAGTATCAATTCAACAAAAAAAAAAATTTACAAAAAAAAAAAAAATACACACACACACGCACACACAAAATCAAGTATTACACTCATTCATACTAATCTAAAAAATATGAACTTTAGAATGAATGTGAAAATTGTTGATTAAACTGGACACATTGTAGCATCAGTATAAAGACTACTTGTAGAATCATTGTTGTTACTATCAAGTAAACAAGTTATGGAACTAGAACAAGAGATACTACTCATGAACTTTCTACAAATATAATACTCTGTAAATATTAATATTTTATTCAATACTTTCACATGAGAATTTACGACATATATCTCACAACACATGAAACATGTAGGGCGAAAAATTACCACTGCCAAATATAAAAAGATGCTTGCAATTAAGATCAAGAGTTCATAGTACAACTAAGATCTCAGTCATATACACAAGGCAAATCCACAGCTCCTAATTAAACTATAATCAAATTGCATGACAATGCCCTCTATGCTACCACCAGTATTCCAATTGCACATGACACACTACCAATATAAACGAAGAGGACAAAGTACTAAAGATAAATACAATGACAATGACAATGCTACCCAAAAGAGAATTAAGAAGACTCTTTTGGTTTGAATTTCTCTAAGTATTTAAACTAGCATTTTTACAAATTGCAAACATTTATTTTAGTGATAATTATAATTAATCTCTTATATATTATCTTGCATTCATATACTTTGAATTACCGATTAAAAATAAACATATTCAACATTTAATTGCATATGCATGTACATTTCTGATATAATCTTCAATTGATATACTTTGAAAAACTTATTTAAAAATAAAAAATGGGCATTATCTCATTCGCACTTTGCGCATGAAAACTAGTATACATACATACATACATACATACATACATACATATGTACGTACGTACGTACGTATGTATGTATGTATGTATGTATGTATAGAGAGAGAGATCGATGATCAAATGAGGACCTATAGTTAGGTGAGGACTCTGTGGACTTATCTGATCCTTTGATTTAAATAATTCAATGATTGTGCTTAATTCTATGCGATAGATTTAATTTTTCGCGCTCAATTTATTGTGCATTCGTTCTCAATTTATTGTGCATTCTATTTAAGTTTTTTGTGCATTCATAGTGTGATTGTTGTGCTGCATCCCTCCCACTTTATTGTGCAGTAGCATTCATAGCCATTAGATCACTCTAAATGGATTATCTGAATTAGTTCACCTGGTCCTCACGTAATGATAGATCCTCACATAATATGTAACATATATATATATGAAGAGAATGCTTGGGATGTTGAGATTTTAAATGATCCTTTTTCTGATACCGGTCCCTAGTTTATTTTTTAAGCTCTTTATAATGACGTTATGATTATATAATAGTTTTGTGGTCCTGTTTAAAAAAAATGATTATATTAAATTTCTCAAGTGTCATGTGGCATGTAAGATTGCAATGTAATCCATTGCATTGGCGTGGATAGTCTATGTGTAATATAATACGACTTGACAGAGTACATTTTTGTTCTCTAAAAGCTGTGAAAAGTCTCCCAACAGTAAGGGAAATTCATAGATTATTTTAGGGCGACCGTTAATCACGTCTATGTAGCCAATGCATGATCTATAATTTATTTGTTACGTTCCAACAACATAATAGTTGTCTACAAAATATCCCCAATCCTCATGCATGGTGTTAATTGTGTACTCTATCAGATGCCTTCTTTACCTGCAATATATTAACATTCAGAACCAACTTCCATTCATTATATGAGATGATCAATATATATATATAGAAAATTATTGGTGACCAAAGTGAAAATTAATGGAAAGGGATAGAAAGGAGGTTTGATATTTTACCTCATTTTCCCAGTTTGTTCGCAAAGTAATTATAAAGAGCAATAGTGCTTGTACGAAGATGGCTATTGTGATCCCCAACCAAAGTCCCTAAACCAAATAGATCAGGTTAAGTGCTTTTTTTTTTTTTTCCTATCAAAACTAACAAAAATGGATCAGTCTAAATTTATTAGAAGACTATATATTAGAGTGCGTTTGAAGATTAGGAAAATGACTTCTAAAAATGTTTTTGATTTTTTATAAAACATTTTCATTTCTAGTGTTTAGTTGCATTATAGAAAACTGTCATGCGGTGTTTGGTTTATTTTATGAAAAATGAATAGAATTGTATAATTAAACATATTAAATTGTTTTGTTTAGAATAAAATAATAATAATAATAATAAGTGGTCAGGGATGGAGCCATAAAATCGACTGAGTGGGTGCAAAATTTAAATTACCTTAGAAATGTTAATGACAAAATATTGAATGAGAATAAGTGTTTGTAATGAGAAGGGCAAAATTTAAATTACATTATAAATGTCCGATTTCAAACATCAAGTTTGGAATTCAATCAATTAAGATATATAGTTAAACTGTACTATTAACAATTTGAACATAAATATAAGTTTTGTATACATTTTAATGCTATATATTAAAGGGGTGAGGTGGGGGTGGAAGGTGAGGGGCAGCTGCCCCCCACTGCCCCCACACTAGCTCTGTCTAGCGGTGGTGCGTCGTGGTGGTGGTGGTAGTGGTAGTGTGATAGTGGTGATGGTGGTGGCACTGGGAGTGATGTTGCTGTGGAAGTTGGAAAATGACATCTGACAAAAGAGTAGACAATAAACCGAACAGAAGCAAGCAACAGATCTACCAACCAGCCGAGCCAAGATTGACAGAAGACATGAAGCTATATATATCAGACTTGAGAGTAACTGTCTATCAATCAAGTCTCAAGGAATCAAATATTGTCTAAGTCATCCTTACAGCCTGTTTGAGTCATCTTTTGGAAAGCCTTCTATAAGGTGACACATGGGATTTTTCCCAATGTTGATAAGAAGAAGACAAACTTGCAACACGTTCTTCTTTCAAATTTGCACAGCACTGAAGAAGAAGGACAAGGTTGTTATACAAGAAGATAAAGACGTATAGTTGCATTGTCGTGGAGTTTTTGGCAGCATGGATACCTATCAAAATGGAGTGCAATGGACGGATTCTAATCAATGTTGTTTTACCAACCTACCCCACCTCTATCATATAAATATAGGATTCCAAAGCTCAAAAAAAAAAAAATGAGAGAGGAGGGAGACGACGATAAGTGTGTGGTAAAACGAAGTAGTAAGCAATAGAGAAATACAAGATTATCTCTAGCTCAAAAAGAGTAGAACAGTGAACCTATACGTAGCACCTCTGAAGCTTTAAGTCCAGTATTAAAAAAAAAACATCCATTGTAGTCTCACTATTGTGGTGGCGGCGATCTTGCTCGAATATATCCAACTTATGCTCTTTCAAAGCAAAATGAATATATCAACAGCAGAAGGAGTTCGGATAAAAGAGTTGTTAGACACATGTCAAGTTATTTAACACCTACTAGTCTACATAGAAGACAAATTGGTGATAAGTAGAATGAGCCTTTTAGAACCAAAGTGTGCTTATACACTGATAGGAAAGTATCTTAATTTACTTTATGGTTCATGGCAGTGCAAATAAATAATTTGGCAGCAGATTTTTAGGGATTGTGACAACTTTTAGATAGCTATCACTTCTTGAGTGACAAATGGTAAATTTGAATTTGAAGTTGACACTCAACCTGCCTTATCTATAAAAGGAAGACTCCTTGCTTAGAAGCTAGTTAATGGACCTCTATTAATGGACCTCTATTATGAATCATGACAAATGGACCTCTATTAATGGCTTCCATTGCATGCTAGCAGCTAACATGAGTAAATGTGTGCAAAGTAAAAAAAATAAAATGGACCTCTATTAATGGCCCATTTACTTCATCACTAGCTTTATCAACTTAGTATCAATGGACTCTTTTGTACTATCTGTTCATAAACTACTTTCTCAACCTACTGAAGCACAAAGAGACAGCAACGCCTCCACTGAGGCTCAAACCCACCACCTCCCGTATAAAGGGAAGGGTTTGATGCCACTGGACTACAAGGCCCTTGGCACTTTACTCTTTGTTTTATCCTATGACTAACCCTTCATACTCGAGTTCACACTTGCACTCACTAACAAAACTAAACTAATTGATTATTTGTTCATAATGTTTGATTATTTCTATTATCAGTTTCTCTTTATAATTTAATCACTTTTTCTTATTGAACGCTTATTATATTACTAGTTAGCTATATAAGGATCAAATTTAAAAGATAATGGGGGAAGGACTTCTCTGTGTCACTCTAACAACCTACATTTACCCAAAATGATATGATCTCTCACTCTCTCATCATAATATAACTACTCATGGCTCTCCTTTTTCTTTCTATCTCTTCATCTTCTACGCAAGTAAATGGACCTCTAATTAATGGCTTCCATTGCATGTTAGCAGCTAACATGAGTAAATGTGAAGTAAAATAAATAAATTTGGGATATATATTTTGATACCTTGCCTCCAACATGATAGACGAAAGCTAAGAGTACTCCAGCAGGCATCCCTAGCAAATTATGGGCTCCCAAGTTGACTATTGCCCCAATATTTTGCCACCCACATCCTCTCGCTGTGCCTGAGATTACATTCATACATATACATTCACTTGCTTGATTTCATACAAACTACAATTTAATTTCTTTTTCAACAACTTTTTATATGGGAATAATGATCAAATAGGTCATCCAACTTTAATTAGGCCATCGAACTAAAAAATTAAAACTACAATTAAGTCTCCTAACAATGCAAAATAATAATTGAAAACTAGGAGGTATAGTCAGCACCTAGAAGACCATTAATTGGGTCCTAAGCAGAATTTTGCAACATTGTGCAAAATAATGCAATTCAACCTAAAATGACCTGTCGATTTGGTAACATGTTAACATGGCAGTTACCAAATTTTAAAATATTTTTTAAAATTTTATTTTAATAAATCTAAATTAAATAATTATTTAAAAAAAAAAAAAACACACACACACACACTTGCCTTCTCCGGTGAGAAGGCAACCTCGCCTTCTCACCAGACAAGACGAGTGGTTTTTTTTTTTTTTTTGAAAGTTAAAACATCACAACAGATTAAAATTTGAAAGTTGAATGACCAGAGATAGTTAACTTAAAAGTTTCAGACTAAACGTGACAAAATCATTATATTCGGAGGACCCAAATGACATTAATTAACTCTTAAAATATTATTAAACACGAAAATTAAATTTAAAAATAATTTAAAATATAAAAAAAAATAAGCAAAGAATAATAAGCTAGTTTGAATAATGAATAATAAATATGATAGGTAAAATGCGAGAGATGAAGTATATAATAATTGGTGGCAGAAGTAACGTATTTTGCTTGATATATTTTGAAATAAAAATCACAATTTCTCTTCTTTTCATTTTCTTATTCTAATAAAATCTAAACCAGTAGTGATGATAAAAGTTTTATTTTTTCTATCACTCTATGAGAACACTTATGATTCCCTGAATATAATATTAAGATGGTCTAATATACATACCTGAAAGAACACATAGAATGCTGTCAAGGAAGTGAGAGGCAGAGAGCAAGAGTAGCATTTTGCCAGCATAGTTTACAACTTGTTCCTCAGTGCTGAAAACATAACCCCATACTTTGTGCACTGAAACCATTGCTATGCCTACTAATATCCCTTCTGTTGCCGCGCACCCTAACGCTGTACGCACCGCCATCCACGCTGCTTTTGGCCTCCCACCACCCACCTCATTTGATACCCTTACACTGTACTAACCAAAACCATATCAACTAACAATTCAAATTTTGCAAGGGATCCGAGTTAATTCCCATCCAGAAATAGTCTATTGACTATTAACATTTATCAATTTTTATCTTAGACTTTCAATCAAGGTCTAGGCGGCCCAGGCGCCGACTAGGCCGCCTAGTTGACCGATTATTTGTCCCTTTTAATTGGACCATAAATAATAGTTTGTTGTATATTAACATTTACCGATTATTTTGTTTCAGATTTGGCCCTTCAGTTGAGTATCTATTTAGCAACATTAAACTTGAAAGTGATAATGTAAACATTAGTTTATTGTTGAGTTGGGAAAAGTTCGTCATTAGTGGGAATGCAAAGACCCAAATTTTTACATTATTACCATTAAATTTAATGTTTACTAAATTGATATTTAATTAAATGACCAAATTTGGAATAAAACCAATAGTTAAGGATCATTTATGGTCAAACTGAAAGTCGATATGATGATGAAAATTGGTAAAATGTCAATAGGTAAGGGATCATTTGTGGTGTAATTGAAAGTCGAAGATAAAAATTGATAAATGTTGATAGTCAATAAACAATTCTTGGAATTAACTCCTTTGTGTTAATCAACTATCGAGTATAATCATCATCAAGTGTTGATTGATTATCATATATACCCACCTATGTTGGTTTTACGGCTGCGAGATAACCGTTCAGCTAGTCAACACTACCGCAAAACTTAGGAAAAATAGTAATGCAAAAATACAAGAATAATTGGAGAGAATAACTGCACTTGCTTTCAAATCAAAACCCTCAACAATGTGACCCAAGTATTTATACAAGATTAATTGGTCTTAGAAAGAAAATACGAAAGAAACTTAGCAAATATAACTTTTGGAAGCTACTTAAACTGCTAAAACCGCCATAAATAATGTTGCCAACACTACTACGGAAATCGTCTACAATGTCGGACTTTTAAAGTCGAATCTTTATATACTACATATTAAGTGGCAGATAAGACTGAAAGTTACCTTATAGCGCCACCAAGTCCCATAGGCAGCATATAAACCAAGAGGCATGTATTTAGTCTGAGAAAAATGAACACCACCAGTTAGCCACTAATTTAATTGCAACAAGAGAGCTGGGGGAACCAAATGTGGTTCCAACTTTCATCTATTGTTCGAAAACCAATGTAACTTATGGGCGTATTTGATTTTGATGGTTTTCAATGTATTAATAAATTAAGGCAAAAACATGTGTACTGTTAAGTCGTTTCACGGATCTTTAGTGTCTCAAAGTATCTCCTTATTGAACACTTTCAGCAAAAACTCCAAAGCTAAATCTAGCTAGAGAGTATTCTAAAACTCTTGAAGCATCAGCCATCATCTAGTAGTACTCAGGGTCTTGTCAAGTTGGATGACTGGTCAACTTTGGTTGAACATTTGTTGTAATCTCTACTAAAGGTAGAAAGGGGAGGAGGAGTACCAGTGTTGGTGAATTTACCAATTAGTGCATAAACGAAATTATGAGTTACAAGAAGAGAGATTGAAAATCTATGAGTTACAAACATTCAAGAGCAAAATGCTTCAAGAATCTTTTTGATTCTGTTCATTCGAAATTAGTCCTCTTGACTAATAATCATTCATCTTGATACTTCATCCTTTTCAGTGGTAGACCCTATGAGAATGTGCAGTGAAACACATGCAGCTTGGTGAAGAAAGTCGTTCTTACTTTCTTTGTTGTGTAATCACTTGTATTTGGAGAAATGCTAGTGAAATACCACGCGTTAAGGAATGAGGAGGAGTGTGGAGTATGAGATTCTGTAAACCACTCTAAAAATTCCTGGCTCTAGCCTCTATCTCTCTAACCCTTATTCTTACTTTAGCAATATTATCTTTTTAAGCTTAACTCACACACACTCACAATTCTTTTTGATAAAATGCTACAAACTTTAAAGGCAATCTTCAAGTTTTCCACAACACACTTTGAATCGAAACCTTTTTTTAATAAACTTGTTTGTTCATATGATTTTTCAAAATTCAAGCTCATTATATTTAAACGCTATTTTTCAAAACTAAAGAAAGTCTGTTCAACCCCCTTCTTGCCTTCTCCTCCCTCTTCCTCTAGAATTCCCCAACCAAGACCATAAAAAAAAAAAAAAAAAAAATACTTAATTGTGTTTTTAGTAGCATATCGAAGAGAAGGGGTTTCCCTATTAGTGTCCTTTCTTTTGAAGATTCAAAGGATAATGATGATGGACAAAATAATAATTAGAATTTTGGGGAAGAAAAAATTTGAAGAGTTTAATACAAAAGTTTAGAAGTTTGATATTTCCAAGATGGATTTTAACCATTTATATTTGAAAGAAAAAGTCTATCAATTCTCTAAAAGAGTTCATAAAAGTCCACATCTTATTAAATATCAATAAGCTATGACCTTGTGGTCTAGTGGCATCGGGTGTCCCGGTTAACACTCTCACATGAATTATGGGAGTGGAGGCAACTAGCTATGAACAGATACTACACTATAACACATCACTATAACCGGACATAGTACAGATATTTAAAGACTATTAAAATGTTTAAATAGATTATCACCTTAACTTAAAAAAATAAAACTCACTAAAAATTAAAACGAATACTCTCAACATTTAAAGAATCCCTACAAGTTCGAATATCTTTCAAATTTTATAGAGGTCGGCAGCAAATCCATCCCATATAATCAAGTTGTGCTCTTACTCAAGAGACAGTATTTTAAAAAAAATAAATTAAAAAGGTATATAAAACTAATTGACTTACGTTATAGAGAGAACTGAAGTTTCCAGCTTGGGATTTGGAAGAAGCCCACCTAACAAAACCACCAGCTCGAATGACCAATGCTCTAAGCTACACTTGCCACACATACACACAAACATCTTTAGAAAAATTGGCCAGTTAGGTCATGGGACAATTATTGTTATATCATGGGCTAGAGCCCATTTTGTATTGTGGATCCTTATTAAAAGATGATGCGTCTACATCAGTTGATATATCCGCGCAATTAACAGATTGTAAATAAATTGAAGGCATGCATATAACATGTTAACTATAGACATAATATATATTAATTGAAGACACATAATATGTTGTTAAAATATTATGTGTCTGTCGTTAACATATATTATGTATCAGCACTTACTATGTTATGTGTCATTAATTTATTTATAGACACATAAACGAGCGAATAATTGATAAAGTTAATTGGAGCGGAGAGAAGTACGTACCAAAGCATGGCAGTGGAAGGAATCCCTAATCTAAGAAACTTGATGATCCCATGAAACATATCCATGGAAAACCCTGTCCAAGTTTCCTTACAAGAAGGAGAAACCCTCACATAAACACCCAACAACACTACATTAACCCAGTAAGATACGGCATTAGCCATGGCAGCACCGTTGAATCCCATCCCAGATTTGAACACCAAAATCCAACAGCTGAGTACATGCACTAGAGCGCCGATTCCGGCCGTGAACATCATGGGGACAACGTTGTTTTGGGCCTGTAGAAATGAAACCAGGCACCGGAGGATTGCAAACGGGAAAATGCTAGGTATCAGAAACCGAGCGTACTCGCCGGCGGCGTTAGATATCTCCGGATCTGTGCCGCAGAGCCTGAGGATTCGGTCGGTGTAGGCCCAAACGCCGGCCACCGGAATGCAGATTAGAAGCATCACTAGCATTCCTCTCTGCATAAAGATTCCCAGCATTTTGTACTGCTTGGCGCCGTATGATTGACCGCATAATGTATCCAAAGCGCCTGCGAATCCCCTCTGGTTTTGGTTAAACAAACACCAGATCCATAGTTAGTTCATTATTGCTGTTGAAAATTAGTACAAATTGAACATTTTATTTGCAGTTGACCTGCTGGCGGGGTCTAGCACCCGGTGGTTGGGTTGTTGTGCAGAGACCAGTAAAGAGTCAAATTAGACCCTCAGCATCTTAGAAAAAGTATGTGGCGGTATAAAATAATATCTTAGACTGGTTGGTGCTGGAAGAGAACCTCTAGCAGTAACATTTAAGACTGGTTGATGTTTGGAGGGGAAATTGTTGGGTGGATACCGATAAACAAGTAAAACAACTATAACGTTTGAGGGAAATGATAAACACTTGATTCTAATACTGACCGTAAGAGTGTAACCTGTGACTGAAGCAAAGGAGGTGGCCATGGAAGCGCCGGAGAGAGACAGCTCGCCGCCGCGATAATTGCCAACGAACATGATTGAGATGAACTGCAGGGAAGTTAACAGAAGATTTACAAAACTCAAAGGGGCAGCTAAAACAATCAGCTTCTTCACTTCGCCGGAAACCTCATCCCAACATTTTCTTCTCTCATCATTTTCAGATTCAGGAATCAATGGGATCTCCATCTCTGCTTTTCTTTCCATCCTCTTCTGCGCCTGCCAAATTCGAACGTGACAAGGAAGATATAAGTATCTACATAAAGACTAGAAAGAGAAATGTAGATACAAGTATATACATATTTTTTTAAAAACTCCAAGGAGGATTCTACTTAAGTATTTATTTAATTTAGAGAAATATAAAGCGGAACAAAGCCTTCAGCTTCTACCAGTCGACGGTCCTTGAGACAATCACCAGCCTTTGTCAATAAATCTTTGACTGTCTGATCAAAGCTAATTAAGGGTCAATCACGATGTTGCCTTACTAGGTTGATCTCCCAACTTCCTTCACCAACTTGAAAGATGGTTTTGGTTGAGTACTAGAGAGAATCAAAATGATTCTTTTTTAGCTTAGAAGAGTTGATGTGGCAACAAAACTTTGGGGACTTGATCACAAGAAAATTTTCAATCAGCTTTTTTAACTTCATAACCTTTTGTCAAGGACCTTGTAATCTACTGGTACCAAGTTACTCCCTCATATTGGAGGTTGTGAGTTCAAGCTTAATACTGCATTGTAATACAGTTATAACTTAATTGTAATTAAGTTAATAAAAAAAATTCGAAAAAGTTATCAATATTAGTGTCAGTTGAAATATCTCATATAGAGTTTTTAATCATATATTTATTTTATATGTTAATTTTATTTGTAAAAAAAAGAAAAATAGAAAAAAGAATTTATGTTTTAGAAAAAAAGAATTTAGGTATAGGTATTAATTATTCATTAAATTTTAAATTAAAATTTCAAATAATTCTACTTTTTTCTGGCTGGGAGACCGCCAGACCGAACATTAAGGTGCACAAATATTTGTACTACAAAATGGTCACTTAGAATGTCGAATTTGCTAACATTTCCAACACACACACAC
>CM008344.1:21287575-21299537 GCA_002525835.2 Ipomoea batatas
GCGCCTAGACGCTCGTGTATTTTTTTTAATTTATTTTTTATTTTTTAAAAAATTACTTAAGTATTTTTAGTTTTTGAAAGACAAATAATATAAATTATATAATACTTTAATAGTTAATACTAAAACATTAAATATTAACCTAAAACATATCTAGAGTTTGTACAATTTAGAGTTATTTTGAGCAAAACGATGTTGTTTTGAGTGAAATAACACATTAAAAAAAAAAAGAACAATAGTTAATCGGTCAACTAGGCGGCCTAGTCGGTGCCTAGGAGGCATAGACAGTTAGCACCTAAGCGGCCTAGGCAGTCTCCTAGCCAGCCAGGTGTCTATACCACCATTTAAGGTGATACGCTATGCAGTCGACCGGCGCCTAGCGCCTAAGCGGGGATTAATCGGCGCCTAGGCGGGATTTTTACTAGCCGTTTGCATTGTTGGTTAGTTTTATAAATAGTATATATTTGTTAATTCTTAATTTACACTAAAGTTAAATCTAATTAAAATTTGTTAGATTTTCTTTTTCATTGCAACATTGTCTATATTCGCATATGGCACTTCTGGGCGATTAAATGATATGTTCTTCAAAAATATTTTGTTACTCAAATAAAAAATTTTATTTGATACCAACTTATCCATCATGTTTTTTACCCTATAAAATAATACAGAGTATTATTTAATAAATAATAATCTTATCTACTAGATTGTATAATTATATTGTTAATTAAGCTCCTTATTTTGTTAGATAAAAAATATTCAATCAAAAATGCCGTATTTATATTTATATTGTTAATAAATATTGTTAATTAAGCTCCTTATTTTGTATAAAGCAATGTTGATGTAATAATGACAAAATAGAAGTTTTAACTTGAAATTCTTGAAACAATAATGTTTAATTTAAAGATATAAGTAAATCGGCCGGCCCATTAAATAATTTTAAAAATAAAGTGTCAATCGATATTAGTATAGTTTATAACTATATATATAATAGATTATAACGACAACAGTCATCTCCACTAAGACTCAAACCAATTCCCTTCTATGTGAGAGTGTAAATCGGGTACCATTAGACCACAAGATCTTTGACAGAAGGTCCTCAAATAATTATAGTAAAATTAGAAGTATTGCTTTCTCACCTAAATCACTAGACCAAGGGTGATGGGTTGATAATATTCCCTAAGTCTGCTCTGAGAGGCACTGGAACTGACCTTAGTAGAATCAAACCCGAGTTCTCCCGGAATTCTTCCCCACAAAGAAAGCTCACTTGCCACTTGAGCTACTCCATTGGGTTATTTTAAAAGAGTTAATTTAATAATATGTGGCCGTATATATGGTATACAATATTATTAACTTAAATATTTTTTAGTTGATTCCTAAGTACAATTATGACTAGCTAAAGTTGTAGAATAATAATAATATAATCAAAGAAAATCAGGTCTAGTTAAAATATGAAAACTTATTATTTGTACTAAAGCTCTCCTGAAATGGGAGGTATTATCATATGTAATCATCAAGCTATGGGTTCCAATGTGATGCATCGCCTATTGTGTTGCAGCAAGAGCTCCATACTTGAGCATTAATGTAAAGACATCTAATATTGTCTAACAAGCAACTAAAGCAACCCACTGGACTTGGGCTTTTGAGTTTAGGCAACTACTTGGACCAAATATGTCAAATTGATCTATGGGATTGGGTTTACTTTAGCAATTTATTATGTGGATCCGGGTCCACCTTGTAAGGTGGACTCGTATCTAAAAGTACACAATTTAATGTTCACAATTTATATACTGAATGTTCACAATTCAAACTGTGAACATTCAGTATGTAAATTGTGTATTTTGGACCCTGGTCCATGGTATAACTGTTAGTTTACTTCAGTCAGTCATCAATCATTACATATGTGTGAATCATACTATCAAACAATGTACATTAAGTACACAAATAATGTATTTTTCGTATATAAAAAATGTACATTATATTAAAAATATATATATATTATTTGATTACTGGAAATATATTATTTTGGACCCTGGTCCATGGTATAACTGTTGGTTTACTTCACTCAGTCATCAATTATTACATCTGTGTGAATCATACTATCAAACAATGTACATTAAGTACACAAATAATGTACTTTTAGTATATAAAAAATGTACATTATATTCAAAAAATATATATATTATTTGATTACTGGAAATATATTATTTTGTATTATGTACATTCAGTACACGAATAATGTTGAATATATTAATAATGTACTTTTTGTTATGGTCCACACAACACTATGTAGACCATGGTCTACACAATTAATTTGCCCTCAATCATTATAGTTATGTAAACCATAACTAAAAAGTAAATTATGTGTGTACATAAAGTACATTATTTGAAAATACATTATTTGAGTACTGAAAACACATTATTTTCTATACTATTAAAAATGTACCTTGTATTCAGGAAAAGTACATTATTTGAATACTAAAAGTACATTATATTTATTTTATATAATGTACATTTAGTACACAAACAATGTACTTTTAGTATATTTAAAATGTACTTTTTTTTATAGTCCACAGCATAATTTGCCTACTTGATTAGTCTAAGTATATAATATAGTAATATTTCATCACCCTAATCAAATGATCGAGAGTCATGTTATGCTACAAAACATTAAAATTTTAAGTGAAATAACTCGATAAATTATTTCAATTTTAAGCAAGCATAAAAATGCAAGGTTTTTCTAGGTTAAATTACACGAAAGAGGAGTAGTTCTAATCAAGATGGTTAGGTAGCATTAGGAAGAAATTAAAGTAGTGTGTATAGATCAATCTTTCTTTTTAAAAAATTTGCATACTAATATATGTATATAGTTTGCAAGTTTTGTCTGATTGGGCACGTTTTGGTCATGGACAAAGAAATATAAGAGAAAAGTTAGTTGGTAAAGACACATTTGAGTGGATAGTATAGAAAATCTTCATAATATTGTTGATGTTGATGAACCAACAATTTTCTTGTTCAAATGTTTGACAAAAAAATTCTTTAAATTAGTTGCTTGATTGAAATTTAGGGTGAATCGAAAGAGATCTAGACTATTTATACATAGGAATACTGTCTCCCTCAAAGGTTATTCATGTAATTATATATTAAAACAGAAAAACTTGTTTAGCACACTAAATATTCTTTTTCAAGTCAAATTATTAGTATCGGATTCTATGTGAGTAATCAATGCTTATCTTCCATCTTTAAGTGAAAATTAATAATATATGGACATATTTGGTGGGCTAACTTTTTGTGCTAATAATAAGAACGAAAATTTATAGGGTGTCAATTAATATTGATATTGATTGGACTGGGTATAACCGAAGAATATGTAAAAAAATTTAGGGTTTGTACCTGCGTAAAGGGAAAAATCGTCCCACAATATGTTCATATTGTTAAGTATAATATATAAAATTAATTACGGGAGGGCAATATATGAACCCTTTTTAAAAATTGAAGGGCAACATTTACACCACTAATAATTCAAGAGTGACATTGATAATTGACATATTATGGAGGAGCATAAATTACAATTTTCTTAATAATAAATGTATAATCCAACTATTTTTTTAGACTTTTAGTTGAGCTATATAACACATCTTTCAATCATCACTGATATAATCCAAAGTTTTTTGAGTTTTACCTAATGCCAATGGTGATTTACGTGGTAAACTTTATAATAATGATGCTAATAACCTGGCGGTGTGGTTGAGCGGAACATCTATCTTTAACCAAAGATCAAGGGTTTGATCCTGGCCAGTTGTTATATTCAATTGAGGTGCCTATAATTCAGCGAAGCAAGGAGATGACTACAATTCATTGAAGCGAGGAGAAAGGATTAATCACTCTGTTTGACGTCAGAAACTCTGAACTACACCCAAAAAATGATGGTGGTGATGGGGAAGGGGTGTTTTCACTTTGTTTAATTTAATTATTTAGTATTGTTGCCCATTTGTTTATTCTTTGACTATCTTTGTATAGTTTGATTATTTTTTTATTTTTTTTTTTGTCTTTTTAGAAAGAGTTCATCGTTTCGAGAGAAAAAAAATCATAACAGAAACGAAATTTATTACGAAACACTTGGTTTGGAGGTCTGCAGCTCGTGGTGTAATAAATTAAGTATTCACCAATTGCAAACATGTAGTAATGCAACTATGTATTAACAAAAGAATAAACATGTCAAACTTGAAAGTGTGTGTAAAGCATGGACAAACTAAAATATTAGAAATTTATTATATACTCTCTCCCCGGGAAACACCAAACCCCTACTTGAATATATATATTTAAATGTAATGTAAAAATTGTATTTGAATTTGTACGACTGCAAAATGATTCTTGTCATGATATATAAAGCGTTTATCATTATGTCAAAATTAATATTAATAATAAAGACGTAATTTTATTTCTTATGCTTGCATTGCAATTAACGTCACATTTATGCTGGACTTGGCCCTATATCTCCCTCCCAGGCCCTAACACCTGCTAGCGCAGCCACTTATTATGATCTACCATGATACCATTTGTCAAAATCAAATATTTATCATTATGCTAAAAATTATAACTAATAACAAAGACCTTACTTTATTTCCTTATGTTTGCGTAGCAGTATATACACCACGTTTTAATGATAAGATGTTGGACTTGACCCTCCAAGCTTCCCACTCTCATATAAATGTGGAACAAAAGAGAGCTAGTTTGTTCATTAACATAAACAAAGTGAATAAATCTTTAATTACTTGGAATCGACTAGTTGAATACTCCGATCCGTACTAAACTATTAGAAACACTCATATAGGAAGCGCATAAGAGCATCCTTATCAACGCAGTTTTTTCGCGGTAATTGAGGAGTTTTTGTAGGTGTGATTAGGAAAGAGAAAATGGGATGTGAGGAAAAAAATAAATAAAACAAATCAAAATTTAAAAAATAAAAAATAAAAAAACTCATATGTCACACGTCAAGCGCAACCTTTCTCCCTTTTTCCTCTGCTAATTTATTGTTCTAATATCTCCATTTTGCAGGAGATGCATTTCTTTCTCTTTCTTGGAATCTCTCTCTTGCATGTCATGAGCCTTTGTAATATGAACCTCCTTTGCACCATTGATGTGGATGCTCTAAGGTGTGAATTGGTGTCCAAACATATATATACAAACTCAAAAGTGCATTATACAAACAACAACAAAAATATCATATGATGAATAAAAGTGTAACTCAAAAATTATAAATTTTGAAATTTCAAAATGTATTCGTTCTTGATAAGTTACACTTTTACATATCATAAGGTACACTTTATAAATTTATGGTACACATTTACACTTGGATATGCGTTTTCATCTTATATATACACCGAACTCACTTACAAACAATTTCATGAACTTACTTTTCATATACACAACAAATTCACCTTGTAAGGAGAATTTCTTATCATTACTAAACTTTTAAGTCAAAATTTTAAAAACTCTAAACCGAACTAATTCTTTTCTTGGACAAAATTATTGAAAGGACCTTAATTTTTCAACAAAAAAAAAAAAAAAGGTGGGGGGTGTTTAATTAATATTACTATATTAGTACATATTGGAGTAAATTCTTTTTTTGGGTGCTATATTGGAGTAAATTCTGAACTAACTTGCATATATATATATATGCTTAGTGATGAATACATCATGTTCAGTATATATGGATCAAACAACAGAAATAGTTCCCCCAAGAGTAAGCTCTAGATCTGGTGAAGGTGGTGGTGATGGGCTTTGAACACCAATATTATTTTGATTATCATTATGGGTGGCAAAACTCATACTTGATGCTGAAATAATGTTAGAATATTGACTTGATTTTGAGTCTTGTCCTGATGATAATGCAATTGCTGATGATGTAGTTGTGCTGCTGAAATCTATAATGGAAGAACTTCTTGATTTTGCCATTTTCCCACATAAAACCCTAGACTCATCAGCCTTCCATGCCTGCACGTTAGTTCAATCACAAAATAGGCCACTAGTTAGTTTCAACATGGTTTAAATTAAAGTTTGAATCCTAATAGTACTGTCATATGAAAGTCTTTTTATAACGTTATCCTCTTAAATGAAAAAAGAAAGAAAAAGTTATATTTAAATATAATTGTAGTCATGTTTCATTAGAAAAGTAAGTGTGAGAAGTAGAATGATTATGGAAATTAAAGAAAGTTTCCCTTCAATATGAAAGTATGACTTCGTAGAAACTCCCAATTAAAAAGCGCAAATTATATCGTGGACCGCGGTCCCAAAACGACGTCGTTTTGATTAATGAAATAAACGGATGAATTCGCGCCACTCAGTTTCTTTTCATATATACTGCAGTTTCTTTTCATATAAAACTACAGTTGTATATTATCGAATGAAACTATAGTTATATCCAAAAGTAACTGCAGTTGTGTTGAAAGGAAACTGCAGTTATGTTGAAAAGAAAGTGCAGTATATATGAAAAGAAACTGCAATATATATGAAAAGAAACTGCAATATATTTGAAAAGAAACTGCAGTATATTTGAAAAGAAAGTGAGTGGTATATATAGAAAAGAAACTGCAGTATATATGAAAAGAAACTGCAGTATATATGAAAAGAAACTGCAGTGTATATGAAAAGAAAGTGAGTGGCGCGAATTCATCCGTATGTTTCATTAATCAAAACGACGTCGTTTTGGGGATCCGCGGTCCACAATGCATTGTGGACCGCGGTCCACGATATAAGAACTGATTAAAAAGATACGTAGTCCTGTTTGGTAGAATTTACTTTAGATTTTATAACTTACTAAAAATAAGTAATAAGTTCTGTTTGTTAGAACTTATAAGCTTAAAATAATCACTTATTTTGAAACGCTTTCAAAATAAGCTTTTGGCTTTTAACATTTTTTTTCTTTTATATCCTTATTAATTTACAAAAATGACACAATCTATCTTTGTTTAATTAAAACTAATTGATATCTAAATATTTTCTAAACATTCTTTTGGTCCCCAATTCTTCACCACCCTATTTGTTCATCAAGGTTAGAGCTACAAAGGACCCATGGTTACTTAATATAAAAGGAACGTGTTTTTCTATTTAAATATCTAATGAATGGATAATATTAAAACAAATAGATAATATGAAACAATATATTAAAACATTCAATCTTTAATTTATTTTATAACATATTTTAAAATACATACAAATTAAATTAAATCTAAATATTGCTACTTTATTATGAGGTGCTCTTCATCTTTCAGGTAACTTATAAGCTAAGTATGTTAAACAGAGCCATATAACCAGCAAGACACACTTAAAAAGAATTTTGAATTAAAAAGATATATAACCAGCTAAACGTGCTTGAATTTTATTTTTTTTTGAATTAAAAATTGAGTAACTAGCATACAAGGTCACTAACCATTTTCAAATTTAAGTGAATTAAACATTATGGTTACTCTAAAAAAAAAATATTGTAAAATGTTTGACATACCAAATCGAAGAGGCTGCGTCTTC
This sequence comes from Ipomoea batatas, assembly GCA_002525835.2. Taxonomy (NCBI): domain Eukaryota; kingdom Viridiplantae; phylum Streptophyta; class Magnoliopsida; order Solanales; family Convolvulaceae; genus Ipomoea; species Ipomoea batatas. The sequence goes on from CM008344.1 coordinate 21,295,097, forward strand.
TCTTCCTGGAGTTGAGGCTATTCTGACGAAGAAAATACTTCTGGGCGTGGCTGGCGATTTGGGTGGGAGTTCTTGTCGTCACAAAATGTCTGGAAATGCCTCTCCAGTCACCTCTCCCAAGTTTCTCCAGACCAACTAGAAATATCCGATGTTCCTCCTCACTCCATGGAACTCCTAATAAACAATCCAATTTCTCTTTTATTTCTTTCATTTTTGTCATAATTATAATTATTATTCTAGCTTTTCTAATGCAAAGCCAATTTATACAATAATCACCAAAATCGTCACAAAAATACCAACAAGCTAGTCTTATAACTTTTACAACATCATGAAACATGATGCTTTATTACCAAAAACGAAAAAAAAAAAAAAAAGAGAGAGTAAATGAATAAAAAAGAGTAAATTATTAAAATAATCTATAGATCTATAGATTATAGTAATTTCACCACTTTATTTCTCAATTTCTATTCTCATACAATAATACTATTACATATCAAATTTATATATTTTTTAGTCATAAATATAGTATTTCTTTCCAACTTTTACCTATTTTAGTTTTTAGAATAACTAAAATATGTTCAAAATAATTAGTTAACGGCATTATTAAATGAATTTTTAAGCCAAGAATCAATATGACAAAATCATTAACGGTAATTGAATTACTCAAATAAAAAACATCAAATTCATCTCTCATATATAATCTTTTTTTTAACTGTTCCTCAACGGAGAATGATTGTTGTTTAATCTTGCTTGTTCTTTAATATCTAGATAATTTTCTCCTATTGATCAAAAATAAATAAATACTCCGTAACATCAAATAGGATAGTGAGATTCTTGACTAGATTAAACTCACTTTATATAAATACATATGAAAATGATAAATATATTTTTAAAAAAAATTAAACAAACAAACAAACCTGAATTGGAGCTTGATTAAAAATTATAATAATAATAATAATAATAATAATAATAATAATAATAATAATAATAATAATAATAATAATAATAATAATAATAAAACTTCTCTTACCCCTTTTCTTTTCCCGGTTGCCGCCGACGAGGCCGTCGGAGATATACCCACAGCCGGGTACCTTATCGTCAAAGGAGCCGTCTACGAATGAATAAGAAGCTGCGGGAAGGCAGTCGTCGCTAAAGCTCTTTTTCATCACAAAAGAATAAGATGACGACGATGAATTCTGAGATCCAATAAGTTTCACCCCAAAGAGCTTCATGGAGCTGCTTGTTCTTTGGTCATGATGATCATCATTATTGTTGTTACATGTCCTGGAATTGTGGCCTGTCTTCCCACAACTGGAGCACTTCCGAGTCATTCTTAGCTTGACGGACCAATTGCCTATTTCAAGAAGATGAGAGAGAGAGAGAGAGATAGAAGGAAGTATATATTGTTTGCAAGTGAATTGTATATAATAATAGTAGTTGTAATAGAAAATGGACAGATTCTTTTATAACCATGAAGTAAGATATAGAAAATGAACTTACATTCTAGAAACTATCCTTTCATTGGATATCCCCCAACTAAGGTTTGTTGCTTGTCAAGTTTATGTCACACCAGGCTACCAGCATATTCAAGTCGATTAAACAATTAACTTAATAATTACAAATTCTTAAATTTAATTTTTTTATTAAAACTCATCCACGATTTATTGATTTTCTTAATTTGAACTGATTAATTATAAACAATATAAAAACTGATTTCTTTTTGTATTAAGTCATAAGATGAACTTTACTTAGTGCATACTTTCAAGTAACGACCGTAGACTTTCCTATAAATTAAAGTTTATGTTACACCCATAAAGGAAATGACACATTATGCAAAAGCAAAGTCAACTACACTTGAAGTAAATGGGTATGGTACATAGCTTAGGTGCATATCACTTTATAAGTATTTATTGCATTTACAATAGTAAAGAGTTGTTAAAACCAATACTTTTGACTTACAAAAGAGTCCTTTGGACCTAGGTTGTATCTACCATATATGTTAGTATTTTATTTGGATTTCAATAATTTCTTTTGTAATGTTGAACGCTTTACTAATCTGTCTATCAATTACAAAATTATATATGTACAAATTAAATTGAATGATAAGTTTCATTTCAACTAAAAGATTAATCTGGTTGTCGGACTCCTAATATCTTTTTGTTTATTTGTCCTCATGGAGTGCACAACTACTAAAGTGTATAACATGTTAAACATGGAATAAATTAAAGGATCATGGATATAAGATTTTTTTTTATTTATATTCAATGATTGATTAGGTTAATTAATTCAAAGATTGCAACATTATTGGAGTATATATCAGCCTACTAGCCTTTTTTTAAAATAAACAAACAATTACCTTTTGCAATTTGCAAATTAAATGGTCTCTATGCCCTCCTCACATCAACCTGATCTGACTTTACCATGTCTCAGCTTGGGGTTGTTTGGTTTAAAGATTGCATGTATAAGAAGGAAATTGGTTTTCCCTACAAGTACTTAGATAACATAAATTCGTTTAAAATGGTATGTACTTATTAGACTTATGAGTGACCAAATTTAATTTTATGAATAAAAGTCACACTTTCTACAAGCAAGTCAAGCCATGTGAATGGACATTTCTTACCATAAATTTTAATCACTCACAAATCATGTAACAAAACCCTGTGAAATTTCATTAGATTTCTCACCAAAACGACCAAAAGTAAACTATTAAAGAAAAGTGTCTTACACTTAATAGTAGTAACTTTATATTCATGCACCAACCGTATGAATGTCACTAGACTAATGCGCATAAAAGTTACAATAACATTGATATTTATTTATTAGCTAGTTGAAATTAAAATTAGAAAAAAAAAATATATTTTGATTTTAACCAATCAAATAGTAACACTTAAAAAATAAAATAAAAGATTGTTGTGTTGACTGTTGAGAGATGGATGGTATAAAATTACTTACATAAGATTAATACTTATCATGTGTGAAATTTAGACATTTTGGTAGCGCCCACATGTTTGGTTCTGAGCTAAACACGTTATTATGTCAATTATTTATGCAAAGGACTCATCAGGAAACTTATTTTATTCATAATTGTTTGGAATTTTAATTTCATGGTGGGCCTTTAGTAAAAAGAAAGCAATATTTAAATTATTTTTTGAAATAGTGAATAATAATCATAATCATAATCATAATCATAATAATATTTTTTATACAAATTAATAAATATGCTAACCCAACAGTTTAAAAGAGAATTATACTATATCAATAGTTCACATCAATGTTGTAGAAGGCGCTTAACGCTAGTTGAGTGCCTGAGGGACACCTAGCGCTTAGGCGGTCGAGTAATTAATTTGATTATATCGTCTTTACTTTTTCCACTTAGACTGTGAGTTGTTAGACTTTTATAATCTCAAAAATAAGTCAACTACATATGTTAATTAGATGGTTAATTATATTGAGTATACGGTTGGAGGAATACAGAAGAAAAGTAACCAAACAGGCAAAAAACAAAACCACTCGGCCAAGTTGAGCGTCCACTCAGTCAAGTTGGGCACCGACTCCGCCGATTTGGGTGCCAACTCAGCCAAGTTAGGCGCCCTACTCGACGCCTAGGACGCCTAGTCAGTCGGTTAGTTGGCAGACCGACTAAAAGCCACCTAGGGTTGAAATCGCATCGGCCTAAGGGTGCTTAGTGCCTAGTTGGCGCCTAGGTCGATTTTTACAACACTGGTTCACATTACAATATGGACATAAATGTTCGTTGTAATGTACTAAAGATTCATTTCTAAATATAATGAACATTTTGTATACTAAAAATGAATTTTTAATTTACTAAAAATGAACTTATTTATCAGTGGTCTACCTTACAATATGAACCATATATGATTCATAGTATAATGATTTGAGTTTAAAGTAATTGATAAACAAACTATTAATACAATTAAAAAACTGGTTGTTGTGTCATGTTAATGAGTTTCCTAAGCCAAGTAATAATTGAATGCATGATGTCATGATATATAGAAAAATAATAAATTATATAGTCTTTCTTTATTAGATAATTAGATGAATAATATATTTAATCACTTCTTTAATTAGCAAGTGGTTGTATCATTGTTTGCCATTACCTATATTATCTTATGTGAATAAGTTGTGATTTTACTCATAAAGTCATTATCATTAGCACATATAGGAAATCATAAAGAAGGTGGGAAAGGATATATTTGTTTACTCCGGTAAGGAAGAATTATTTGTACCAAACCAATTTATTATAAGCATTAAAGACATTTTTGTTTTTTGATGGTTAACTTTGTTACAATAGAAGCATTACGATTGCAATCATTCATGTTGAAGCAGAGGGGCTGTTCTTCGGAATAGTTATACTTTGGACCAAGATGGTCCTGTCACAATTTATATACTGAATGTTCACAATTTAAATTATGAATTGTGA
>CM008344.1:21372376-21384625 GCA_002525835.2 Ipomoea batatas
CGTTTTATATTCATTAAGGATACACCTCTTCCCTCTTTTCATAGTTTTTCCTCTCCCCACTCCCCAGCTTATTGTGCCTTTAGAAAGGGTATCAAATATAAATATTTTAATACTCCGTATGTGCTTTTATGTAGCAGTTAAATCTGATACATACACAATCATTTAAATTGTATGACTTGACATAAACAAAAATGATTGCTTTTGTCACTTTATTTTAATATGTTTGATCTATATTCATTTTCTAAGCATTTGCCTTCTCTTCCTTACCATTGGCTATGCTTCTTTTTGGGAAATTTTACAACTCCAAGTAGTTTTCTGACACTGATACTTTTGCTACCAGTTAGAAGCAAACTTGCGTCATCTAGCACTTTCAGCTGATTGGCTTAAACATGTGGATTCTTTATCTACATTGGGGTCTGCTTGTCATATTGTGACGCGTGGGAAAAAGAAGGTCCGGCGTTCAGAACTGGAGTCTAATCCATCTTCAAATGCTGGAAGTGGGTTGGGCTTATTGTGGTGGAGGGGGGGTAGGATTTCTAGACAAATTTTTAGTTGGAAGGTTTTGCCTCGTCCATTGGCTTGCAAAGCTGCTCGACAAGGTCTGGATGATTGTTTACTCCTTTCCATATGTAGCTTGATAATCTTCTCACCTTAATAGTTTCCTAATAGATTTAGATAATGATCTGCAGGTGGATGTAAGAAGATACCAGGCATATTATATCCTGATGGTTCTGAATTTGCAAAGAGAAGCAAGTCCGTAGCCTGGAGAGCTGCTGTAGAGACATCTAGGAGTGTGGAGCAACTTGCTCTTCAGGTATTTTATCCTTGTATTTGTTATTTGTTGCTTTAGTAGGCAATGTCCTTAAACATATTCTGTTGACATGGAGATGCTCCTTGTGCAAATTAAAGGTCTAATAATTTTAGGCAAAGGCTTACCTATTGCAGGCTATTATTTTCGCTAGGAGAATAAGTTATATTTACCTGTAAACACTTCAGTTATCGTCAGATTCATTTAGGAGGTATACCTGTATAGTTATAAATAGCACAATCCATTTAAACTTTTGGTCTCATCAGTTTTACTTCTGCTGTTACCAGATCAGAGATCTTGATGCAAATATTCGATGGAATGAGATTGGGAATGTTAATATTCTATCAATGATTGACAAGGAATCTCAAAAGTCGATCAGATTCTTTAAAAAAGTTATAGTTCGCCGAAAGTGCTCCGAGGGACCTGTAGTTAAGTATCTTCTTGATTTTGGCAAAAGAAGGTTTATACCTGATGTTGTTGTGAAATATGGGTCCAAGCTTGAAGATTCGTCAAGTGAAAGGAAAAGATATTGGCTGGAGGAAACCTATGTTCCCTTGCATCTCCTGAAAGGTTTTGAGGAAAAAAGAATTGCTCGCAAGTCCAGTATGATGAGTTCCCCCAAGCATCGTGAGAATAAAAAAATAATAAAGAAGCCAATCAAGAACAAGGGATTCTCCTACCTTTTTGAGAAAGCAGAGAAAGCTGAGAGTTATCAATGTGGGCACTGCAATAAGGATGTTCTCATCAGGTATATTGCAATTTCTGTTGGCCATGCAACAGCTATGTATGCTCCAGTTTGTAGCTTTATACTGGAACTATTTTAACTCTATTCTTTATTGAAATAATAACTTCAAAATGAATATCTTTCATTTGTATAGATTGAAACAGCAATGCATTTTGAAATTGAATATTGACAATAAATATGTGCTGTTGTTAGAAATCATGAGCATAGGGGCCTGGCAGGTGGTAAAGAGTGACCACCTGCGGGAAGTTATGGAAAAATAACCAAGAAATAATAAAATGATATTATATTGTACTATGTATTTAATGATTGTCTTTCAAAAAAAAATGTATTTAATGATTGAATGTAGAGAACAGAGATTACTATAAGGAGGGGTGTTTATAATAAACTAGGGGAGACATAATAGGAAACCTGAGGATCCTACAATTTCTAAGCTTCCTAAATTATAAGAAAATTGAAGGAATATTACAATTATCCAATTACCCAATGCCTACTAGGAATCCTTAATTTGAGTTTATGCAACCTTCCTAAACTTGATGTTGAAATGCTCTATTTTAAAATGAAACATGCTTGTAAAATATCTTTATATTGTGCTTTATGCTATGCATTGGCGCTCTCTTTTCATTGTTTTCTATACTGTTTTAACACTAATCTATATCAATACATCTTCACTAACACAGTAACAGTTAATAGTAAACTCTATTACCATAAAGAATTCCTTAATATGTTTTTGAGTTGAGAAATAGTACAATATGCAGCTAGGGATGATTTTTAGGAACATTAATTTGACATTTTTTGTTATAATTGGTTTTAATGGCAAAATCTGAAAAATCATACACTTATATGATCTTTCTCTCCATAGGTGGATGGTGGTGAAAAGATCTATACTCTGTTTTGGATTGCTTATGCATTTGTTCTGCTGGGTTCTTTCAATAGGTTGTTAAGGCCAAATGGATTACATGAGTTGGAAGGCAAATGCACATATTCTTTGGAACACACATGCAAATGATATAGATGCTAGAATTACAAAATACTTTAGCCTCACAACAATGTTTTGTTTTCAGTGCATGGAGTAATGAATATTCATATTGCATGTTTTCTCCTGTTGTGCACGCGCATTGTGGTTGTTTCCTTTCCCTATTGGCATATTATATTATATTATATATTTATTTATATGATGGCTCTCTGCATGTACTATTTCAGTATTTCTCTTGCTTCCCCTCCTTCCCTTTTCTTGAGGTTATAACTAGAGTATAAATATTCTATTTCTTCTTCTAATTAAAGGTGGAATATACAATTGGCTCTGGTTTTTTTTTCCCCCCACTTTGCATCCACTAGTTACTAACTAATTTTTTCCTCCATTTGCAGTGAAGCTGTTAGCTGCTGTTACTGCAAAGGTAACTACTAGATTTCTGTTAAGATTGTTATTAGTGCTTTATATATGTTAATAAACTAAATGCAGAAGCTTATGGTTTAGGCAGTAGCTTAAAACTCTCTCATTCACTTCATTTCTGTGTGTTCATTCATACACTGATACACATATATATACAAAGGAGAAACCAGACAAGAAGCCTAAAAATCTGCTCATTATTCTATATTCTATAATACTCCACTACTCCACTATCCAGCTAATACTACATTATCTAGCGAATATTATAATACTCCACTACTCCTTATCCTGATAATGCTCCATTCTGTCTTAACAATATACTTGGAAACTTTTTGTAGTGTTCAGATTAATGTCTTGTGAAATGAATTTTAGCTGTGTTATTTGTAAACAGATGAACTGAAAATTTAAATGGTTTCTAATAAGTTATGAGATTGTTACCTGAACTGGGGACCTAGGGCTTGCCCATGAGTTATGGATTTGCACTTTGACAGTATAATTTACTAAGTTAGTCAGTTTCCTCGCACCCTGCATGTCTAAATCAGTAAGTTTTTCCAATAGTGCGGGGCACTTTGGAGTCTGAACCCTCTAGGTAGCTACTTCTTCTGTTGATTGCTATATTATTCTACTGAAATTAGGTTGTGTCAGATGCATGTGCAGGGATAATAACAGTTCTGGGTTTTTAGGTGTTAAACCTTGCGGATCAAATTTTTTCAGAGCCGCAATGGGTTAAATTGTTCACTAGGGAGTAGGCTGTTATGCTTTGGATAATTTTACAGTTTAGTAACAAAGAAAATATGATGCTGTTCCAGCTTGTTTGTTTGAATATCTTTATTGTATCTCTTGGGATCTTGCTTCTCTAATACTCTAAATTCATTTAAGTTACATTTTACCTAATTATCTTGTCTGTTAAAAATTTGAGATGTGATGCAATTGCTTTTCTTTTTTGCTGGTGAACTTTTTGAATTTTAATGTTTAAGGATGTCAAATAGAATGTAAATGGAGATGTTAATATTGGACACTCCGAGGACTCGACTCTGAAGAATCTTTTGATTCCTTTTGAGGTTAACCAAATGACTTTTCCTCATCTTTATCAATGGACATACTTCATTACTCCGTCTTCCTTATTTATGTTGAAGGTCAATACAACTATTTTTGTTTGCCTGTCCTTTTTCTCCTATCCTCTCATTCTGTGTTTAATGTTCTTCTGGTGTATGCATGGTTGTGAAGGGTTTCATAATAGTATTTTTCTGTAAGTTATGTTTTTCTGTTTTTATAGCCCATTTTATTGGATGACATTAATATTCAAGTGGCCTTCGGCACCTCTTTCTTTCAGGCTTTTTCCACAGAAGACATGTGAAAAAGTCTGGAGCAGCTTTTGCATCTGAATGCATCTTTACCTGTCACAAGTGCCAGGATGGTAAGCATGTGAAAAACAATGCCAAGAAGGGAAAGTCTGTTGTGAAAAAGAGTAAGAAAACATCCAAAATATTGAGGACAGTGTGTCCAAGAACGAAGAAAAGGGGTACTAAGGATAAACAACAGCCACAGTCTCAAAATAATACTAAAGTTACAGTTGTTGTACCTCTTCGACGTTCTGCTAGGAGAGCTACAATTGTGCAGGTGCAAGAGAAAAAAGCTAACAAGAAAGTTGGGCGGCCAAGGCGGAAAAAAATGAAATCAAGAAAAGGTACTACGAAGAAACCAACAGAAATTGTTTCACAGAAGAAGAGAACAAAGGTCTATCGTATATACTGGCTGAATGGTCTTCTGCTGTCACAGAAGCCTAATGATGAACGAGTAGCACTCTTTAGGAGTAAAAATCTTCTCGTTCTTTCTGGCGAGTTAGATGCCACAATTGATTCACCAAAATGTAGTCTCTGTAGTGAGCTAGAATCTACACCTACAGTGAATTACATTGCTTGTGAACTGTGTGGAGGTATGGTATTTCCTTTCTTTAGTTGCCCTCCATGGTTAAATTTGAATTGATAAGCTGTAGATTCATTTTTCTTGCAATCATTTCATAATAGGTGTGAGCATTTCAAGTTTGTAAGGAAGTGTAACTTTTGAAAACTATGTGGCCTGTATTATGTGAGAACCAACCATGGAATATGTTTGCTAGTATTTAATGGACTTAGGGAATATCATTATCTGCTGTTTAAGCATTTAGATCTCTTCCACGTCATATTTACTTGCAACCATACATGTCTTACCGAATTTTTTATATATGTGATTTTCAGATTGGTTTCATGGAGATGCGTTTGGTCTTACATGTGAAAGAATTTGTTGTCTAATTGGATTCAAGTGCCACAAATGTCGTAGCCAGAGTGCTCCTGTTTGTGCTAGTACACCTATGAACAGAAGTGGGGAGGCTAAACTGGCTGAGTTGAAGAGTGATGATGAGATTGAATGTGCAAATGATACGCATCTAGAAGAGAAAATTCAGTCACATACGCACTCAAAGGAATCTTCTCTTACTGCTTATAATGATGAGAAACAATCTCTTGAAAATATTCATGATTCAGGCAGCGGAGAGACTAGGAGTGTGCCTGTTGGAGTGGAATGGTGCACAGAAGCAAAGGATCATGATTCTGACAGTGGAGAGACTAGGAGTTTGCATGTTGGGTTGGAAACATGCACAAAAGCAAAGGGTTGTGATCCAGTCAGTGGAGAGAGTAGGGGTTTACCTATTGGGTTGGAAACATTCACAGAAGCAAAGGATCATGATTTATACAGCGGAGGGACTAGGACTTTGCCTGTTGGGTTGGAAACATGCACAGAAGCAAAGGATCGCTATTCAGACAGTGGAGGGACTAGGAGTTTGCCTGTTGGGTTAGAGACATGCGCAGAAGCAGAGGATCATGATTCATATAGTGGAGAGACTAGGACTTTGCATGTTGGGTTGGAAACATGCACAGAAGCAAAGCATCGTGATTTAGACAGTGGAGAGACTAGGAATTTGCCCCTTGGGGTGGAACAGTGCACAGAAGCAAAGGATCATGATTCAGACAGTGGAGACACTAGGAGTTTGCCAGTTGGGGTGGAACAATGCACAGAAGCAAAGGATAGTTCGAGCAAACTGGATGTAGAAGTGCAGGAGGACCCACTTCCATCGACCAAGGATTTTGCGGATTCTAGTAAAATGGATATTGATGTGGAAGCATGCGCAGAAGCAAATCATAGTTCTAGCAAACTGGATATTGAAGTGCAGGAGGACCCAATTCCATTGACCAAGGATTTTGAAAATTCTAGTAAAATGGATATTGACGCCGAACAGTGCACAGAAGCAAAGGATAGCTCTAGCAAACTGCATATTGAAGTGCAGGAGGACTCAGTTCCATTGACCAAGGATTTTGAGAATCCTAGTAAAATGGATATTGATGTACAGGAGCACCAGGCACCACACCAGGTTTTGTTAACTGAGAATTCCATCAAGGAGGATGAAACACCTCCCCTACAGATTGACATTGTCAAATGACTTATGTTCATTGTAAATTCATGCAATGGAAACAAATGATGAGAGGCTTACAAATGTGGTGCAAAGCACTGAGACAAGGCCAGCCTGGTTAACTGGAGAAACAAAATTAACATCATTGACAAACAAGCATGTGGAAATTGTTAAAACAACAGCCATTTTGGAATGAATGGTAATTAGAACAATTCTTGATTCATCTGAATTATCCCCCGTAGGCAGGTTTTAGGCTCAGATTAATATATTAGGTGAAGAAAGAATGCAAGCTAGGAGGGTAGGACTGTAGATTATAGTTTGACCCCATACAATTGGTGTGTGTAGTATCATAGAGTTGAACCTTGTGAATCTTCAATTGTCAATGAGATTTGAGTTGAGTTGAGTTGCATTTTCTTAGCAATATTCTGATTGATTGATTGATTCACTCCAGAAGTCCAGATTAGAGCAAATAAAAAAAATCCATGATTAGGTTTGTTCTCCTTTTATTTGGGTAATTAAATTGTGAATTTGTGATTGGAAAATGGTTTTGTTGTTTAACAGTGAGCTCTATGCCTGTGTCTTCTACAATTTGATAAGCTAAGCTAGCATACTGTTGGGATTGGGTGAATACTGAATAGGTGATGAAACGAGGGCAAAGATTGTGACTGGTGAGAGTGAATTAAGGAGAGAGATTGGTGGACTAGATTTAAGGCAAGGCTAGCCACAAGATATCGAATCAGTAATGGGCCTAGGCTGTGATTTGACTGTATCTGAAACGGATAGTTTTGTAATTAACCACTCTTGCAAAAATTTACCGTGGCAGACCGAGCCGAATTACTCCAACAGCCACTTAGTGCTTCACTCGGTTGAATTAACTCGCTCAACTCGATAGAGTTAGTCAAGTTAACTCGGACAAGTAGATCTTGTTTTTTCCACACACATTTGTTTTTTGTTTTTGTTTTTATAGGTCACTGCCTAGGCGCTAAGAGTTATAGCCCTTAGCGCCTATGCAACATGTAATTAACCCACTAACTTAACCAATAATAACTTATGAGTTAATTTTGATTTATTTGATCATTATTAATTGTTTAACTTAATTAAATATTCAATATAAATATTTCATTAATTAACTTTTTGTAACAATTTATTGTTCTAAAATATTAAAATTTAAAAAGTTGTTCAAAAGCAAATTTTTTAATAATTTTTTATAAAGTCGTTTTACATGGAATGGTATCAACTAGTCTCAATTACTAGTTAAAATTTCAATAGCTCAAAATAAATCCAAAAGAAGAATCAATGAAGTGGCAAATGGCGATAACACTAGCAAATCCAAGATAAGAAAACAATCACCACACCACTGCTCCTTTCCTCCTCTTCCCCTTTCTTCTCCGCATTTCAGTAGCCCAATCCCAATGGTGCTCTCTTCTACATTACCAGCGAATCCAACGCAGACTGCGCCCTTCTCCACTACTCTGCGCTTCAAGTTTCTGCTCCCCACTCTCTCTACTCCTTCTCTTAGGCCTTCAGGACGACGGCACAGGCTTCGCTTGAGAATCAATGCGACTGCCAACGGAAGCGTCGTTGCTGCGCCTGAGAAGCCCGCCGCCGACACCACCGCTTACGGCCGGCAGTACTTCCCTTTAGCTGCCGTTGTCGGACAGGTATGCATTTGTTTGTATAGATGTATGTGCGGGATGATCTAGCCCTGTGAAATTCGGAGTAGTATTCTCACTCATATTTCCAACTTAATTACGATAGCAAGCCTTAAAGTGATACTAATAATCAGGATCGCGATAGAGATTTTGTAACAGGAATCAATCATTTTGTTTCGTTTTCATTTTTTGCTGTTACTGCTGTTCTAGTATTCTGAAACCAGTACATGCTCAGGATGCTATTAAAACTGCTCTTCTACTTGGGGCGATTGACCGCGAGATAGGAGGAATTGCGATATCTGGAAAACGTGGGACGGCCAAAACTGTGATGGCTCGTGGATTGCATGCAGTTCTGCCTCCAATTGAAATAGTTAAAGGCTCCATTTCAAATGCTGATCCTACCTGTCCTGAAGAGTAAGGTTACGATCAAATTAGTCAATGCCAGCTCCTATACATGTTAATTAAGGTCTATACAGGCTTTAACGAGCACTGTGAGTTTCACTATATGTTTAAAAGAGAAAATGTGGCAATTGTATGCCACAGCTTTCAAGTTCCTTTGTCCATAATAGGGTTATTGCTAAATGAAGTTCTATAGTGTCCATAGAGTGATAGTAGAACGAAAAATCTTTTGGCATTAACTGAAAAATTACATGAACTCTTTGAGTTGAAACATTTTTCTTGCTTATAGCTCCTTCATGTGCTTGAATGACTTCGCTCTTCACAACATCGTTATAATTTATCTCAATATTTGCATTTTCCCTCTATGTACCTTTTATTTCATTTGGATTTCAGATTTTCAGTTTTGTTTGCTTCAAAATAGTAAATGCAATCAGTTCCTTGAAGGTGGGAAGATGGACTTGCTGATAGAGTAGAGTATGACTCTGCTGGTAATATTAAGACAGAGATAATTAAATCTCCTTTTGTTCAGGTATCTTATTTATAGAGATCTTGCTGTTGAGTTAGTCATATTATTGCTCTTTTCTGTTGTTGCTGTTGAGTGTTTCTAAAGTTGAACCTGTCTTGCAGATTCCCCTTGGTGTAACTGAAGATAGATTGATTGGATCAGTTGATGTTGAGGAGTCTGTGAAATCTGGAACCACTGTTTTTCAACCTGGCCTTCTGGCAGAAGCTCATCGAGGAGTTTTGTATGTTGATGAGATTAATCTGCTGGATGAGGGCATTAGCAATTTACTTCTGAATGTGTTGACAGAGGGAGTTAATATTGTAGAAAGAGAGGGCATAAGCTTTAGGCATCCATGCAAACCCTTGCTAATAGCTACATATAACCCTGAAGAAGGTGCTGTTCGTGAACATCTATTGGACCGCATTGCAATAAATTTGAGGTACACCTTCTGATACCATTTGATCTACCTATATAAACAATTCCAGTACTCCTATAAATATATTCTACTAATAACTCAGCAACTAGTCAACTACGCATACTTATTATTTTATTCTCATGCATATATCTTTTTAGCTATAGAACATTTGGTCGAACTTTAGAAATATGCCCTGATTTGAAATCCTCAACATGTGTTATACAGTTTATTGGAAAAGGGGAGGGGGTGGGGGGTGGGGGGCAATTCTTCTGAATCCTACATCTGAGAGCTTTGAGTGTACTCAATTTAATAATAATACAATCCTTCTGCAGTGCAGATCTTCCAATGAGTTTTGAAAACCGTGTTGCAGCAGTAGACATAGCAACACAGTTTCAGGAGCGCAGTGGTGAAGTTCTTAAAATGGTGGATGAAGAAACAGATTTTGCTAAAACACAGGTACCATTTGTAAAAAAAAAAAGAAGAAAGATTCAGATGATTTAGATGACTATTCTACTACAGTGCTTGCATTATTTGGTGCTTTGAACATAGTCTTCAAATAATGAAGTTCTTAAATGGTGGATGAAGAAGCTTATAATGCAAAAACACATGTTTGCCGAAAAGAAAAATCTAGATGATTTAGACAACTATTCTACTACAGTGCTTGCGTTGTTGGGCAATTGGAAAATAGTCTTCAGAAAAATTGGTTAGAACTAGAAAAGGGTGAGGCTCATATTTAGTTGGAAGGTGAGCATGTGCTGACATAATTTCGAAATGAATCAGGTTCATTACCTGTAGATTAGGATATAGATTTGTTCAAAGATGACAGTAATCATTTGTCTATCTGAAATCCATAGGCATCGTGCCTAATTTGTTATTTGTAGAAGGATAATTAGCCAGCCATGAGATGAAGATATTAAATTAATCATCTCACCTTCAAAATCCATTAAACATTGAAGTTCTGTCCTAAATCAGCACGCTTGAAGACCTTATAAGTGATAACAATGCAAAATTTTGTCCTCTATTTAGTCCATAATAACATGTATGAGCTTCCTCTATACGAAATAATCCCTAGTTAACAAGATACTTCAATTAACTTAATTGACAATATTGTTCCTTGTAAAAATTGCAACAATTTCTCATTGCATGTTATATTTCCACACGCTAACTTCTCTATAACAACTAAGTCTGACTTCATTCTCTGAAGATAATTTTGGCTAGGGAGTATCTAAAGGATGTTACAATTAGTCGAGAGCAGCTAAAATACTTGGTTATGGAAGCTGTCCGTGGTGGTTGCCAGGTACTTGCCAAAAATCTCTACTAGTTTTTCATTAGGAATGCTCCTGGTATTTGATTGAGACTTTCCATGTCATAATTATAAGCTGTCTTATGTATGAGTTATTAAGATAATAAGATTCTTTAACATTTTTTCAGACATAAGATGATAAATTGTATCAAGTTGAATAAATAAATGTATTCCAAACTACAAAAGAATAGCTTAATGGCATTGATGTCATGTTGTTTTGCCAAAAACTATGATAACTTACCAAAGATGACTGATCACATTGTTCATTTGGTAAGGCTGTAGCTTAAAACAAGATAAGAGAAGCATCCAGAACCATCTCAAATAAAATTTTCACATTTATTTCATGGAAGAAATTGGTATATGTTGCTACTAAAGTTCTCTACAATATGCCTGTGTGTCTTAATCCTAATGCAATTGACTGACATCCATTTTGGAATTACAGGGACATAGAGCTGAACTGTATGCTGCTCGTGTTGCCAAATGCTTAGCTGCTCTTGAAGGCCGTGAGAAAGCCAATGTTGATGACCTGAAGAAAGCTGTAAGCTGTGTTATACTTTGTATTTTCTGAGTTGTTCATGTTTGAACTGTTTGAGTGATAAGCAGTATGTCATGACATTTCTACTTCTTACATCCATTCCAGTGTTTTTTTAATTACTGAAATTGGTGGTACAGTTTAGGCAGTAGTCTCTACCCTATTACTACTTACTAGTATCAAGAATTAAAATTGTATCAAAGTTCATATCCACACTGAACAAATCAAATTTTACCATTAATTTGGGGTGGTGTAATGTCTATATGCAATTTAAGTTTTACCAGTAATTTTCCTAAAAAATAATTTCATTCCCGCTTGTTCTTGAACTCCAAACCAATCAATATTTTACGTAAAACTGTAGTTGGAGTAGTATTTTCTTGACATACTATCTGGCTCCCTGGAATACGTGGAACCATAACATATCTAAAAGAAGAAGCCTTTTTGGGTTGTAAAATTTCTGATCTAAACCTAAATCACTCGTTTATGTTCTTTAACTTTTAGTAACGCTGAAAAGTTCTATTTTGCTGCCATCAATGATAAAAACCATTTCAAGTCAGATTCTTCGGTGGATCTCACATCATGGTACCACTCTCAATTGTCCTGTACATTTATCTAATGCAGGTAGAATTGGTCATCCTTCCACGCTCAATTATTAGTGAAAACCCACCTGACCAGCAAAACCAACAGCCACCTCCACCTCCCCCTCCTCAAAATCAGGATTCTTCAGAAGAGCAGAATGAAGAGGAAGATCAAGAGGTTTGTTAAAAGGGCAATATATACTTATATTTTATCTGCTTAAAAAGAATTATACAAATAGGAAGCTATTATACAAACACACTAAGAGGAAGAGTATTTCTTGACTTCCATGTGATAAAGAATTCTCCATCTTTAACCAGGAGGACAAAGATGAGGAAAATGAGCAGCAACAGGAACAGATACCTGAAGAGTTTATCTTTGATGCAGAAGGTGGTTTGGTGGATGAGAAGCTTCTCTTCTTTGCACAACAAGCACAGAGGCGCAAAGGAAAAGCTGGCCGAGCCAAGAATGTTATTTTCTCT
>CM008344.1:21464267-21478213 GCA_002525835.2 Ipomoea batatas
CATGCAAATTTTGATTTATGGGAATGCCTGCAATGCTACTTGAAAGTATGTTTTGAGTTAAGTAAGCATTGTGGTCTTAGTTAACAAAGAATTACAAGTGCACTCTGGGTGAAATTCACATTGTGATTCTAGCCGACTAACAGTTCCAAAAAGGTAAACCAACTTAAAGTTGTTCATAACTAACTGATTCAAATAAAAAAGATGAATACACAGCTCTCATAAAAAGTCAAACTTTAAAACTTTGTGGTTATCAAGTTAGTTATCCCCGAACTTAATTAATTAGCATAATATGTGATCCTATAAACGGTTATGTTCAAACAACAACGGTTGATGTTAACTACTCTATGCTTTATCTTAATCTCATGCCTCTCCTGTGATGATCATCCTTTTAAGTTTTCCTGCTGGACCAGCTTTCCTCTATGCCCCTCACCAACCAATGCTTCCTTGACCCCCTCCCCCTCTCTCTCTCTCTATATAGACTCAATAATTGCACTATAATTCCACATTTTGTAGTTTTCTGAGTTAGGAGCAAAAAGCTTTATACTCGGCAATCAATCATACAAATTTCCATTAGCGCCGCGAGCGGTGGCCGGCGGCGGGGGAATATGGAAATAGAGGCGGCGAATGGCGGAGGAGGAGGGGGTATTGAGGAAGGGGTGCGGAGGCAGGGGGCGGCGTATTTGGTGTGGGAAGATTTAACGGTGGTGTTGCCAAATTTCGGACAAGGCCCAACAAAGAAGTTGCTCCATGGACTCGGTGGCTATGCCCAACCTGGTAGAATTATGTCTATCATGGGTCCTTCTGGTTCTGGCAAATCAACCCTTCTTGATTCCTTAGCAGGTATGTATTTTTCTGTCTTTATTTACTCTGTTTTTTTCTTCCAAAAGGTTAAATTCCCAACCAGTTCGACAAAACATATGTGAGGATGTAAATCATCTATATTTTCTTGTTTTGTAGCTGTGAAAAATAGAGTTTGAGACATCTGTGTCATATGAGAATGTTGGAATATGTATGCTGTGTGTGCTTTGTACTGCCATTTAGTACTCACTATAGTAGGTAGTTCACTGCATCAAACTTACCAAGTCACATGAGACTTTTGGCTGGTTTTGCTTTAGCGGTTGGAGTCAAACTACCATATAGAGCATATCTTAATTATCACATGAATAGAGTCCTTTATCTCGAATTCTGCTGTATATATTCTCAAATTTTACTTCTTAATTTTGTGACAAACAAGAATTGCACTCTCGTTCTTTACTTCAT
Organism: Ipomoea batatas; assembly: GCA_002525835.2. Taxonomy (NCBI): domain Eukaryota; kingdom Viridiplantae; phylum Streptophyta; class Magnoliopsida; order Solanales; family Convolvulaceae; genus Ipomoea; species Ipomoea batatas. The sequence continues at coordinate 21,465,528 of CM008344.1, forward strand.
CACTTTTATTTTCTGATGTAATAAGAGGTGATAAAAACAACCTCAATAATTATAGATTTTTCTTGATTTTGTCTGTCCAAGTGGACCAGGTAGAAGAGGGAGGGGAAAAGAATAACTCACAAAAGAAAAACAAAAATAAATAAATAAATAAATACCATTAAGTGCCCAATGCCTACTTGCACAGCTTTTACTTCAATACCCCACCCTCCAATAACAAACTACAAATATAAGGTTTCTCTAATTTATTTTAATTCCGTGGGTCTCAAGAAAAAAGTAAACATCAAAATTTTAAATGATGGAGTAAAAGTAAAAAGTAGAACTTGAGAGTTAAGTAGTATTTTTTAACAAAGATAGTCTATTTTGGTCATGTAAGTCCGCAAAAAAAGGTGTTTGCATAAAAAAAAAAGATAATAAAATCAAAGTTGAGAGTAAAAGGTGAGACTCTACATAATATTTTCGCTTTATCTCAACATCAAAGTGTTCAGCTAGTACAGTCATTATTATTGCATTTGCCAGACATGTTTACATAGCCTACTAATACACATGCATGCCCATCTTGTGGGATCCAAACATTTTTTTTGAAAATGTTTTGCATATTAATTCTCCCTGCAATCATTAACTTTTTCTGATAAAATACAAATTAATACTCTGCATAGCTAGCTACCACAACAAAATGAGTGAAAACTGGCTCATTTAAGTTGGCAAAAATACCTAGGCTTATGACAGTGAGTAAATGAAAGAAAAGTGATTACTCATTCATCTTCTTCAAAGCCAGCTCATTTTGTACTGTTCCATTCAATGCCTAACCACTGGCTATCCAATGCTAACTTAGTTTTTCTTTCTTTTTAAGTTTCCATATTGGAGTTCCTCTTTCTCTATTTATCCACAATCAAATTAAATAATATAGAGTTGATGCATAATTTAAACCTCAACTATAGTGGTTTTTATTGATTTAGTCCTAAACGACTTTTTGTGCTTAATTAGGTCATTGACTTTGATGGTTTTACCCAATTGAGTCATCTGTTAAGATAGTTCGATAATTTCATCTCTAGTAATATCAAATTTAGTTATTGACTATAGTAGTTTTACTCAAGTTAGTCTTCGACTGTAGCGATTTTATCCAATTTAGTCTTTGATTATAGTTATTTTTCTTGATTTAGTCATTGATTTTAATGGCCGAGGACTCTATGGGTTAAACCATCAACGTTGAGGACCTAATTAAGCACAAAAAAGTCGTTTATGACTAAATCGATAAAAAACACTAGAACGATGACTAAATTAAGTATGAACTCAAATAATATAGATGTGTGCAACTTCCCAACCTCTCTCCCCAACATTTAATATGAAATTATGTATTATAATGTCTGCGGCAGCTCAACTGGTCACAGATGTGAAGTTTGGGAGCAAAGTTATGTATTATAATGCTATTGTTACTTTCAAATGTCAAATAATGGTTGATTTTCCTACAGGTAGGCTGTCAAGTAATGTTGTCATGACTGGTAATATTCTTCTTAATGGGAAGAAGAGGAGACTGGACTATGGTGTTGTTGTAAGTACATTCAATTCAAGTTTTTTATTTTATACCATAGTTCTATGACAGGGAATGGTCAAATAAGCCTTCCAAGTACGGTTAAAAATAGCAATTAGGCTTTTCAACTTTAAAAAGTTCTAATTAGAACCTTGAACTTAAAAAGGACAATCAAGTCATCTTTACGAATTACGAGTAATAGTAGTATAGAACCACTAAAAGTGTGATTCCCCCATTGTTTGAACACAACTACAGGCTTATGTTGCACAAGAAGATGTGCTGCTAGGAACCCTGACACCCAGAGAAACCATAACTTACTCAGCCAAACTGCGCCTTCCAACAACCTTAACAGACGATGAAATAAAGCAAATTGTGGAGGCAACAATCATGGAAATGGGGCTTCTCGATTGCGCAGATCGGCTCGTGGGGAACTGGCAAATGAGAGGCATAAGTGGTGGGGAGAAGAAGAGACTAAGCATTGCTCTTGAGATTCTTGTGCGCCCACATATACTCTTTCTTGATGAGCCAACCAGTGGTCTTGACAGTGCTGCGGCGTTCTTTGTGGTTCATGCTCTCAAGAACATTTCTTCTGATGGGAGAATTGTTGTCTCTTCCATTCACCAGCCTAGCAGTGAGGTTTTTGCACTGTTTGATGACCTGTATTTGTTATCTGGAGGAGAGACTGTTTATTTTGGAGAAGCACAAATGGCCAAAGAGGTAGGGATTTTGGATATGCCAAAGTTATTGCCAGGATTTATATGAAAATTAAGCTGAATTCTAATTAGGTTTAGCATTGCTGCTGTTCAGTTCTTTGCAGAAGCAGGGTTTCCATGTCCAAGTCGACGCAATCCTTCTGACCATTATCTGCGCTGTATTAACTCAGACTTTGACATTGTGACAGCAACACTGAAAGGATCACAGAGAATTCAGGTATGAATGAAATTTTAGCTTTCTGTTAGGCGTGGCAGGGTGTTGGACTTGGCCCTTCACCGGCCTTCCTTCTCAGCCTGTCAGCCTTAACTATACAGTTTTTATTTAAGTGTTTACTGCTATGTCAAAAGTTATAACTCCAAGGAAGAACCTAACTTTATTTAATTTCCCGCCACATTTTCGAGAGGCATGGTGCTGGACTTGGTCTTCCACGTGCATCCCCCTAACACTATCTTTCATTCTAATGTTTTGTCTGGCTATCGGGAGTCCAAGTTCGACTCCCCGGGAGCAGCCTATTGACCTTTTTTTTATTTGAACCGGTTAGCTATGGACAACTTAGACTATTGACATTTTTTATTTGAACTGGTTATTAGCTATGGACAACTTAGACTGGTTTATCTCTTTTGACATTTTTCCACTATGGATAACAAGGCGGTGTTTACCTGGCTTAGTGATTGCTGGTTTCCTCTTCACCCCAAAATATAGGGTTGTTATGGAGTTTCACATAATGTTCTTCTTTTAGAGTCATCACTATAGAAATTGTTAAATTCATACACACATACATACATATTTTAGACTAACATTATAATATAATCTTTGCTCGTTTGTGCTAACAGGAAACTCAAAAAAGTGATTATCTGATGAATATGGCAACAGCAGATATCAAAGCACTGCTAGTTCAAAATTACAGAAGCTCAAAATATGGTACTAGGGCCAGAGACAGGTTGCAAGAATTTTCTAAGATTGTAAGTGCATATTCAGGGTCAATCTTAATGTCATTCAATGATTTAATTCCTGTAACTCATCATAGTATACTTCAATTATGCAGCAAGATATTGAGATACAGTCCATTAAAGGTAGCCAGGCTGGGTGGGGAAAACAACTCAAAACTTTGACACAAAGATCCTTCTTAAACATGAACCGGGATGTGGGATATTATTGGTCACGCATAGTTATTTATATACTTGTTGCTCTATGTGTTGGCACCCTGTTCTTCAATGTTGGGACCAAATACTCATCCATTTTGGCCCGGGGAGCGTGCGGTGGATTTGTGACGGGATACATGACGTTCATGTCCATTGGCGGCTTCCCTTCGTTCGTGGAAGAAATGAAGGTGAAGATCAGACCAGAACCTTTTATAACTTTTGGTGTAGTGTTAAACGTTTAATTCTGACGTTTTGTTCTGATTAGGTTTTCAGCAAAGAAAGACTGAATGGACATTATGGGGTTGGAGCTTTTATATTGGCAAACTTCTTCTCTTCATTCCCATTTTTGGTTGGGATTTCAGTCTTGACTGGGACCATTGTGTTTTACATGGTGTACAAAGCAAGCTTTTCTCATTTTGTGTTCTATTGTTTGAATCTGTTTGGGTGTATTGCATTGGTTGAGAGCTGTATGATGATTGTATCTGCACTGGTTCCAAATTTCTTAATGGGAATTATTGTTGGGGCTGGAGTTCTTGTAAGTATAGTAGCCCAACTTTTTTTTGTTTTTTTTTTGGGTTTCAGAATCATGAGCATATATAACACTATTATCTTTGTATGCAGGGAGTTATGATGATGACGGCTGGTTTTTTCCGTTTGTTGCCGGATCTTCCAAAGCCAGTCTGGCGATATCCTGTTTCGTACATAGGTTATGGGGCATGGTCACTCCAGGTAAACTGAATAATGTGTTCTGTTTTAACCAATTCCTCGAACCAGTCAAAACAGGTTAGCCCGCTCCATTAGGTCCGTTTCACCGCGAGTCTAATTTCTGACGGGCTATTGCAGGCCAGCCCATGGGCTAGGGTTCATGCAATCCTAGCTTGCCTCACTCGGGTTGGCGGGCTCTGAGGGTTTTTCTTCTTTTATATATATATAGGGTGGGTTTGCGGACCGGCCCCCAACCCGTGCATGTCACGGGTCTTAGCGGGTTAGGCCCACTCTTTTACGGGCAACATTTTTGTAGCCCTAACCCATCTCACCGCAGGGCGGGTGCCGGCCAACCCGCGGGCTTTGCTCCTCTTTGACAGTACTATCTCGAACCACCAACTGTTGGACTTAGTCTTTACGCTTCCGCCCATTTGTTGTCCCCCTATTACCAACCAGTTTTAACTGCACGATTTTTATAGAGGAGGACTGATTACCGGCCAACAATCCTCTAGCCACCATCCAATTGCTGGATTTGACACTTTACGGGCCTAATTCTACTATATAACCTTGAAATTGGAATGCAGGGAGGATACAAGAACGATCTACTGGGCCTGGTTTTCGATCCACTTTTTCCAGGTCAATCCAAATTGTCAGGGGAGGAAGTAATACAACAAATGTTTGGGTTGCCACTGGATCATTCCAAATGGTGGGATTTACTTGCCCTCTATTGCCTTATTATATGCTACAGATTCACCTTCTTCCTGGTTCTCAAGTTGAAGGAGAGGACCGGACCATTTCTCCGTTCGGTTTATGCTAAGAGGAAACTGAAACGCCTAAAGAAACGGCCTTCATTCATGGCAAAGCCACCATCTTTTCCTTCCAAAAGGCATCAACCGCTCCATTCTTTGTCTTCCCAAGAGGGTCTTAGCTCTCCCATCCCTTAAGATTATCAGCAAATGAAACCAAGGTCACAACTCTTTTTATTTATAATAGACATGATATTTATTAATATTGTAATTTTTTAAAAATAATAACAGTATAAATGATTCTATCAGATCCTTCTGTTACAATGTAACACCTTCACTGATGCTCGAACTCATTCTCTTTTATATGTGAGTGCAATGAAGTGTCACTAGACCATAACGTCTTGACATTTTGAAAATTTCTAAATTATTAAAGGACATATTGATCATTTTATAATGTTTTCTCAAATTTCCTCCGCAAAATCTATTTGATATATTCAAAATAAAATGTGAATTCAAATTTTTTATTTTAATCTTTAACTTTAATTTATTTTACTTTTAACTTTGAATTTAAAAAAATATTAAACTTTTAATCTAAAATGTTCAAAATATTCTTAACTTGTTGTAAAATCTTTACAAAACTTCAATCCACCATTTCACCCACTACATTTGAAAGTATTTTGGCTAAAAAACATGCTTTAAAATCAAGAGCTAAAAATAAAACAAATCAAAATAAAAAACCTAATATGAAAATAATGTAACAGTCAAGTAACCAAAAGTAAAATAAACTCTTAAATTAATTCAATATCCATGAAACAAGACTAGGGCAAATATGCATTCATGTCTTAGATGATCCTCCAAAAGATATTCAGTCCTATCAATAGCGCCATATAGCGGATTGCATTGGAGTGGCAATGCCAAGATTTTTGTAACGCCTATTTTCTCTTATATTAGTATAGAAGAAAAAATAAATTCATCCAACCTCATCAAAAATATTTATGTAGCTTGTATAAAATAGTCAAATAGATAAAAGCAGCCATGACGACATACATAAATTGTTGCCAAATTTCAAATGAATACACGAATTTATCGGTTTATATATAGAGTTTTATTATGCATACTTTCAAATTCTCTGATGTGGCAAATAAGAATTGGTTATTTTCATTATGTAGTTCCATATAAAATTGTCTACATAAAAAATTTGTAGGATGGAATATAAAATGGGAGTCCACCAACCAGGCTAAGTATTTTCCTTATATATTGTTGGGCAGGGCTGGTAAAGGGGTATGTCTAGTATCCGGTGGTTAGGGGATTGTTGGCGAAGACCATTAAAGTGTAGTATTTGTTCATAAACTACTTTCTCAACCTACTGAAGAACAAAGAGACAACAACACCTCCACTGAGGCTCGAACCCACCACCTCCCGTATACAGGGAAGGGTTTGATGCCACTGGACCACAACACCTCCCGGGTAATGTTATATTACCTTGTTTGTTTCAAGTTATAAGATTACCTTGTAATGTTATATTACCACAAAGTTGATGTGGCGGTAATGTTTTAAGGTAATGTGATTATCCCCGTTTTTTTTAGGTAATCTAAGATTACCTTGGATTATTCTAACTTTGCCCTTGTTAACTAATCATTATATATATATAAAAGGACATTATAGTAAATTGTCCCATATAACCAAAAATATAACCCTTAACCAAACAAAGTAATATTATATTCCACAATCCAAACCAAACACATCAGGTAATCTTACATTTCTAAAATCTAACATTACCTTCCTGGAGGTAATCCTATTACTTGGGGTAATCCAAGATTTCGTGAACCAAACGCCCCCAGGGTCAAGTCCAGCACCCAGCAGGTTGTCTCAAACAATGTGATGACAGTAATTAAGGAAATAAGTTGTGCCTTCGCTACTAACTATAACTTTTTATATGAGCCGTAAGCGTTTGATTCTAACAAGTGGTATCAGAGCCAATTAAGTCACGGGTTCGATTCCCATTTAGTTGGTGCTGGGAGGGAAGAATTGTTGGGTAGAGACTGATAAAGCCCCTAATTAAGGGCTAACTCCAACACCAGGTTGTCTATAAGGCGCCTTCAATACTAAGGCGTAAGGTGGTAAGCTTTTGATCCTAACATATATAATTATATTTCTGTGCACCCCAAAGTCATTGGTGGGACTACGTCGTACGCAGTGTTTGGTTTTATAAGCATGGAACCGGCAACATAATTAGTTGGTGAAAGCGATGTGAGACTCAGCGAGCTAAGCCGAGAAGACACAGTACGAGTAAACAAAAAGGAAATTAAAGTGATTACAAACAGTTCGAAACGTCGTAAGTAGGTGGGCACGTACGTGTAACGTCGCACCATTTAATGGCTTTTCGATTGAATTGGAAATATGTTGATAGCGACTTGTCTTTCTGGGCGGTATGGCTTGCTCGTGAACAACAAGTAATTAACGACCACTACTCTAAAAATGTCTATCTATTAATTAACCTCTCCAGTTTCCAGGCTGGGATGGTTGCCCAAATCTCTCTTGTGTTTGTACTGTGGAACTGTGAAAAAATCTATGGGAAATTTAATTTACTGTTTTATCAAGTGAGAGACATGTGGTTTGGTATAGAGTTAGAGTTTGAAAAAGTAGTTATGAACAAATAATACAGTGTAACAGAGTCATCAGTAGTACTAAAAAAATTAATTAATGGAGATTTTAGAAAAAGAAAAACTACCCTTAAAAAGATTTTTAAAAAAATATAAAAAAAAAAAATTTATACGTCGATTATATTTTTAACCAAAAATTGACATCGTAGATTTTAAATTATATATATATATATACACACAAACAAAATAATATAATTTCACATCCTTATTTCTCATTTTTCTTCAAATTTGACTCCAAACTCCACAATTTAATGGTCATAGATGTAAACTATTGACTCTCATTACATTGATATGAAAAAAAAAATCAGAATATATGCAATGAATGCAGGTATTAAAAGAAATACGGAGTAATAAAATTAAGCATGGATTACTAATGACAACTTTAGCGTAGTGATAAATATTTGATCTTGACTCATTAATGGAAAGATTCAAAATGTGATTCCACTAACTATTGATAAATTAAAAGAAAATATTTAGAACATAAGATTTAGATCCGATCCACTGTTAAAAAAGTGAAAATTTTCAATGAAATGAGATCAAATTTTGATATTTATTTGTTTTTGTACGTTGTGTGTGTGAAAAGAAAATGAATGGGAGAAACTAATTAAAAAAGAGATAAACAACCATATTAATTTAACAACACGTACGTTTGGTTCAAGAAATGAATTTTAAGAAGATATGAATGTTATTCTATTAGGAGTGAATATATAAGGAATATAATATGAATTTTATTCTATTATTTGGTGTGTTGAAAGAATAAATAATTGTAGGAATGATATTAAGTATTTAGTTGATTTAACGAATATAGATTGAATAAGTTTTTAAAGACATAAGTACCATCTACTGAAATAAATCTATTATCATGATTATAATTTCATTTCACGATTTTGGTCATATAACACTTTTTCTCATGAACTAACAAACAACTAAATAGCATTTCCTCTCCTAAATTATTCATGTATCCACATTAGTCCCTCAATTATTCTAAACGTGACGGTCCCCTAGATATATTAAATGAACATTTGTACCTTAAAATAAATTAGGAGTATTTCATTTGAATGGGTGTCTTTTCAGAGTTGTCTTTCTCATACTCCTTAAACTGGTTAGTTTTTTTTTTTTTTTTTCTTTGACAATTAGGTAGATGAACATCTCAAGTCTCAACCCTCTATTGCAATTTACACTCCAAATCCCCATAAACACTTCATCATCATATATAAAACTATACATATTTGGAACTTTCCCCCCATCAAAACTCACTATCTTTTCCTTTTCGGGTCAAATATACTTGGCATCACTTTTATGACTAAATAAAAACTTGTTTTTTAATGAAAAACAAAATAAGTTTTACCAAACTTCTATATTATTATACATGCATTCTAGTCCTCCATGCACTCCGACTGTAGAATACAAACATACATACTATACAATGGTACCACATACATGATCATATGGCAGCATTAAAGGCGTGTTTGGTGGTAACAATTATTCCACATTTCCACCCCTATGGGTTAATTAATTATCTTTAGCCTAAAACAGACTTTCAGAGCTTGCTTTAAATGGGCAAGAGATCAGATACAGCTTCAATTCTCACTTCTCTCTTGCCTTGAAGCTTCAGAGAGAAATCTTAGAGCTTTAATTTCTGTGCTAAAAGAATATAAAAAATGGAGATTGAAGCAGTTCTCTCTCAAGGTGGAAGTTCTGAGTTGTTGGATCTAGAGAATGGGGATGTTTCAAACAAAGGCGTTGGAGATTATGAGAAGGGTGGTGCATATTTGGGGTGGAAAGATCTGACGGTGGTGATTCCAAACTTTGGAGATGGACCAACAAAAAGGTTGCTTAATGGGGTTACTGGTTATGCTCTACCTGCTAGAATCTTGGCCATCATGGGCCCTTCTGGCTCTGGCAAGTCCACTCTTCTTGATTCTTTGGCAGGTCCTCCTCTCTCTCTCTCTAAACCTCTCACTTAATTTTTTACAAACTATATATGTACCTTCATTCTCTACCCTGGATTCAGTTGAATGTCCGAGTGTAGCTGTGATGACCAGCAAATGCCCTGGATAGTCAAAACCATGCTTAGGGTAAGATCTTAAGAAATAAGTAAACATTAAAATCACTGTCACTGGACTGCTCTTAGAGGAGGACGTGAGGGACCCTTAGATTTGGAGTTCAAACTTATACATGTATCTTCTCTACCCCGGGCTCAGTTGAATGCCCGAGTGTATAGTAGCTGTGATGACTAGCAAATGCCCTAGATAGTCCGAACCATGCTAAGGGTAAGATCTTGAGAAATAAGTAAACACTAAGATCATTGTTAGTGGGCCGCTCCCCGATCAGAAGATGTGAGGGACCTTTAGGTCGGTTTGGGGTTCAAACTTATACATGTATCTTCTCTCATGTATATGCCATAGACGGGTTACGAATGTTTAGTACAAGATATATAGTCTTGTTTCTTATTCGGAGTGTCCTAGTATCTTAACCCACTTTCTCTCATTTGAGATCGATATGATAAATGTTGAAATCAAATGACCTGTCTGGCAATCTTGCCGGTTTAGTTTTTGCAGCTAGATGAAGATATTATGACATAGTTTCAAAATCATGTTGCACTATACAATAGGCTAACACCAGATTTTTCTTGACAAAAACGTTGGTATAATTATCATTTTGCAAGTAATCTTAAATTCGAATCCATTTGTTTTTTCATAAATAATGGTCCGGAAGAATGTTTTCCAGCTACTTACCTAAGACCAAAACATCACTAGTTAAAGCCACAAACTTTGATGATTTTGTAGCCTGTTCTAAAATATTATGAATTTGTCATTCTTTAAAAAGTTGTGATCATACATTAGTAAATTTATTTTTGTGTAATAGTGTAGAAGTTTGACATCTTACGTGGTTAGTTAGAGTAGGTGCAATAATTAAAATAGTACCAAATTTTAGGTCCTAGTTCAGAGGATTCTTCCATAAAGCCTGTGTTCTATACGTGTCATGCACAAAATCTTTAGACTGAGATACCAAGTACAATTGTTTGACATGTCCATATCTAATGGAATTTAGTAAACAAATATTTAATATGTAAGCAACTCACATTTATAACTTACAACTAACAAATCAAGAACCAACATCTTGTGTGCTGAGTACAAATAACTTAATTTTTTTTTTAAATTAAAAATTTCAGTTAAATTTTATCAATAAAGTAACATATATTGAGAGAATACATAAGATTACTGGGAGCGTAATTGACATTTTTAATATCTCATCCTGACATAGACTTAGTTATAAATTTCTCCTTGCATAAAGTGAAATCTCTCGTTTGTGTCTCCATACTCCGGCGTGACAGGATTTGTATATGTGATAAATTACAGTGACTAAATAGTCTTTGCTCACAATCTACCACTTAAGAACTAGTTGAGCTACTTGTGCAAACCATTTAGTTATATATTCCTTGTGAGTTTTATTGTTTTTTTATATTATAATTTCTTTAAAAATCTTATAAACCAAATCCATCCATTTATTAATAACCAATCGGTCAAAATGTACTGTTGTCAGGCATGTGAGGGTGGACGGAAATAGAAACTGAGAAAGTCAGCAACCTAAAGAAGTGCATTAATGTTTTTACTATTCCCATTGGTATCTTAATTGGGTAGATAAGAAGCTATAAATTCCTTCTGTTGTTCCATCAACCACTTTAATTAATGAGATTTCACTGCAATGTAACAAAAATTTTCTTTCAATTCAATTTTCATCATAAATTAAACATCACATTAAAAGTTGGCACATTTGCAGGTAGACTGTCTACAAATCTTGTCATGACGGGCAATGTCATCCTTAATGGAAGAAAAACAAAGCTCAACAATGGTGCAGTTGTAAGTATATATCATATTCAACAAGATCGAAATTGAAGCATATGCTTAGCTTTATCTCAAATAAAAGGCTAAGTTGATGACATGCACTGTTACTTTTGACCTTTGTCATGAAATTGACTCTATACTAAATTGAAACATGTAATCCATCTCAACTAAGATGCTAAACTAATAGTTGAATTTTATGGTAGTCGATGTGGTATTGATACAATTTAATTTAATAGGCTTATGTGACACAAGAAGATTTATTGATGGGAACACTTACGGTAAGAGAAACAATAACATACTCGGCTCACCTACGGCTACCAAGCAACCTTAAACGATCCGAGGTAGATGAAATCATAGAAAATGTAATCATGGAAATGGGGCTCCAAGAATGCGCTGATCAGCTGATAGGGAATTGGCACCTGAGAGGCATTAGCGGCGGGGAGAAGAAGAGGCTGAGTATTGCCCTAGAAATTCTCACGCAACCTCGTATGATGTTTCTGGACGAGCCCACCAGCGGCCTAGACAGCGCCGCCGCGTTTTTCGTCTTGCAGGTTCTCAAGAACGCCGCGTGCGGCGGCGGCAGAACCATCGTCTGCTCCATTCACCAGCCCAGCAGTGAAGTCTTCGCCCTCTTCGATGATCTTTGCCTCTTGTCTTCTGGCGAAACCGTTTATTTTGGAGAAGCAAAATCCGCTGTAGAGGTACAAAACATATCTTTTTCTAATCCCCTGACACCAGCTAAGTTGTTCAGACTATTGACTCTGTAGCCATAAGATTATATTTCATCCTTTGTGTGGTGTTTTCAGTTCTTTGCAGATTCTGGATTTCCATGTCCAAGCAGAAGAAGCCCTTCTGATCATTTTCTTCGCTGCATAAATTCCGACTTTGATAATGTCACTGAAACGCTTATAGGGTCTCAAAGAATGAAAGTACGTATATGGCATGCATGCACATGCTTGAGCGGGGCTTTGCCAGCCGGATCAGTCCATCCCGTCCCTTATTTGGGGAGGGATGGGTTTCGAAAATAGCAACCAGTTAAGGTGCGGGCTTCTTTGGCCCACCCTACTTAGGCCCGTGGCCCGATAGGTTTTGGGCCGTCCTGTCATGCCGGCCAGTTTTGACAACATTAATACATGCATATATCTATGCAAAATCTCAATGTTTCAAATGCAAATAATACATGAACATGTTGGATGGAGGTCTCTAAAGGACTAAGTCAAACAATTAGTGGTTAGAGAATTGTTGGGTCCAGGTTAGTGAAAGGCTAAGTTCAGCACCATGCCTTCTGGAAATGGGGGCAAGTCTAGCACTCTGCTTAACAGAACATTACATGACATCCT
>CM008344.1:21491937-21502014 GCA_002525835.2 Ipomoea batatas
AAATGAGATCAAATTTTGATATTTATTTGTTTTTGTACGTTGTGTGTGTGAAAAGAAAATGAATGGGAGAAACTAATTAAAAAAGAGATAAACAACCATATTAATTTAACAGCACGTATGTTTGGTTCAAGAAATGAATTTTAAGAAGATATGAATGTTATTCTATTAGGAGTGAATATATAAGGAATATAATATGAATTTTATTCTATTATTTGGTGCGTTGAAAGAATAAATAATTGTAGGAATGATATTAAGTATTTAGTTGATTTAACGAATATAGATTGAATAAGTTTTTAAAGACATAAGTACCCTCTACTGAAATAAATCTATTATCATGATTATAATTTCATTTCACGATTTTGGTCATATAACACTTTTTCTCATGAATTAACAAACAACTAAATAGCATTTCCTCTCCTGAATTATTCATGTATCCACATTACTCCCTCAATTATTCTAAATGTGACGGTCCCCTAGATATATTAAATGAAGATTTTTACTCTTAAAATAAATACGGAGTATTTCATTTGAATGGGTGCCTTTTCAAAGTTGTCTTTCTCATCATCCTTACATTGGCTAGTTTTTTTTTTTCTTTGACCATTAGGTAGATGAACATCTCAAGTATCAACCCTCTATTGCAATTTACACTCCAAATCCCCATAAACACTTCATCATAATATATAAAACTATACATATTTGGAACTTTCCCCCATCAAAACTACTATCTTTTCCTTTTCGGGTCAAATATACTTGGCATCACTTTTATGACTAAATAAAAACTTGTTTTTTAATGAAAAACAAAATAAGTTTTACCAAACTTCTATATTATTATACATGCATTCTAGTCCTCCATGCACTCCGACTGTAGAATATATACAAACATACATACTATACAATGGTACCACATACATGATCATATGGCAGCATTAAAGGCGTGTTTGGTGGTAACAATTATTCCACATTTCCACCCCTATGGGTTAATTAATTATCTTTAGCCTAAAACAGACTTTCAGAGCTTGCTTTAAATGGGCAAGAGATCAGATACAGCTTCTCACTTCTCTCTTGCCTTGAAGCTTCATCAGAGAGAAACCTTAGAGCTTTAATTTCTGTGCTTAAAAAAGAAATATAAAAATGGAGATTGAAGCAGTTCTCTCTCAAGGTGGAAGTTCTGAGTTGTTGGATCTTGAGAATGGGGATGTGTCAAACAAAGGCGTTGGAGATTATGAGAAGGGTGGTGCATATTTGGGGTGGAAAGATCTGACGGTGGTGATTCCAAACTTTGGAGATGGACCAACAAAAAGGTTGCTTAATGGGGTTACTGGCTATGCTCTACCTGCTAGAATCTTGGCCATCATGGGCCCTTCTGGCTCTGGCAAGTCCACTCTTCTTGATTCTTTGGCAGGTCTTCCTCTCTCTCTCTTTCTAAACCTCTCACTTAATTTTTGACAAACTATATATGTACCTTCATTCTCTACCCCGGGTTCAGTTGAATGTCCGAGTGTAGCTGTGATGACCAGCAAATGTCCTGGATAGTCAAAATCATGCTTAGGGTAACATCTTAAGAAATAAGTAAACATTAAAATCACTGTCACTGGGCTACTCCCAGAGGGTGTGAGGGACACTTAGATTTGGAGTTCAAACTTATACATGTATCTTCTCTACCCCGGGCTCAGTTAAATGCCCGAGTGTATAGTAGCTGTGATGACTAGCAAATGCCCTAGATAGTCCGAACCATGCTAAGGGTAAGATTTTGAAAAATAAGTAAACACTAAGATCATTGTCAGTGGGCCGCTCCCCGAGCAGAAGATGTGAGGGACCTTTAGGTCGGTTTGGGGTTCAAACTTATACATGTATCTTCTCTCATGTATATGTCATAGACGGGTTACGAATGTTTAGTACAAGATATTCTTGTTTCTTATTCGGAGTGTCCTAGTATCTTAACCCGCTTTCTCTCATTTGAGATCGATATGATAAATGTTGAAATCAAATGACTTGTTTGGCAATCTTGCCGGTTTAGTTTTTGCAGCTAGATGAAGATATTATAACATAGTTTCAAAATCATGTTGCACTATACAATAGGCTAACACCAGATTTTTCTTGACAAAAACGTAGGTATAATTATCATTTTGCAAGTAATCTTAAATTCGAATCCATTTGTTTTTTTCATAAATAATGGTCCGGAAGAATGTTTTCCAGCTGCTTACCTAAGACCAAAACATCACTAGTTAAAGCCACAAACTTTGACGATTTTGTAGCCTGTTCTAAAAAATGTAATATTAGAAGCTCAAATTTTCTTTGAAGAAAAATGTAATACTTATAAAAAAATATTATTACTTTGTCATTCTTTAAAAAGTTGTGATCATACATTCATACATGATTATCTATAGTAAATTTGTTTTTGTGTAATAGTGTAGAAGTTTGACATCTTACGTAGTTAGTTAGAGTGGGTGCAATAATTAAAATAGTACCAAATTTTAGGTCCTAGTTCAGAGGATTCTTCCATAAAGCCTGTGTTCTATACGTGTCGTGCACAAAATCTTTAGACTGAGATACCAAGTACAATTTTTTGACATGTCCATATCTAATGGAATTTAGTAAACAAATATTTAATATATAAGCAACTCACATTTATAACTTACAACTAACAAATCAAGCACCAACATCTTGTTTGTCTGAGTACAAATAACTTTTTTTTTTAATTAAATATTTCAGTTAAATTTTATCAATAAAGTAACATATATAATATATTGAGAGAATACATCATATTATTACTGGGAACGTAATTGACGTTTTTAATATCTTATTTATGATCCTGACATAGACTTGGTTATAAATTCTTTTACTCGTTTGGGTCCTCATACCCCGGAGTGATAGAATTTGTATATGTGATAAATTATAGTGAATCAATAGTCTTTGCTCATAATCTGCCACTTAAGAACTAGTTGAGCCACCTGTGCAAACCACTTAATTATATATTCCTTGTGAGTTATTTTGTTTTTTATATTATAATTTCTTTAAAAATCTTATAAACCAAATCTATCCATTTATTAATAACCAACGGTCAAAATGTACTGTTGTCAGGCATGTGAGGGTGGACGGAAATAGAAACTGAGAAAGTCAGCAACCTACGGAAGTGCATTAATGTTTTTACTATTCCCATTGGTATCTTAATTGGGTAGATAAGAAGCTATAAATTCCTTCTGTTGTTCCATCAACCACTTTAATTAATGAGATTTCACTGCAATGTAACAAAAATTTTCTTCAATTCAATTTTCATCATAAATTAAACATCACATTAAAAGTTGGCACATTTGCAGGTAGACTGTCTACAAATCTTGTCATGACCGGCAATGTCATCCTTAATGGAAGAAAAACAAAGCTCAACAATGGTGCAGTTGTAAGTATATATCATATTCAACCGAAATTAAAGCATATGCTTCATCTCAATTAAAAGGCTAAGTTGATGACATGTACGGTTACTTTTGACCTTTGCCATGAAATTGACTCTGATATTAAATTGAAGCATGTGATCCATCTCAACTAAGATGCTAAATTAATAGTTCAACTTTATGGTAGTAGATGTGGTATTGATACAATTTAATTTAATAGGCTTATGTGACGCAAGAAGATTTATTGATGGGAACACTTACGGTAAGAGAAACAATTACATACTCGGCTCACCTACGGCTACCAAGCAACCTTAAACGATCCGAGGTAGATGAAATCATAGAAAATGTAATCATGGAAATGGGGCTCCAAGAATGCGGTGATCAGCTGATAGGGAATTGGCACCTGAGAGGCATTAGCGGAGGGGAGAAGAAGAGGCTGAGTATTGCCCTAGAAATTCTCACGCAACCTCGTATGATGTTTCTCGACGAGCCCACCAGCGGCCTAGACAGCGCCGCCGCGTTTTTCGTCTTGCAGGTTCTCAAGAACGCCGCGTGCGGCGGCCGCAGAACCATCGTCTGCTCCATTCACCAGCCCAGCAGTGAAGTCTTCGCCCTCTTCGATGATCTTTGCCTCTTGTCTTCTGGCGAAACCATTTATTTTGGAGAAGCAAAATCCGCCGTAGAGGTACAGAATAAGTCTTTTTCTAATCCCATATACAATTTAAGTTGTTGAGACTATTGACTCGGTAGCCATAAGTTTATATTTCACTGTTTCTGTGGTGTTTTCAGTTCTTTGCAGATTCTGGATTTCCATGTCCAAGTAGAAGAAGCCCTTCTGATCATTTTCTTCGCTGCATAAATTCCGACTTCGATAATGTCACTGAAACGCTTATAGGGTCTCAAAGAATAAAAGTACGTATAACGTATATGACAGTCAAAACGGGCTTTGTTCGTAGGGCCAGTCTATCTCATTCCCTATTTAAATAGGGGTGAATTTCAAAAATAGCAGTCCATCCCGCTTAGGCTCCAGGACCAATAGGCTTTGGCCCGCTCCACCCCACCGACCCATGTTGAAAGCATTAATGCGTGCATATATCTATGCAAAATCTCATTGTTTCATATGCAAATAATACTTGGCGTAGGCCCGTGTTGTGCGGAGGTCAATTTAGGGTCAAGTTTAGCGGCAAATTATTGTGTGGACTAACAAAAATTACATTTTTAATATATTAAATGTACATTATTTGTGTAGTGAATGTACATTATACAATATAATGTACATTTAGTACACAAATAATGTACATTTCCTAAATACAATGTACATTATTTGATAGTATGGTCCACACAATAATGATTGAAGTTTAGCACCTTGCTTCCCTAAAATGTGGGCCAAGTCAGCATCCTTCCTAACACAACATTACATGACATCCTAATACGGTCGTTCTTACAATACTAGGATCCCAAATGGTCGTCGGGTTCAACTATATATTTCCATACTGCGGAGATTAGAGCAAGGATTCTTCAGAAATTCAGATATTCAAAGTATGCCAGCCGAACTAAAGCCACAGTTGAAGAGATATCATCCATGGTAAGAGATATCATATCATACATAATACGTAGTAGTAGTATTAATTATTTGCTAGAAGTGACTAATATATGTATATAATAGAACGGAGTTGGAATAGAAGGATTGGGAGGAAGCCAGGCAAGATGGTGGAAGCAGCTTGAGACATTGATAAGAAGATCATTCACAAACATGTCTCGAGATTTCGGTTATTATTGGTTGAGAATAATTGTGTATATCATCGTGTCTACATGTGTTGGCACTGTGTTTTACAACGTTGGGACCAACCATGATGCGGTTCTGGCCAGGGGGGCGTGTGGCGGATTCATTGCAGGCTTCATGACTTTCATGTCCATTGGTGGCTTCCCATCCTTCATCGAAGAAATGAAGGTAAAACCACTCTTCAATATAATGTAACATTGAATTTCTTGTTTTATTAACAATTTTCATAAGGTGAATCAGTTAGAAACTTAATCTCGTAGTAACAAAAGTAGAAATAATGTTGTCTCCTAGCCTGCAAAGGACTACAAGGAGGTAAATCAGCCTAGGTTACTAATAGCCGAGGTTACCAATAGGAACACTCTTATCACTTGGGCTGTCCTTACGGACAAAAGTAAAAATAATGTTGATCTCCAGCTATAGTTGATATCTTGTTGTGTTACCTCTGGACAGATATTTTATAAAGAAAGAAGGAATGAGCATTATGGAGTTGGGTTGTTCATTCTCTCAAACTTCATATCTTCTTTCCCATTCCTGGTTGTGATGTCTTTTAGCTCAGCTGCCATAACCTACCACCTGGCAAAGTTTCACGCTGGCTTCTTCCATTTCATATACGCATCCCTGGTGCTTCTTAGCTCCGTAGCTGTTGTTGAGAGCTGCATGATGGTTGTGGCTTCCTTTGTGCCTAATTTCACCATGGGACTCGTTACTGGAGCTGGACTCATTGTAATCATATCAATTAACCATACCATTTAATTTCTTCTTTCTTTAATTTTTTCTGTTGCTAATCTTTTGAACAGTCATATATTCAGATCATATCTGCTGATTCTTTCCGATATTTGCAGGGAATTATGATGGCTTCGGCTGGGTTTTTCCGGTTGCTACCTGATCTTCCAAAGGTTTTCTGGCGATATCCTGTTTCATATGTCAATTACATGTCATGGGCTCTGCAGGTAAGTTTTCCCAACAATTCCCTTTCACAGTAGTACCAACTAATCTTAAAGTGTTATTACTGAGACTGGAATGTTACTAGATACATCAGCAGTATCACTGTGCCAAAAGTTTTATTTTCTTATATAGCCACATATTATTCAGAAGTGGGGTGTTGACAAATTATATTGTGGACTAGGTCCACAGTGCATTGTGGATCCTGATCGAATACACAAAATTTGAATTCATATTACACAAAATTCATGTTCATAATTAACATAATTCATGTTAATAATACTTATACACATAAACACGATATAATAAACATGAATTTTGTCCATTATCAACATGATTTCTGTGTATTATATTAAGTGTTTATGTGTATTCAATTATATAATAAACAGAATTCATGTTCATAATATATATAATTCATATTCATTATATCGTGTTTATGTGTGTATTATGAACATGAATTCTGTGTGTTGGACCAGGGTCCACTGGACCCTACTTCAAGATATAACAATTGTTGGGTGTTGGACTTGACACTTTTAAATTCTTTAAGAGTCCCTGTCCAACAATCCAAGCCACATGGTAATACACTTAACCCTTTACGACACTCCGTCCAACAATCTCATCATCTTTGAAGTTCTTGATTTTGTTCATCTCCATGTGAGCTTACTTATTGATCATCTGTATCTGCACATACACTACTTGAAAATAATGGTAGGGGGCATACAAGAACGACATGTTAGGACTGGAATTCGACGCCATGAATCCCGGCGACCCGAAGCTGACCGGAGAAGTAATCATGACGGCAGTTCTTGGGTTATCAGTGAGCTACTCAAAGTGGTGGGATTTGGGAGCAGTGATAGCCATTCTCATCTGTTACAGACTGGTATTCTACGTGGTTCTCAAGTTGAGGGAGAGAGCATTGCCATATGTGTACTATCTTCACACCAAAACCACTCTGCACCGTATCAGCAAAAGGGCGTCTTTCAGGAAAACGCCATCGTTTTCGTCGTCGAAGAGACATCGCACTCTCATCTCATTGTCTTCCCAAGAGGGTCTTAATTCTCCCATCAATTAGAAATTTGCAATCAAATTAAAATTGTTTGAATAAGATCAGACCTCTTGCTTGTGCACAAGTTGAGACTAATTAATTAAACCTTCTTTTCACTTGTGTAGATATTCTCTTAATTATCTTTTTAGTTGTGGATGTGTCCTTTTCACTTGTGGATCAAATAAATCTTTGTTTAATCCAATTTTAACCAGGGATAATATGTTAAGTAGAAAAAGTCTTTTGAACCAAAGTGTGTTTATACACGGATAGAGAAATGATCTTTACCCTATGGTTCATGTCAGTTCAAGACAAGGCTTTGTCGGTGGATTTTTCGAGATTGTGACAGTTTTTGGACAGCTACCACTTGTTGAGCGACAACGGACAAATTCAAATTTGGAGTTTGATCTCAACCTCCTCATCTATAAATGGAGGACCCATTGCTTAGAAAAAAGGTGCTTGATTTATTGGTGATCATTTGAGAGAGAACCACTTAAGCTTTATCAAGAATTATAAGAAAAACAAGAATAAAAAACCTTCTGATCAAGCGGCATAGCTATGACTCTCCCAAGTGAAAGGTTATAGGTTCAATCTGCAACCTGCGGTGAATGGGCGGTTGCACGCACGTCTCTTAGGGAGAAAACCAACAAAAATATTAAAAATCTCAATTAATAATTATTTTAATAGGTACAGCTTGCAGTACATATGCATACGCCAGAGAAGGAAAATATCTATACTGTATTTATTGCTTGCAATACATAATGCAATATGCATACACTAATACATAAGCCAGATTTGGAAAATATTTATACTGTATTTATTTATTGCTTGCAATCCTTATTGTTTATGGCTCCAAGAAAAGTAGAGAAGTAAACTGTATTTATTGCTTGCAATATACGTACAGATATTTCAATATACACATTTTACTGTATTTATTGCTTGCAATACATAATGCAAGAAAAGTAGAGAAGTAAAGCATAATAGGTTTCTCGTCATTCTAATTAAGTATGCCTCAGGATTGTGTGGCTGGGCTTTTTAGGGCCATTATGATTTCAGGTGTAGTTTTCTACTTGGCCGCCATTTTTCTCTACAAAGATCCAATTTCTTCACCGCCTTTAGGGGTACTGATATCGCCGGAGGGTGCGGCGGAGCTGAGCGGAAAAAATGAATCTCCGACCAACATCAGCCACCTACTATTTGGCCTTATCGGCTCCGAGAAGACGTGGCACTACAGAAAGGCCTACACGGAGTCATGGTGGCGCCCCGGCGTGACCCGCGGGTACCTTTATCTCGACGTGGCCCCCACCGGGGACCTCCTCCCTTGGCCGCCGTCTTCGCCGCCGTACAGAGTCTCAGACGATATAAGCCAGATGGTCAACGAAACGAAGCACGTGGCCCCGGTCATGGCGCGTATGGTGCACGGGATAATGGAGGTGTTTAGGGAGAGACACGAGGGGGTGAGGTGGGTGGTGATGGGAGACGATGATTCTGTGTTTTTTGTGGAGAATATGGTTGATGTTTTGGCGAGATATGATCATACTAAGTATTATTACTTGGGTGCTCCATCGGAGTTTGTGAACTCCAATCACTGGTTGTCGTTTAACCAGGCTTTCGGCGGCGCCGGTATCATTCTCAGTTACCCTCTGGCCGAGGCTCTGTCTAACGACATGGATAGTTGTTTGAGGAGATATGCACACATCGTATCTGCGGATCATATTACCATGCTTTGCATATCTGATCTTGGAGTTAATCTTTCCCCCTTGAAAGGGATTCATCAGGTAATTAGTACGTCTCATTTTATCTGTCTGATTTGATTACTGAATAGTAAATACAAAGATCCTGTTTGATAAATGGTTGTAGTTGTTAGGTGATTTAAAGAGGTGTTTGGTAGATTAACTGGCTGATAGTTATTTGGTATAATTTTTTTGTTTCATTTTCATTCTTGATTTTATTTTTTTTGAAATGGGACTCAAACGTGTGACATTCAATAAAGTTGTTGTCTTTATCATCACTACTTATTAGGATCAAGTTTTTGGATTATTGTACTAGGTTGATATACGTGGGGACCTATCTGGTTTTCTGTCGGCCCATCCCAAATTTCCACTGCTATCCCTTCACCATCTCGACAATGTAGAGCCCATTTTTCCGGCAATGGACAGATTCGAATCTGTGAAGCATTTGGTGAGAGCCGCGAATTACGACCAGACCCGCATTTTGCAGCAAAACATTTGCTACCGCCGACAAAGCAACTGGTCGGTTTCTGTGTCGTGGGGCTATTCCGTTCACATTTACGAGAAAATTCATCGCCGGAGTTACCTACAGTTGCCCATCGAAACGTTCAAGCCCTGGGGTGTGGAACCCCTTCACCTACCCATTTATATGTTCAACACTCGCCTTCCTTCTAAGGATCCTTGCGAAGTGCCGCATGTTTTCTTCCTTAAAACAGTGAAAAGAACCGAGGATGATGGGATCGTTATGACGTATCTCCGTTCGTCGGAGAGAGGGTTGCCGGCGTGTTCGTTCAGTGGGAACCATTCGGCCGGTTATGTTTCGAGGATTGAAGTTTACTCGCCATCGACAAAGCGTCCTGAGGTAAGCTTTCTTTGTTCACTTAATTGTAGTAATTCTGTCCAATAAAATACTATACACATGGCCAGTTCATTATATTTAATAACCTACTGTATTCATAATATTTATTCTATATTTTCATAAAACTAAATTTTAACACTCCCACATGGATGGTGGGAGTGGCCGGGTTCGAGCCTCAGTGTGTGCAACTGTGGACGCTTTGTGCTTCAGTAGGTTGAGAAAGTAACTATGAACAGATACTACATTGTAACAGAATCAGTAGTATTAAAAAAAAACATTAAAGTGTAAGTACATCTTATCTATATCTATTTAATCTCTGTAGTATGTGATGA
>CM008344.1:21690555-21702333 GCA_002525835.2 Ipomoea batatas
GTTTTTTGTATTTTATATACTATAATAATATTTCAAAAAAAAAAAACTCTATAATAAGATCAAGAATAGAATATCTCCGTACATTACTTCAAATTTCAGTCAATAACCAAATAATTTTTTGTTGAAAAAATAACCAAATAAATAATAATACTAAAAATAAAAATAAAAACCACAAACATCAATATTTTATATTCAAAATATTATATTTTTGATACATCTACTTGGAACCAATTTCAATTCATAATATAAGTATAGTATAAGTTAATCAGACAAAAAAATTACAAGAAGCAATTCGTGTATTCAATGTTCTAGTTCAGTACAAAGTGAATAAGTGTTTAATCATTACAATTTTAAACTGTTTATAAAAGTAATATATATAACATATATAGACGTCTTTTTGGCGTGTATTGATTGGTAACTCACTCTGAATCTTTCAGACTAGACGTAATTTCAAGCAAGAGAATCCAATTGACATCTCAATGAGCATGCTAAGACGGAATGTCATGCATCAAATCCACAACACATGACGGAATTGTTAAAATGATAAGGTAATATACTCATAAATTTCAATCTTAATTTTTGTATTTTTTGTTGTTGTGGACTATCATTAAAAAAAATCTAAACTTTCGGTAAAGTTGTTTAAAAATCTAAATACGGAGTAATTAGTTTTGTTCGTTAAAATAAATTTTATTAAAATGATGATTTTGAATGCATTTTATAATTTTATGACTACAGTTTAAAAATTAAATATGATGAGCAGCACAGTCCACATATTTTTCTTTTAGGAAAAGATAAAGAGACGAAAGAAAAGTTAAGGAAATTGAAGAGCTGCGATATGATGCAGATTGCAGAGGAATCTCTATTCTCTGCAGCAAATTGATCCAACCGAAAGCGATTCAAAGAATCAAAGTGGCGCCAGTGAAGCCTATGCACTTGCAACCCTATTTGCCATTTTCTTCAATACCTTTACTCTTTTTTCTTCTTTTTTTTTTTTTTTTTTTTTTTGGATTTTATTCTTTTTGTTTGCTTTTTCGATTGCAATTTCATCTTGCAGGGGTATTTAGTTGGATAAAAAACATTTTTCATGGAGAGTCATTTCCATTTTTGGTCCTACTGTTTTGGGGCATTGCCAATTTTAGTTCACTTCATTAATTTTTGCCACATTGCGGCCAGTTTTATTTAGTCATTGCCACTTTTAGTCCACCGTTAAAAAATTTCGTCAAATGACCGTCCAAAACAAGGGTATTTTGGTGTTTTCATGCTTTGATCGTCTCCTTTACCCTTTGTAGTGGTTTTCCTTACACATTTTCATCCAATGAAGAGGTCCGGCAAAAGCCATGGCTTTGTAATGTGGCTCACATGGCTTTTGCCGGACCTCTTTATTGGATGAAAATGTGTAAGGAAAATCACTGCTAAGGATCAAGGAGATAACCAAAGCATGAAAAGACCAAAAATACCTCTATTTTGGACCGCCATTTGACGAAAATTTTAATGATGGACTAAAAGTGGCAAGAACTAAATAAGACTGGCCGCAATGTGGCAAAAATTAATGAAATGGACTAAAATTGACAATACCCCAATAGCAATAAGACCAAAAATGGAAATGACTCTTTTATGGAAAATGATTTCTTAAAAGGGGAGGGAAATGTTCTTTTATGTTGTTTGGTTTGATGGAATACATTTTTCATTGGAAAATGAATTCCTTTCGAAGAGGTGTGATTTTGTTTTCCACAAGACTTAGAAAAAATAATAACATGATTGGCTATTTTACCCTTATAAAAGTTTATTAATTACACAGGCACTTATTTATTCATTTATCTTTTTAGGGGTATATTGCTCTTTATATTCATAATTCCTTACCTTTTCAAACCCAACCAAACAATGTAATTCATATTCTCGTAATTTCTTTTCCACCAACCAAACAACGAAATATATTTTTCTGGTAATTTATTTTCCATGGAATTTAAATTTTATTTCCTTCAAATATTACCACACAAGCATAATTCTGCGGCAAGCACAACCCCCCTCCCCCTCCCCAAAAAAAAAAAGTCTATAAGGAGAAAATGTGACTTTTAAGTTTAAGGATCTTTTTTTTTTTTTTTGGTATTACGCCGAAACTCACAGTTTCTACTAAAGCACTCACCTATATAATAGCACGCAAACAGTAGGAGAGATATAAACATATAACTAGGAAGACTTTATGCAATGAGTTCAATTAAGGGGTTGTGCTAGCAATAATCAAACATGTGACTTTTAGGAACAAAAACTCATGTTCCATCAACCCTATCATCACTGGTAAAAAAAATGTGACTTTTAATTTAAGTTTTTTGGTTGACAAGTGAAACCAACAACCACTACTTAAGGATATTGACAGGGTAAACTCCACATTTTGTTCCAAGTCGGTAAGGACCAAAAAGAGATAAACTAGCGTAGGTTACCCATAGTTAATTCACTCAAAATAAGAAAGTCAATGATCACTCTCACCGGAAGTCAAACTTGAAATTTTGTGGTTACAAAGCAAATAACATGACCGATTTGATTGGGATTCTCTCATATGATAATATGCACACAAATTTGGCATATAAATTTCTCTGTATTTATATGATTTTATCTGATTAACTTATAATAGAGTTGCGTGATTGAATAGTGTGTAATCAGCAAAAAAGTTAAATAGCAATTTATCTTTAAAATGTTTGACATAGACATAAAGTTAAAATTTTTAGTTTAATCATATTATATATAGTATTATATTCTGTAAATATATTTTATTATGATACGTTAACATTGAGTGCAAAAACGAGTGTAATTAACAATATTTTAAACATAAAAGAAAATGTCACCATATTTAAGATTTGTTCATGTAAGTATGTAACCAAAAGTGATCGATGGTCGGACAATCACGAAATTATTAAGAAACAATTTGAGTGCAATTACTATTACTTTGCTTGACGCATAAAGTTGTGTGTGTAATTATTGACTATTAACTTGCTTGACTTATAAAGATGTGTGTGCATTTGTTAATCATTGTTAACTTGCTTGACTTATAAAGGCAGACTAAAAAAGTTATTTTTTTCTATATAAATTATGGCAATTACAGTACATGTGATTATTGTTCAATATATAATATATAAATATAAATGTGCAGTCCATCTAAATATGTAAATATAAATGTGCACATAGCTAACAAACTTGCCACAAAAGGCTTTCGCAGTTGCTTGCTCTCTATTTTATGTTCCTTTGATTATTTGCATGTAAAGGTCAAACTGGCTTGTCTGTATGATCCCCGGGAATTGCACTCTCGTAATTTATTTTTCATCAATAAATTTTTTTTCGCTAAAATAATTTAGTCTTGTAGTTAAAATTGAACACATGCGGCATCAAAGACAATCCTATGTAAAATGTCATGATTTTGAATCTCTGGTCCAATGTTGGAGGTTTCATACAATATCAATCGTTGTTATTTTAGTAAAAAATATTATGTGTTTTAAAATAAAATTTTACTATGGGGATAATTAGAAAAGAATTTTAACGGCCACTATCACTAACCAATTCATGGTTTGCATTTGTCCAAAACCCAGACATCGTATAAAGATCTTTCCAATCAGTGATTATGGGGATGTTTTGTATCCATCCATATGGGGAGATTAAATCTGGACCGTATCTTAAGGTTTTGATTTACTGATGATAAGTCAGTGTCGGGCAGTGGATTCGTGAAGCTTTTTGGTTACCTCAAAGCTTTCACGGTCGAATTCACATTCTCTGCAAGTAAAAGTCAATCATAACAAACAAACAAAACAACAACGATGATTTCGGGTGTTGAACGGATCCTTGTCGTTCATGTTGGCATTATGGTATTCGGCTTCAAGTGTGTTACGTTACGTAACTGCGTAATTAATGAAATGCCACAAATTTCATCATTACCAATCAATTACTACGTATATATTATCATAATCTACTGTTTCAGGTAACCTGGAACCTGGAACCCGGAACGGATACGTTAGGTATAACAAAATGTTGACTCCAAATCTTGAAAAATAGTAGATTATTAATTGTTTAGTTCAATTTTTTAAAGTGACTAGTGAAATTCGCAACCACTATTAATGATGTGTATATGGTAAGTTTTTGTATTGTGACTCAGCTCTAACTGGCAAAAGATCACAATGAGGTAAAACAATTTAGGTTGTTATGATGAGAGTTTCAGAGAATTTTATTTATATTTAAAAGTAGAGTGTAGTACACATTTAAAAAACTTTAACTTTTTAAAAATTACTATTTAATATTGATAACAAAATTAATCCTGATTACAGTTTTAAGTTTTCAATTTATTCGTATATACAATATTTTATAAACAATTAACATATTCAAAATTTTTTAAAACACATGTGATATAGTTTTTTTAAATACAAAATAACATTATCAAATTTCAAACAAATGTATTTTAAAATAAATATTAAATTTTTTAATTTTTATCCACACACTAGCTAGTGTCTAGCGTCAATTTGTCAAATTGTTAAAAAAAATGTGTAGTGTTGATTTAAATAACTTATACTAGAGTCCAAAACTAAAAATACAAATAAAAACCCCAATCACTAATATTTTTTGTTGTGTTAGGTGACCATGACTCAAACTTGATATGTCTGTCAGATTGTCACATGCATATGTTTAACACATATATATTTCATGCTTCATATATGATATTGTATTAGCCAAATGTAATGTGATAATTTGCATATAGAGATAACCGGATAAGCTCTTCCAATTATATGATGTTAATTGATCAAGACATTCCAGTAAATGTTTATCCAATTAATTATATTTATTTACTATTTGCCTTAAAAGATCGATTCATACATTATACAACAGCATAAGCAAATCTGTGTGTGTGTGTTTTAAAAAAATGAAAAATAAAAACAGGAAAAATCAACACATTTTATTCATTTTCAATAGTGATATTAATCTGTAAGAGAAAGAATTACAAGAAAGAACACGAAAATAATACCTCATATATATTAAATTTAAAAAAAAAAAAAACAAAGTAAAATGAAAAACAAAAATGCAATAAACTCAAATGTGTAGAAGAGGCAAATTATACCATATACCAGGGTCTACCTGGAATTTTTTATACTTGTAAACAAATTGATGAAGACACATCATATGTAATTACAGACACATAACATGATAATCACAGACACATAAACTATTAATTGCAGTCGCAGATACATAATATGTTGGTGAGGTACATATATAGTTAACCGTATGTACATAATGTGTTAACGGTAGACACATAATTTTAACAATTGTGATTTTCAAAAAAAAATAAAAATTAACAATTGTGTAGAAGAATGGCCATAAGTTCAAGTTTTGATTAATGAATTCTATATTTGCCATTTCATTCATATAGGTAAAAATTATATGTATTTATTTTCCCATGCAAGGTGAATAATGCATTCACCTCAATATCAATAACTTATTTTATAAATAATAAATTGATTATAGCTCCTTATTATATGTCATCATAATAATTTTTTTAAAATATAAAATAATTTATTTATTTTGAATATTTTTCAATGTCAAATAAGTGTGTGTGTGTGTGTGTATTTAAAAAAAACAAAAAAAAAAAAGAGATAAGTTTGACGAATTGAAGTTATAATTAGGTTATAATTGGTAATAAAATAATTAAGTAATAATTAAAGCCTAATACACAAATTTAAGCATACGAAAAAGCGAGAAGTGAATGCTGCCCGTAATTAGTGGAATTGTTGCCTACGAAAAGCGTGGGAGCTCTATCTTTTCAAATAGATACTATTAGATCTCCACTTTTTCTTGATTAATTATTTAACTACCAAAGTAGCTTACAAAACTTTTTTTTTTTTTTTTGGTTTTAAATATTTATAAAATACTAGAAATCCCTATAATTATTTTGACTCTCTTATAATAATATCACTATTACACCATCATGGAGCAACTCTAGCCGAGTGGATTGAGTAGTTAATTTGATAACCACAATGTTTTATGTTGTAGCTGGCGTTATCTATTTAAGTTAGGTAACTATAAATAACTTTGGCTGGATTACCTTCTTGTTGTCTTTTGTTAGCTACTCAGCTAGGGGCACAATGTGCGTGCTCTTCATTTATAACGCATCTTTGGATAGTTACTATAAGCTTTCCTTTAAATTAAAAAAAAAAAAAAAACAAACAAACAAACAAATATTAAGCAATCATGCATGATAATTTTTATAATGAAATAATTGTAAGAATATCTTGCATTACTTTTTTACGGAAGATATCAAGTTTTATCTATACATGAAGTGCAATGTAGTGTACATGCATCTTTCAATTTAATCAAAAGTATTTAATTTGTATGTGGGAAACCCATTTAAATTGAATTGGTTTGAGAGATAGCTTAGTAATCATAAAGTTTCAGGTTCAATATCCCTTGTGAATTGTTATTGGCCTTCTTAGTTTGAACCGATTAGCTATGAACAATTTAGAATAGTTATCCTTTGTCAGTTAGGGTCACAAGGCGGGTGTCCTCTTAGATAAATAAAAAATTTAATTGTATATAGTATTTATTTATTTATTAATAATACATCGTAATTTATAAAGAATTATAACTATATTTTTATATTTTTGAATTAAAAAAAATAATATATAATTGTACTGATCATATGAAGAAAACAGTAAAAATGAAAAGTATTAGACCCTAGTACCGCACATGGACCATTGGATGCTTCCTCCAATATTTCAAAAGAAATATGATGGAGTAATTATTACATTCCACAACGAAAAGATGATATACTAACATTAGATTTTTTTTTTTTTGAATACAACTGACCCTATTACATTGTAGTATCTGTCCATCTATACTTTTCTCAACCTGTTGAAGCACAAAGAGTCAATTTCGAGATCTCCTATACTAACATTAGATGTTTGTGTTTGTTTAGTGTGAATTGATTTGATCTTTTGTCACATTCTCGTTATTGAATACTATACTCTTTCCCTAACAACTCCCTAATAGTTTCAACTAAATGATCATTGGGTTCTATACAAAATATACAGATTTAGCTAAAACATAATCAAATAAAGAACAAACAATAATTAAAATGAGATAAAAGAAGGATTAATGAAAAGGTGAATAGCATTTGAGTGATCAATCTAATCAACCCATAATTGTTGGTTCATAATTTTGATTAGCTAGGCATTACAAAGCACTCCCAACAAGTAACAACCAAAAACGACTAGGTGCCTAGGAACCTTTTAATACATTCAATCCTTTAATGATGTGAAGTGATGAAGATTTTAAGATCCTAAATGTTTATATATAATACAATAGGGGAGGGGGATTAGGGTTTCGTTAGGGGGCAACAATAAAGGTGATTCACTACACAAATGATGTCCAACCAGAACTTCGACAAGGGATATGATTATGCTGTTGTTCTTGTTCATCATTTCGTTACAAGGTAGTATTATTTATGTAAAAAAAAAAGTAATTATTTAATGACATAAGCATGACTTTAAATAATAGAAAGTTCAAATTGAATTTAATCATTAAGAATATATTTAAAATTCAAGTATCTTGCGGGTTGATGTAATGATGCCATCACTGTTACCTTTCCAAAGGAATGCTAATCAAGGATGCTAAATTGGTAAAATGAATATATTTAGAAATAAAAAAGAGTTTTTAATTTAATTTCGGATAAGCTAATTTAGTTTTTCAATTTTATTTTTAGTATTGAAATGGGAAGTATGCATATAATTCATGTGTCATTGATCGTCAGATAATGACTCATAAAATTTTTATGTGTAAGAAAATTTCGTTAAGAAAACCATATTTACTAACTCTAAAAAGTGGGGATGTTATTCTATCAAAGATAAATAATTGACTTTGATAGAGATTTACTCTCTAGGTTAGTATAGCCTTCCAGCCCCGTTGGCATGAAAAGACAATATTGTTTACTCTTTTATTAGTTGACATATATTAATTTGCTTGAATTGATCAACAAGAAGAAAACTATAATCGTAGTATTGTTAAATAATGGAAAATGTTGGGAATATTTTTTTTTTATCACTCAATAGTGAAATATTTGAAAATTACAAATTTTAAAACAGTTTTAAAGATTAAAAAAAATTAAGAACAATTTGATTTATGAGTGAAAAGAAGTGATTTTTTTTTTGATTGACCACATGTTTCTTCATCCAAGGTACACTAAAATTTCACTACACATTAATTTTAAGATAGTTGCATTTTAAGGCTCAAACTTAAGACTTTTAATTAATTTAATTAAAATGAGTGAACTCATGCTATCTTATAGAGTGATATTGACATAGCATATTAGCATGTCACTCAGCACTTGATAAATTGCCATAAACTAGATTTTCAATGTACCCATCGTAGCAAATAAATCAATCAATTTCAGCCGTCAAAAAAAGAAAAAGAAAAAGGAAAAAAGATCGGTACTACGTACGGTCAATTTATAAAATCTTTCCGAATTATCAACTATATACTCCGTAGTTTGTTTGCTTTTTGTTTTGTTTTGTTTTGTTTTGTTTTTTTTTTTTGAAGAAGAAATCATCTATATAGACTATAGTTATTATCTTTGAAGAAATCATCTATATAAATTATAGAAATAAGAAGTACATGTAATAGTAGTTATCAGTTAGGATAATTAATTTTTTATTTTTTTTGAATACTACTGAGGCTTGAACCCACCACCTCCCATATAATGGAAAGGGTTTGATGCTACTGGACCACACGGTCCTTTGCACATCAATTAATTAAGTTTTTTGTTGACATTTTCATTAGAATTCACATGAATACATGATGGAGATAATTAATCATTAATTGTCACATTAGGGAGTAAAAATGGGTGAGTATAAATAGAGACTGTTTTTTATATGATTACTTTTTTTTTTTTCTTAATTCTAAAACATTGGACGGTGAAGCTCAATTAACATTTTTGACACCCTAGAAACCAAATTTTAGTACTCTATTGTGAGGGCAAAACACATCAATGTAATTAATGATAATTTAGAAGGCAGTTTAAACTTGGACTTCCAATCCATTATATTTAATTTTATAATATAGTAAAATATTACACAAACAGAACTTACAGAAGTTGATGTCAATATAAGTCAAAGAAACTCAATTACTCATTTACTTTATAATAATTCCTTATTTTAAAACTCGTAATTTTTCTTTTACCTCATTTTTTTTTTTTTTGGTTTAGAGATAAGTGATACGGTCCCGGGCACACGTCAACATTTGATCTTTCCTAAATTATGGAAAGAATTCCACATGGAATTGCCATATCCTTTTCATTTTTGTTTTGTTTTTATTTTTTAAGAATTATCTGGAACAATATTATACTAGAACATTGCTTAAAAGAAAAATGAGGATGAGCATGAATTGACAGCTTAATTGGTCACGGGACAAAATTTGTAAAGAAAACCCAGAGAAGCGACAATGTGTGAGTAACCTCACCTCAAAGTGAGGGAGTCCTTGTGCATAATACCAACAATTGTCTAGATGATCTGTCGGGTTAGAGATTCAATCTTTTGAGAATAAAGAAAAAATGGGGAAGTAAGTGGACATCAATTCATTGTCGAATTAATTGCACATGGCAATATGGCATATCATAATTAGTTTACAAGCAATCTATTTTAATTAAATGAAAGGTGCATTCCTGTAGACGTTTTGTCAGGTTTCATTGTCCTTTAATTTTGAAAAGGTAATCACAATCACAATTATATAATACAAAGTTCAGGATAACAAAAAGGTTTAATTAGTATACGTGTATCGACAGGGAATTGCAAACTATCAAAACTGAGTTTTCACAATATGTAATTACTCTAAACGGATCAAATTCGCCTGTACATCACAACTTGATATATGCCACTTGGCGTCGAATTTGCGTGTGTATTTATTTATTTATTTTTGTTGATTTATAAAACATGTTTTTTTTGAAAACAAGAACATGCAGATCAGAAACTCACAATCACTGCTCAAAAGTGAGCAAGTTATGAGGACATCAACCACTCTGCAAGAGTTAATATATTGTGTGGGAAGTCTTTGAGCGAGCATAATTACACAATAGATAAAGTATTCATATAAGATAATGTACATGTGTTATTAGTACCGCGTGAATAATGTAACTTAGCTTGCACATACTCTATACTAACTTTAGGAGATAATGCCAATATTCAAGTGTAATTAATATTGTGTGCATAACCTAACTTGCACTCTTTTATTTGTTCATTCAAACATAATTAGTATAGCATTCAAGCTAGCTTAATATAATTAATATAAAGTACATACCTAATTAACATAGCATGCTTGTGAATTACACCATATTTGAAGATGTTGTAACAAAAGTTTTGTACCTCCCCTACACGACCAACAACCAATTTAGTTAGCGGATGAATTATTTAGTATGGAAGATCTTATAATAATGGAACATTATTAGCAGAAGATCTTTGAAAGCAAGTTCTACCATCCATCCCAACTAGTTAGGTTAGTAGAGCATAAGGTTCTTGATCTTGTGGTCGTAAATTCAAGTCCAAAAAATTTAATTGTTATAGCAATATTTTTCTTAAATTACGCAGAAGAATTTTGATATTAAAACTCTTACTTGATTTACCTAATAAATTCATGTATTTATTTATTAGATATATAAAAATTAAACACATAATATATATTAGTTTATTTTTTTTATATATTTCGTGAACTAAACCCCAAATTAGTTGTGAATTGGTTCTTTAATGAAAATTATGTAGTATAAGTCATTTGTAAAAGTAATTGCCAATAAAATTCCTGAAGAATCGGAGGCAAGTAGAGGGATTGAAATAGTGCAACTTTAATTGTGGACAAAGACAATGAACATCGATTCATAAAGTGAAGAATTTTCCTTGTCTGCCATACATATAAAAACACCAATTTTAAAATGAGTAATCATTTGGGTAAAAATGCTTACAGCTAGCTTATTGCTACGGCAGTACACGTGAATTGATTCAGCCCTATTAAGCAACCACTTTTTGATCTGGAAAGCTTATATGCCACCACTGGGTGCATGTATCTTCCGCCCTTCATTCATTTTGGACCAATATATGTTCTCCAACTCACTTAATATTTCTTAAATTGGAGTGAAAATTCATATCAGTTTTTGTGACTAGACTATAAGTTCAAATTTCATTACTATTTGATAAGGAAATATTGGATTCTGGTCTAAATAAAAAAATATTAACAAGTCCAATGTTGCAGCCCAAATTTAGTAGCATGCTAAGCTAGCTGACAATATTTAAATAGACCTTACAATTATAGACACGACATGTTAATACTACTATGGGGTTGCACAAGTATTCAATAGTAGTTAGTCATATATATTGTACTGTGATCAAAATCCTGACATTAGTAATGTTATTATGCTATTTTAGTTACAGATAGTTGCATACAAATTTTTATTTGAAACACTACTATAATAATATTGCTAATCCATACACTATTACTTTATTAATTGACTCATTATATATTATAGTAATTCATTTACCTACTAAAAAAATACTCTAAAAACTTTTGTCATTGAAATTTATCTAAACATCTGAGATGGTTGCAATATTAAAGTCTTTTTGAAAATTCAGAAAATGACTTTTGAAAGTCATTTTATTGATTTTCCCGTGTTTGGTATTTAAGGAAAATAAAGTTAAAGAAAGTAAAGAAAATAAATTCAAAGAAAAATATTTATTCTGGTTAAAGGAAAAAAAATGTTTAATTTTTAGTCGGAAG
>CM008344.1:21703428-21714241 GCA_002525835.2 Ipomoea batatas
GAAGATATTATGAATAGGAGTTGACATTATTGCTAAAAGTTAAGAGCAATAGGAATATGTATGTTATATCATTGAGACATGGTCACTATTTATAAGCTAAGCATGTAAGCCATTCACATATCTATAATCTTTCCTAGTATCCTAGTTACATTATTGATGACTAAACTACTACTATTCTTACACACTAAAACTTGTTATACTAAGATTATATAATTATATCACTATATATTATATTGGCAATCCTAACAAATTTGAGCTTCTCTCATGCCATCCACATTAGTAGATTTTGTACCAGATTTTGAGAAAATTTGGATGAGATGGAGGAGAGAGGTAACGGAGAGAGAGAACGAATGAGCCCCTCATGCAAGGAAGAGATTTTTCGTAGAAATGTAAGACCCACAGCAGAACTTGGATAGCCGTGCCGCCTACTCGTGGCTATCACAACTGCGCCCAGCGGGCGCGTGCACTTTGGACGTGTTACTAGTGCTATTTCAATTTTTATTTTATTTTGTTGAAATCAACTTTGTTTTATTTATTTTTTCTTTTTTTTTTCCTCTCCCCTCCCATCTTCTCTTTCCTAATCACACTTACAAAAAACTTATCAAAAATCACCAAAAAGAAAAAAGAAAAAAGAAAAAAGAAAAAAAAGAATCCCACTATTGAAAATGCCCTTAGCATAACTAGAGCCGAACTAAACAACTTCTCCATCTTACTAGCCACAGGTCAACCTTCTTGGTCAATTGCGTTTCAAGACTCAAGCTAAAAAACCCCGAATCCGGTCTCTTTGAGTCGTCTATTAACATTTTTGTTTATAATTTCATTCCGATTACTTATTACACCTAATTCACTGTTTCGACACTACATTTGAATTCAACACTAAAATGTTTCATTCACACCTATTTTTACTTGAAATGAGAAGGGTTGAAAATGAAAAAACGTTTGGGTGACACTGTGACAGTGTACCTTGAAAGACAAGGTAGGGCAGCCATGAAGGGCCCTTCTCATAATGCAAGTATCTGTGTTGTGTCTTGTGGCCAGAGCCGGTTTTTTGATTTGCGGGGCCCTGTGCTAGTAACTAAGTGAGGCCCTATCAAAATATAAATAAACTACGAATTGAAGAAAATTTGCAATATGAAAAATGTAAAAAACCTAATTTTCGGCCAATGTAATCACAAATACATATACCAACTATTAAGTCAGGACTGGACTAGCGTGCGGTCGCACATCTTGCACGCCCTAAAATCCGGCCCTGCTTGTGGCACATGCTTTTCTCGCTCACGCATATATAGTCCAAGTTTTAGGGCCAGATTTTTTTGTGCGTAGGACTGTCCTTCGTCAACTCCTAAACCACACAAGTGTTCGGTGTTCCCAATTTTCAAAATTCCTTTCTAGGAAACCCCACCCAGTCATTTAAAAAAAAAAAAACCATATTTTCACGTTAGAGAGTAGAGAAATGAAAATACATACACTTCCATTGCAAATTCAAATATAAAGTACATTGCTATATTTGTTCCAAAACTTTTATTAAATCTTTTATTATGTACTGGTTTTATATAATTAAAATGTGGTTGATCAAGTTGTTGATTTGGTAATAACAAAGTTACAAGCTATACTCTCAGCAAAACTTGGAAGTGACCTATTAGCTTTCTTGGTTTGAGGCGACATTAAAAAAAATTGCAGTCACTATTTAATGATTCAAATCATTGTATTCGTTAGTCGAATTGCACTAATGACTCTATTGAGCAAAAATAAATAAAATCAACATCACGGAATCAAATTTAAAATTTTGAAAATAGTAAAAACAAAATCATTAAATGGGGATGATGGACTAGCATTAACATCTTGTGTTCGAATTAATGATTTGTTTACTAGGTCTACCCATTTTTAATAAAAGAGCAACATGTGAAGCATGTCCCTTTTCAGGCTTACACTGCCAAGTGCACATGATTTCAGTGGTCCCCTCTCCCCCCTCAAGGCCCAATTAGATAGGATTTTGCAGTTTTGGGACTTTTGAATTCGCTGCCCATGGGCTTCTTATTTGGGCCTCGGATATTTCTGTGTCTTATTAGTTATATCTATCCATACCCAGGAAAAGTCCACCATCCTATCTAGGCCCATTAAAGAAGATGAGATGTTGCAGACTGCAGACTCGCTTTTATTGGGAGATGAAGCCCAACTGATTATGAAGTAGAAAGCATTGCGACAATAAGGCAATTATATTATGGATCATGGTCCATGTTGCCTACCGAAGTTACATTATTTGTATACTAATAAAAATTCATTATTTAGTAGTATATCAACTAATGAATCTTCAGTATTCAAATACCGTGCCTTAAAAAAAACATTTAGTATATTACAAATATACCTTTAGTATATTAAAAATATACTTTATGTCAGTGGTCTACGGTGTAATGACTGGATAATAAGTACAAGCTAGCTTTATTGTTTATCTTAATTGGATTTAAATCCAGTAGTAGTACTCAAAACCCATGAACCAAACACTATCTTAATCTTTTTGATTGAAGTGTCACACTAAAGTCAAGTTATCATAGGCCAACTCTAAAAGGAGTCGTTATATCATAGACCAATGCCCACAATGACCATTGAGGACCCTGGTCCATATTATATAAATACAATTGACATGTTATACGGAGTATAAATGATGTACATTTCGTTATAATTGAATTTACAATTATACATAATATATTAACTGAAATATATGATACATTAACTGTATATATAATTTAGATTAAGGTTAGTCGACAATCTAACTTGCACCCTAAGGACATGCAATAGAATCCATATTGCCAGCTTCATGTTTGAGCCATATACACTAAGACGTTTGACAGTTTACCTATAACAAATGTATCAAAATTTCAAAACTTTTAGTTCAACAATAACGAGTTTAATCTTTATTTTGATATGTAGTTAAATGTTTCTATAAAAGTTAGGTAGGGAATTAATTATATTAAAAATGCAAATAATACAAAAAAAAAAAAAAGTCGAAAGTACCATCCATGTGATGTCATTTATCATATGAACTAATCTAAACACCTGCGTCCTTCATATTCTTCTTGCGAAGTGGTGAATTGAAATACTTCATTGAATAAATGTTTTCAAAAATTGTTCACCTCAAAATAGAGCCATGGTGGTTTAAGGATACAGGTAAATTAAATACAAGATGATAATTATTTGAAAAAAGAAAGTCAAAGTTGTATGGTTAGAGTCGTTTGGGAATAATTTATTACAAATATTATGTTTTATTTGACAAGAAATGTTGTTGTTATCCAATCCAAAATGTGTTTGTAATAATTAATGTTGGACCAAATGGGCAAGTAGATTGGTACATTTGAAACAGTAGTGGGGCAAAAACAAAAATCACTTTATTTAAAAAGTTCTGGAAAAATGGCTAACTAGATTAGTACAACAACATGAATCCAGGTTTTATTAGTAAAACACAACAGATAGAATATAAAAGCAGTCGGGTTCGTTTCCATTTATATATTCCAAGTTTCAAACCCTACAATATACACTGCTAATTTTCCGATTTTGGCTGATGTGTTTCTGACGAAAATCAAATAACTGTGATAACTGATAACCCCTTTGGTATTCTTCTTTCCTCTTCTCAACTGTAGTTTCTCTTTTTCTGTACACCTTTCGGTACAGTAATGCTTTGCTAAAATTGTTTCAATTTTGTGAAAGTTTTAGGTTTATATGTGCTTACTTATATAGTTGCAATACGTTGTTTGAGACTGTCGAATTTGTGGTATATATCATCTGATCGTGTTCTCTGGTTGAGTATATTTATTTGTTTCTAGATAATTTGTCGAATGATTGTTAATTTGTTTTAGGTTTGGGTTGATTTTGTTGTCTTCGTTCAGGGCGTGCTTGTCTGAACTTGTTTTGACAGTGGAACTTAGAATGTTTGTTCAAAATTTTCTGCATTTTTGGAGTTACCAGTTCATCATTCTGGACAATTTAGACTAAGATAGGTTTAGATGCCAGAATTGCTTTAATGAATTTAAAATTGCTGAGCATTTTAAATTCCAAATGGTTTAAATGAGAACCTTAAAAGTAATTATTGTTTCTCATTGGTTATTCTGTTACTATAACAAGCGTTAATTTGGAATTTATGAATGGATATAAATTACAGTGCCGGTTGATATGGCTGGCCAGATGAATAACTTCGGGAAAAGGTTGCAGTCTGATTCAGAATTTCCAGGAAATGATGGAGGCAAAAGAAGGAATCCAACTGATGAAAGAGACTCAAATACCATTGGACCAGAGGATACAGTTTACCGTTTTTTGTGTCCCTTAGGTAAAATTGGAAGTATAATTGGTGTGGGTGGGGATATTGCTAAACAGTTGAGAGCTGAAACCAATTCAAAAATTAGGATAAGTGAGACAATACCTGGATGTGAGGAGCGTGTGGTTACTCTTTATAGTTCGAGTGAAGAAACTAATGAATATGAAGAAACGGGTGATCTAATTTCACCAGCACAGGATGCTCTCTTTAGGGTTCATGACAGAGTATTTGCAGAAGAGGCACGCATGGAAGATGAGCTGGGGGAACCCCAGCAGATTGTTGTTCGGCTTCTTGTGCCATCAGATCAGATAGGTTGTGTTATTGGGAAAGGCGGACAAGTGATCCAAAATTTACGCAGTGAAACTGGTGCTCAGATTCGAGTTTTAAGCAGTGAACATTTGCCCCCTTGCGCTCTTGGTTCTGATGAGCTGATCATGGTAATTTAGACTATCTTATGTTGCATTGTATTAGTTTCCTGATGTTGCAAGTTAAACCCCAAAAAGACATAATGTTTGTCTATGCACTCTGGATAAATTATATGTATACTTGGTCTGCTGTTGTAAACGTCCTTTTTCTTCACTTTTGGTTCTTATAAAATTTTTTGGTTGCTTATAATGGATATTCACTTGCAGCATACAACACATAGACTCTCATCAAGTTAACTATAACGAATTAATTAATGAGTTGAAGTAGGTTTCCAGTATTTAGATCTCTGATTTGGTTTATTCTAGATCATATCACAACTTTTCTCATATATGAGATCATGAATCATGATGGTTAATTTTGGTAATATAGAGGGGTTTGAGAGGTAAAGATATATTGGAATTTGCTTTCTTTTCAGATAACAGGGGAAGGTGCAGTTGTGAAAAAGGCACTTTATCAAGTAGCATCACGCCTTCATGAAAACCCTTCACGATCCCAGCACCTGTTACTTTCATCAGCTAGCATTTATAGATCTGGTGGTGGACTTACGTATCCACATGCTGGTGCCCATGGCTTGGGTATGACTTCTGTAATGGGTTCTTATGGGTCTTACAGAAATGATGGTAGAAATAGGGTGGCTTCTGCAAAGGAATTCTCCATCCGTTTGGTTTGCCCGAACGAAAACATTGGAGCTGTGATTGGCAAAGGTGGAAGTATAATCAAACAGTTAAGACAGGAATCAGGCGCATCAATTAAAGTCGACAGTGCAGCTGCTGAAGGAGATGACTGCATAATATTTGTATCAGCTAAGGAGGTGAGTGCATTGTAATTTATTGTTTATTCTAAGTTGCTAAAATTCAGGGTTCAAGCCTGTCTTGGTCCCAGACTATGAATTTATTATGTGTCAGACATTTGAAGATCCATCCCCAACAATTGATGCGACTATGCGCCTGCAACCACGGTGCAGTGAGAAAACAGAGAAAGAATCAGGTGATACTGTCATCACAACTCGCTTGCTTGTACCCAGTTCACGAGTTGGATGCCTTATAGGGAAAGGTGGTTCCATCATTAGTGAGATGAGAAATACCACGAGGGCGGGTATTCGTATCCTAGCCAAGGAAAATCTTCCCAAAGTTGCATCTGAAGATGATGAGATGGTGCAGGTAGTTTCTTATGAGTTCTTACATGTGTGCATTTGTGTTGTACTTATGTTCCCCTTTAATCTAGCTTTATATTCACCTATTTGTTTGTCCAACCTTGTGCATGTCCTGTGTGTTGGATGCTTGCATGATTGGGATGATTAGTGCAAATGTGAAACTTTGTTTCATGATTTTCAGCTTTGATGCATGCAAAACCAAGCGATGATTATAAGTTTATAACCAAAGAAAAGATCTAGTCATTTTTACATTATGATTTTCCTAATGCTGTTCAGATTACTGGAGACCTCAATGTTGCTTGCACTGCATTGTTCCAAATAGTTTTGCGCTTGAGGGCAAATGTTTTTGAGATGGAAGGAACTTTAGCTGCAATTTCACCAGTTCTTCCATATGGTGGAGTGCCTCCCAACATCTCAGAAGGTTCAAAGTATTCTAATCGTGATAATAAATCACGTAGCCATGGGAATCCAATGTATTCTGGTGGACGTGATTTAGAGGATTCTATTCCAAATGATAGTTATGGTGGTTCACAGGTATTTATAAATTTTTGGTTTAATTTAATAATTACAGATTGCCTGTCCAATTTATGATCAAACCTTAAACTGTTCCTGGCTTTCAGCTTGACAAACAGAAATTCTCATGCCTGAAGTTCAATTACATAGTCAATTTTACTGCCACATTCCCACAATAACTGCTCTATGGTCCTTGTTTTCAGATTGGTGGTGGAAGTAGTTATGGACCTTATGGAGTTTACTCTAGCCGTTCTAATAGTGCAGGGTAACCCTTTTGGAGCTTCGGTTCTTTGTTTTACTTTCATTATTTTAATTTTATTTTTCTTTGGTTTGACTGTTCTTAAAGATGATTTTATATCTTTTGAAATATAATTATCTCACCCAACCCTG
Organism: Ipomoea batatas; assembly: GCA_002525835.2. Classification (NCBI taxonomy): domain Eukaryota; kingdom Viridiplantae; phylum Streptophyta; class Magnoliopsida; order Solanales; family Convolvulaceae; genus Ipomoea; species Ipomoea batatas. The sequence continues at coordinate 21,710,217 of CM008344.1, forward strand.
ATACCCATTTACCAGGTTAGCTAGCCATAACCCTGTATCTTATGGCAAGTCTAATGGTTTCTAGAGTTCTTGATTGTGAGGGCTACAGGTAGAACATTTTCTTGTTCATATATACCAATGAAATAAGCAGCTTGGGATTGCATTTTTTAAAAATTTCTTAAAAAGACGATTTTGTTCTTTAAAGATATTACTCCTGTTCATACTTTCATCTGGACTCAAGCCTATATTGATCTCTAATACAATTTCTTTTACTTTTGCCTTTCCCTTTCCATCAAAACAGCTCTGGTCCATGATGCTCGAGCCAGCCCGTGCCCCTTTTGATGCAGCCTAAGAACAGAAGATGAACAGGATAGAGAAAGTTGTGGTTGTCTTGCCCATAGCATTGTTGGTTTTTAGGAGTTGTGGTCATCTTGCCCAGTTTTATACTTTTATATTGTAATGAAACATTGTCTGGTTGTTTGTGGCCTTGTACCTGATACCTTTAGGTTCTTTGCTTTCATAAACCAGTGCCAAAGCATTTACGTGTAATTTAGCACTACTTTGATAATCTTTTTTTAATTCTTTTGAAACTTGTGCAAGTGGTGAGAAATTCTTTTTGTGATACCATATAACAAGATTTCATCACATCATTAAGCATTGATGTGTTCATGTTGCATTTTTTCTGAATTTTTGAGACAGAATGCAAGTATACAGTTAAGAACTTGAACGGTTAGGTCTCAACTTTTGCAGGATGTCAAAGACGAGTCTGTTATTTAGGTTCTATCTAGTGTCCTTGTTGGATGATCTGGTTTTGTTCAATGATGCTCCGGTATGTAATTTTGCAAGAATGTCAGGTTTGTGGTCATTTTGCTCTCTTTGTCCACTAACTTCGGAACCTAGTCTCATGGAGGTCAAATTTCAAGGCAAGCAGATTCTGTTCATACTTCTCCAGGCTATATGGTACATACCAACTATAATATCCCTATTAATGGTCGAGCTGGTCTAAACTATTTGTATCTTTTTGGTTTCCAGCCTTGAAGGCTTGAACAACTACGTTCATATATTTGTTTTGCAGGATTGACGAACAAATTGTAATTATTCCGGTGAATGTCAACCGTGATCAATGTGATAAAACGGGGGAGGTAAGTATGATCAATGTAAATAACAAGTGCTATCTATTATTGTTACAGGACTTACATTCTTAGCATATTGTGTTACACAATTATTCTCGGTCAAATGCATCATTAATTGCTCCTTTGAAGTTAACAGATGGGAGAAACACGGTTGTTTTATGTACTTGCTAAAAGCAAGTAGAAGTGAAGTTGATTGCTAATTGTGTCTTAGGCTTAGCTAGAAGTAAGGTGCGAACTTTGAGCTTTGTTCTCCCGTTTTGTTTTGGAATATAAACTTCGTCTGTGCAAGCAAATTACATTATGAGCCTCTGCTTACTGAGCATGGTGAGTTCTAAACCAAATGTTCACCTTAAGCAAATGTATATTACCTCTGAAGTAGGCGCTCATCATTGTAGTGTTCATTGCCTTTGATGTGAATGTCTATCACAAATGTGAATACTGTTCATTTGTGCCTTGCAGCCTTGCAGCCTTGCAGCCTTGCATTGCTAGTGATCTAGAGTGATTCAGCGAGTAATTTTGCCTGAATTGCCATTCCTGCAACTCCTCCTGGCCGAAATGCTTGGCTATGCTGATTAATCAACACATCCTATTGAAACAATTACAGTAATTTAGTTTTTTGTAGGTTCTCATGAATTTTCGCAATTGAATCGTGTTGTCATTTGAAGCTCAACAAATGGGTTACCTAGGACACGGCTAATTAAGAGGCTCTATGTATTTAGTTTTAGACTTTAACTAAGCTAATGTTACTGCATTCTTACAAAAGTTTTGTTTTTTTTTTACTCGTATTTGTAAACTTGTTACCTTGCTTCATGTGTGTGAAGATCAATAGTTATTGTGTGGACCGTGACCATGGTTGCCATACTCTTGAGCTTGTGCTTTTGGTTGGGCTTCAGGTTGGCTAGGGTCTATGGGTGTCAAAGTGGGCCGAAGTATGCACTTGCCCTGTAGTGGGGTGGGTTAGCGTTATATAGAGCTGTCAAAACGGGCTCAACCCTTACCCGTGCTTTTGGACGGGTTGGGTCGAAGAAATCCCAACCCGTCCCGTATTCAGCCCGGCCCGTATAACCCGTGTGGGAATACGGGTTGACCCGTGGGTTATACGGGCCAACCCGTATAGCCCGTATTCCCACCCCTACCCGCACCCTCAAATATATTGTGTAAATGTATTAATATTTTAAAATATTGTTGCTAACAAGATTTGAACCCTTGACCTTTCACATAACTTACCACAATTCAAACCAACTATGCAAAGGACCTTTGTTGAATATCTTTATATACAGATATATTTATTTAGATCATTCAAGCATTATATATAATTTTTTTATATTATATTTATTACAAGTATTAATTAATAAATATATTTAATTGTATCTTTATATTAATATTAATATATAATTTATTAATTTATTTATATTAAATTTATTTATTATTAGTATTAATGAATGCAATTAATTGTATCTTTATATAAATATTAATATAAAATTTATTAATATAAATTTATTACTAGTATTAATTAATACAATTATTTGTATCTTTATATAAATATTAATATAAAGTTTATTTATAAAATTAAAATGTAATTATATTTATATATATATGTGTGCATGTATGTGTAGTGTGTGTATAATTTGTATATATATAAATATACATAGTGTTTGTTCAAAAGGTTTGATGTGCTTGGTTGGAAATGGTCTTAGTTCTCAATTAAGAGGTTAGGGGTTCAATTCCCATCTTATACAAATAAAGAGTTTTAATAATATTAATTCAAAAGATTAAAAAAAAAAATTAACAGGCTGACGGGCTGGCCCGTTTAGCCCGTCAGCCCGGTCTACACGGGTTGGGTTGGCTAAATCCCAACCCGTGGGAAAACGGGCCGGCCGGCCCGTTTTCCGACCAACCCGAGACGGGCCAGCCCGTATGGGCCGGGCTGGCCCGTTTTGACAGCTCTAGCGTTATAGGAGTATAGGCCCGCGAAAATGTGGGCCTGGCTCGTGCAGGTTGCAGGCCAACCCATGGGTCAGGCCTATTAAAATAAAATAAAATAAAATCACAACTTGTGTCTCTTGTCTCCACTCTCCCTATCTGGTTCTCTCCCTTTGTGGCTTTCTCGGTCTCACACTCTCCATCAACAGCGACGCAATTTCTTCTAAGTTTCTGTCTCAATAATTTCGCCGTCCAACGACGACATTCAACGAGATTTCAAAGTCCAAAGACGATTATTGTACCACTCGACTCAAAAGAAAAATTGAAATAGGGATTCATACTTGTTGATTTGTCATTTTTTTTTGAAAAGATCGATTTGTCATTTAATTGTGTATCATTCATTCATTTGTATGTAATTTTTAATTTTAGTAAAAAATTTTACAATCTTGTACTCTTGTCTTGTTCCTTTGCAGAAATTGACAAATTGTATGTGCTAATTAGTATTAATACTTAATATGTTACTGCTAAATGTTAGTATAATTACTAATAGTTAAGTTTTAGAAATGTCCTCTGCAAAATGTATATAATTCAGTCCAAAATTTTTAGATTGTTAAGTGTGTACTACATTTAATATAACCAGTGTGCTAACGGTTAAGTGTGTAATAATTTTATTTTTTTTGGATCTATAAGAAGGAGATAACCAATGCTACAAACTAAGACATAATTTTATTTCTTAGTAATGCTAACTGCTGTGTAAGTTTATAATAGTTTTATTTTTTAGTAATAGTTTTTTGTTATAAAAAGGCGGGCCCGCGGCACGGCGCAGAATAGGGATGAAATGCCTCAAACTTTCAAACTTCAATCTTCTAAAGGTTTTGACATGTAGGGGCTAGACTTTGTGGGACATTTCTGGAGTAAAGAGTATGTAAGTACGCTATTGATTATGTTAAATGGGTATAGACCGAAGCTTTTGTAAGTACGCTATTGATT
>CM008344.1:21720343-21731532 GCA_002525835.2 Ipomoea batatas
TGAGGGGAGGTCCAACCCATACTAAAAACACTCAAATTGTGCTCGCTAATAATTAGGTCGTAATTGATGACTTTGTATTAATTATAGATTACTTATATAAACAGAATGACGTTTAGGTCCATTTAGAAATCTAGAATTTTTTTTTTCAAAAAAAAATTCATTTTTCAAAAAATACTTTAATTTTTTAATGTTTGGTTGAAAGTTAACAAATTATCATTTTCTTTTTTATTTAAAGTTAAGAAATTACATTTTTTTCTTTGATCCATTTTCCTAAAAATTAACAATTTTTTTTGGGGAAGTAACAAATTAAGTGTTGGTGGTAGCGGCGATGGTACTAGTAGTGTGGTGGTGGTGACGGTGGTTGTAGTGATGGTGGTAGAGGTGATGGCGATGATGCGGTAGTGATGGTGACGGTTGTGGTTGTGTGATAGTGATGGCAGTGGTAGTGGTGGTGGTGGTGGTTGTAGTGATGTTGGTGGTAATAATAATCTGAAACTTAATTTGAAAAGAGATGAGAGAAAAAATAAATAATCCAGAAAATGTCTTCCGAGTAAAAATTAAACATTTTTTTCCGTTAACCAGAATAAATATTTTTTTTGAATTTATTTTCTTTATTTTCCTTAAATACTAAACACGGGAAAATCAATAAAATGACTTTCGAGAAAGTCATTTTCTGAATTTTTAAAAAGACTTTAATATTGCAACCATCTCAGATGTTTAGATAAATTTCAATGACAAAAGTTTTTAGAGTATTTTTTTTAGTAGGTAAATGAATTACTATAATATATAATGAGTCAATTAATAAAGTAATAGTGTGTGGATTAGCAATATTATTATAGTGTTTCAAATAAAAATTTGTATGCAACTATCTATAACTAAAATAGCATAATAACATTACTAATGTCAGGATTTTGATCACAGTACAATATATATAACTAACTACTATTGAATACTTGTGCAACCCATAGTAGTATTAACATGTCGTGTCTATAATTGTAATGTCTATTTAAATGTTGTCAGCTAGCTTAGCATGCTACTAAATTTGGGCTGTAACATTGGACTTGTTAATATTTTTTTATTTAGACCAGAATCCAATATTTCCTTATCAAATAGTAATGAAATTTGAACTTATAGTCTAGTCACAAAAACTGATATGAGTTTTCACTCCAATTTAAGAAATATTAAGCCACACCTAAAACTGAATTTAGAAATTAAGAACTTTATTTAACGTATTTAGTGAGTTGGAGAACATATATTGGTCCAAAATGAATGAAGGGCGGAAGATACATGCACCCAGTGGTGGCATATAAGCTTTCCAGATCAAAAAGTGGTTGCTTAATAGGGCTGAATCAATTCACGTGTACTGGCGTAGCAATAAGCTAGCTGTAAGCATTTTTACCCAAATGATTACTCATTTTAAAATTGGTGTTTTTATATGTATGGCAGACAAGGAAAATTCTTCACTTTATGAATCGATGTTCATTGTCTTTGTCCACAATTAAAGTTGCACTATTTCAATTCCTCTACTTGCCTCCTATTCTTCAGGAATTTTATTGGCCAGCATTAAATAAAATGGCAATTACTTTTACAAATGACTTATACTACATACTTTTCACTAATGATCCAATTCACAACTAATTTGGGCTTTAGTTCAAGAAATATATATATATATAAATTAATATATATTATGTGTTTTTTTTTATATATCTAATAAATAAATATACATGAATTTATTAGGTAAATCAAGTAAGAGTTTTAATATCAAACTTCTTCTGCGTAATTTAAGAAAAATGTTGATATAAAAATTAAATTTTTTAGACTTGAATTGACGACCACAAGATCAAGAACCTTATGCTCTATTGACCTAACTAGTTGGGATGGATGGTAGAACTTGCTTTCAAGGATCTTCTGCTAATAATGTTCCATTATTATAAGATCTTCCATACTAAATAATTCATCGGCTAACTAAATTGGTTGTTGGTCGTGTAGGGGAGGTACAAAACTTTTGTTACAACATCTTCAATATATGGTGTAATTCACAAGCATGCTATATTAATTAGGTATGTACTTTATATTAATTATATTAAGCTAGCTTGAATGCTATACTAATTATGTTTGAATGAACAAATAAAAGAGTGCAAGTTAGGTTATGCACACAATATTAATTACACTTGAATATTGGCATTATCTCGTAAAGTTAGTATAGAGTATGTGCAAGCTAAGTTACATTATTCACGCGGTACTAATAACACAAATAGGCACAAAGAGTCAATTCGCTTCCACTGAGGCACGATCTCATGACCTCCAATATAGGAGAGTCATTACATGTCATCTGAGCACAAGGTGCTTGACTTATATGAATATTTATTTTAACTATTATGTAATTATGCTCGCTCTAAGATTTCCCACACAGTATATTAACTCTTGCAGAGTGATTGATGTCCTTACAACTTGCTCACTTTTGAGTAGTCATTGTGAGTTTCTCTTTTAAAAAAATTTGCATTTTCTATAAATTGTTTATACACTTTATCTGATCTTAACATGGTTTATAAATCAACAAATAAATAAATAAATACACACGCAAATTTGACGCCAAGTGGCATATATTAATTTGTGATGCATGTACAGGCGAATTTGATCCGTTTAGAGTAATCACATAAAGTGAAAACTCAGTTTTGATAGTTTGCAATTCCCAGTCGATACACGTATACATACTAATTGAACTTTTTTGTTATCTTGAACTTGGTATTATATAATTGTGATTGTGATTTCCTTTTCAAAATTAAAGGACAATGAAACCTGACAAAACGTCTACAGGAATGCACCTTTCATTTTTAATTAAAATAGATTGCTTGTAAACTAATTATGATATGCCATATTGCCATGTGCAATTAATTCCACAATGAATTGATGTCCACTACTTACTTCCCCATTTTTCTTTCTTCTCAAAAATTGGATCCCCGACAAATCATCTAGACAATTGTTTACTGCACACAAGGACTCTCTCACTTTGAGGTGAAGTTACTCATACATGGTTGCTTCTATGGTCCTTCTTTACAAACTTTACCAGTTACCAACTGAGTTGTCAATTCGTGCTTGAAATTGTTCCAGATAATTCTTAAAAAATAAAAACAAAACAAAAATGAAAAGGATATGGCAATTCCATGTGGAATTCTTTCCATAATTTAGGAAAGATCAAAATTTTGACGTGTGCCCGGGACCGTATCACTTATCTCTAAACCCCCAAAAAAAAAAAAAAATTAGGAAAGATCAAAATCTTGATGTCTCTTTCGCTTACAATAATTTATGATTTATTTAACTAAATAGTAATTTTAAAGATATTAAGTAGAATTCTACTATATGTACTCTCTATTTCTATATAGTTTATATAGATGATTTCTCCCCCAAAAAAAAAGAAACAAAAAAACTACGGAGTATATAGTTGATAATTCGGAAAGATTTTATAAATTGACCGTACATACCGAATTTTTTTTTCCTTTTTCTTTTTCTTTTTTATGACGGCTGAAATTGATTGATTTATTTGCCACGATGGGTACATTGAAAATCTAGTTTACGACAATTTATCAAGTGCTGAGTAACATGCTAATATGCTATGTCAAAATCACGTACTCTATTAAGATAGTATGAGTTCACTAATTTTAATTAAATTATAAGTCACAAGTTTGAGCTACTTTGGATGAAGAAACCTGTGGTCATTAAAAAAAAATCACTTCTTTTTACTCATAAATCCAATTGTTCTTACTTTTTTTTTTTAAATATTCAAAACTGTTTTAAAATTGTAATTTTAAAACATTTCACTATTAAGTGATCAAAGAAAAATCCCAACATTTTCCATTAATTAACAATATTATGATTATAGTTTTCTGCTTGTTGATCAATTCAAGCAAAATATGTCAACTAATAAAAGAGTAAATAATATTGTCTTTTCATGCCAACGGGGTTTAAAGGCTATACTAACCTAGAGAGTAAATCTCTATCAAAGTCAATTATTTATCTTTGATAGAATAACATCCCCACTTTTTAGAGTTGGTAAATATTTTTTTCTTAACGAAATTTTCTTACATATAAAATTTTTATGAGTCATTATCTGACGATCTATAACACATGAATTATATGCATACTTCCCATTTCAATACTAAAAACAAAATTAAAAAACTAAATTAGCCTATCCGAAATTAAATTAAAATTCTCTTTTTTTTTTCTGAATATATTCATTATACCAATTCAACATCCTTGATTAGCATTCATTTGGAAAGGTAACAGTGATGGCATCATTACATCAACCCGCAAGATACTTGAATTTTAAATATATTCTTAAAAAATAATGATTAAATTTAATTTGAACTTTCTTTTATTTAAAGTCATGCTTATGTCATTAAATAATTACTTCTTTTTTTTTACATAAATAATACCTTGTAACGAAATGATGAACAAGAACAACAGCATAATCATATCCCTTGTCGAAGTCCTGGTTGGACATCATTTGTGTAGTGAATCACCTTTAATTTATTGTTGCCCCCTAACGAAACCCTAATCCCCCTCCCCTATTGTATTATATATAAACATTTAGGATCTTAAAATCTTCATCACTTCACATCATTAAAGGATTGAATGTATTAAAAGGTTCCTAGGCACCTAGTCCTTTTTGGTTGTTACTTGTTGGGAGTGCTTTGTAATGCCTAGCTAATTAAAATTATGAACCAACAATTATGGATTGATTAGGTTGACCCCTTGAATGTTATTCACCTTTTCATTAATCGTTCTTTTATCTCATTTTAATTATTGTTTGTTCTTTATTTGATTATGTTTTAGCTAAATCTGTATATTGTGTATAGAACCCAATGATCATTTAGTTGAAACTATTAGGGAGTTGTTAGGGAAAGAGTATAGTATTCAATAACGAGAATGTGACAAAAGATCAAATCAATTCACACTAAACAAACACAAACATCTAATGTTAGTATCATCTTTTCGTTGTGGAATGTAATAATTACTCCATCATATTTCTTTTGAAATATTGGAGGAAGCATCCAATGGTCCATGTGCGGTACTAGGGTCTAATACTTTTCATTTTTACTGTTTTCTTCATATGATCAGTACAATTATATATTATTTTTTTAATTCAAAAATATAAAAATATAGTTATAATTCTTTATAAATTACTATGTATTATTAATAAATAAATAAATACTATATACAATTTAATTTTTTATTTATCTAAGAGGGCACCCGCCTTGTGACCCTAACTGACAATGGATAACTAATCTAAATTGTTCATAGTTAATCGGTTCAAACCAAGAAGACCAATAACAATTCACAAGGGATATTGAACCTGAAACTTTATGATTACTAAGCTATCTCTCAAACCAATTTAAATGGGTTTCCCACATACAAATACTTTTGATTAAATTGAAAGATGTACACTACATTGCACTTCATGTCTAGATAAAACTTGATATCTTCCGTAAAAAAGTAATGCAAGATATTCTTACAATTATTTCATTATAAAAATTCTCATGCATGATTGATTAATATTTGTTTGTTTGTTTGATTGTTTTTTTTTTTAATTTAAAGGAAAGCTTATAGTAACTATCAAAAGATGCGTTATAAATGAAGAGCACGCACATTGTGCCCCTAGCTAAGTAGCTGACAAAAGACAACAAGAATATAATCCAGTCAAAGTTATTTATAGTTACCCAACTTAAATAGATAACGCCAGCTACAACATAAAACCTTGTGGTTATCAAACTAACTACTCAATCCACTCGGCTAGAGTTGCTCCATGATGGGGTAATAGTGATATTATTATAAGAGAGTCAAAATAATTATAGGGATTTCTAGCATTTTATAAATATTTAAAACCAAAAAAAAATAAAAAATTGTAAGCTACTTTGGTAGTTAAATAATTAATCAAGAAAAAGTGGAGATCGCCAAGCACCTTGTGCTCAATTGGCATGTAGTGGCCACCCTCAGATGGGAGGTCATGAGTTCGAGTCTCAGTGGAGGAGATCTCGAAATTGACTCTTTGTGCTTCAACAGGTTGAGAAAAGTATAGATGAACAGATACTACAATGTAATGGGCACTAGTCGAGTCACAAGAATTTTCTCTCTAAGGAAACGACGATTTCTTACCTTTTTCCTTAGTTTATTTTAGGTAATCCCTTTCTTGCCCTAGCCGTTTACGGCGGCTGGGGGTGAGGAATGGAGACGCCGCCGCCACCTGTAGCCGAAACTTCTCCGGTAGACGACCAGATGGCCGAGGGGGATCCCAGCCACCGCTCAGTGAAGAAGTTCAGGGCTACCAAACGCACTTTTGCGGACACGGTAGCGGCACAACCGGCCTTCAATGGCCCGGAAACTCAGTACGCAGAAACCCATGCATAGGCGTTTGAAGAGCCAGAACTGGAATCAGACTCAGAAATGGATCATCAGGATCCTTCCGATGGGCGACCTAGAGTCACATTCCCTAAGGCGCTCCGGCGAGAATGGTGTCGCGAGTGGCGCCTGGCGATCATCGTTAAATACCTTGGCAAGCACATCAGTTTTAATGTCCTTAATCACCGCCTCCCTTCTGTTTGGGAACTCAAGGGCGCTTTCACCTTATGGACCTTGGGCATAACTGCTTTGTTGCTCGGTTTGAAAACACGGAAGACTATCTCCACGTCCTACTTGACGGGCCGTGGAAGATTTTTGATAACTACCTCGTTACTCAACGTTGGGAACCAGAGTTTAGACCAAAAACGGCCAAGCTTTCGAAGATGGCAGTGTGGGTTAAGTTACCAGAGTTGCCGGGTGAGTACTTCCGAGATGAAGCGATAAAAAGTATTCTCGAGAATGTGGGGAAACCTCTCAAACTAGATCGTACAACAATGGCGAGAGAGAGAGGTAAGTTTGCTCGTGCTGCTGTTGAAATAGATCTAAGCAATCCCCTTGTCTCTGAGATTTGGGTAATGAACAAGCTACAAATGGTTGAGTATGAGGGCATTCATGTGATTTGCTATGGATGCGGAGTTGTTGGACATCGCGAACAAGAATGTCCTCACGTCACAGTGACACCGCCGGAATCGGCACCTACAGGGCAGAACGCCGCGGCCGCCCCGCCAATTCCAACAAAGCAGAATGATGTACCGCAACCACCTGCTCCAACACCGTCTACTGAGCCGAATCCCAACAAAGTTCGCTACGGTTCATGGATGTTGGTGACAAGAAAAGACAAAACTAACATGTCTAACTCGAACCAGCGTCCCCCCGTCAGAAAGAGACGGCTCCACGCAGAAATAATAACCAATTCAATGTTCTGGCTGGAGATGGCGAGAATGGAAACGCTAGGCGCGACAAGGGGAACTCAACTCGCAAGTCTAACGCGAAAGGGAAGAACGCCAACAAGACCGGAGGAAACTCCAAAGGTAAGTCTCCCGCCCAGCCTATGCCGGCTCAAACGTCACGTCCTCCACCTCCGCCTTTGCCAACGGAGAATCCTGGTCGCAGCCGCACTTCGCCGGTGGCCATCGGGAGGAGCCGTGGTAACTCCCAACCCGCTGCTCGTAACAAGAGTAGAGGGGCTGGGAGAGTTGAACCTGCGAATCGCCAGTCGACGATTTTAGCTAACGGCTGGGTTGGGAATCTTGAGACAAATGGTCTCTTTCAGTTTGGTAAGTCGCATGCGGCGACTACGGTTTTTGGCTCCGTGAATCAGAACACTTTTGGTGTTGGTTCATCGTCGTGCCCTACGTCTGAGGAAAGTGGTCACCCATCTTCCTCCCCCCCGGTCACTTCTCAATGAAGGTTATTTCCTGGAATTGTAGGGGTATCGCCAACCGCCGGGTCAGAAATCATGTTAAGGATCTCTTGACCTCCTCCAAGGCCGATGCCCTTTGTCTTTTGGAAATTCGGTCTACTAAGGCAGACAATATGGTTCAGTTAGCTGCTAAACTTGGCTACCATAACCATTTTCTGGTTGACCCTCTAGGTTTTGCAGGTGGGCTCCTTCTCTTCTGGAGACAGAGCCATCTAGACCTGGAAATCCTTAGTCACACCTCCCAAGCCATTCACACCAAAGTGAAGAATAGGCTTGAGGATTGCTTTATTACGTTTGGTTATGTACGTCCTAACGTTCTTGCTAAGTGCAGGTTTTGGGAAAATTGCAAGGCATTTGCAAGTCTAATCCAGGGTCCTTGGTGATTTTAATGACATCGCTTCTGTAGATGAACAGTGGGGAAGTGCGGAGGTGAACACCAACCAGTGTCAGAAGTTTGTTGATTCCTATAGCGATTGTGGCCTCATTGATCCGGGGGCCTCGGGACCGAAATTTACTTGGTGCAGGTTTATAGGGAATAGAGTTCGTCAGTTGAGAAGGTTGGATAGGGTGTTGTGGAATACCCAAGCTCAATTGGCGTTTCAAGAAGCGAAAGTAATGGTTATTCCACGACTTTATTCAGACCACAACCCCATTCTCTTTATCGAAGAGGCCGGTATTCCGCCGGATAGGAGCGTTCGCCCGGTTCGTTTTGAGGCCGCTTGGCTGGCTAGGGATGACTATAAACGCATCTGGGAGGAAGCTTCGGCTAACACTGAGGGTAACTTCGTGGAAATAATTACAAAAGTCACACAAAAAAGTATGGAATGGAACCGAAATGTCTTTGGAAACATTTTCAAGAGGAAGAAACGCCTCGAAGATCGGATTCAGGGGATTCAGCGGGCCAACAACTATTGTAATGCCAGGGAGCTTCAAACTCTGGAAAGGCAGCTAACCTCGAAACTCAACGGCGTTCTTGATCAAGAGGAAACGTTTTGGTTTCAAAAATCGAGAGTAGACTGGATTCGTGAGGGCGATAGGAACACCCGCTTCTATCACAACTCAGCCATCATCAGAAGAAACAGGAATCGAGTTAGATTCCTAAAAATTCAGGAAGTCTGGATGGATGATCTGCCCATCTTATCCACTCATATTACGGATTATTTTTCATCCCTTTTTTGCAGGAGACAAGAAGATGCAATCCCCAATCTGGTGCACGTCGATGCCTCCCGCAAGATTACTAGGAGCCAAGCAAACAATTTAATCCGTAGCCCCACCCTTGAGGAAGTGAAAAAGGCAGTCTTTGGCATGAAAAAGTTTGGTTGTCCGGGCCCGGATGGGATCCCGGCGGTCTTTTATCAGCATTATTGGGATAACATAGGTCTGGCGTTAACAAACATGGTTATTGGCGCTCTGGGTACAGTTTCGGTCAACAGAGCCCTACTACAGGCCCACATGACTCTTATTCCTAAGAAAGACACTCCGGAAACGGCTTCAGATTTCAGACCGATCACGCTCCTGAACGTGGCTTTCAAAGCTATATCCAAAGTCCTGGTTAACCGGTTACGGCCTATTATGTGCAACCTTATTGGGCCTCACCAAAATAGCTTTCTCCCAGGGCGCTCTACCATGGACAACGTGATTTTGACCCAGGAGGTGGTTCACTCGATGAACAACAAGAAAGGAAAGAAAGGCAACATGATTGTGAAAGTAGACCTTCAGAAAGCATACGACAGTGTTTCTTGGTCTTTCCTTGAAACCACTCTTATCGGTTTTGGGTTCCCTAGTAGACTTATTGACTTAATTCTTTACTCCTTACGAGAAAGTGAGATCTCGATTCTCTGGAACGGGGGGCGTCTACCGGCATTTAAGCCAGGCCGCTGTCTTCGCCAAGGAGACCCTCTAGCACCGTATTTCTTCAATCTAGTGATGGAAAGACTAGCCTATGAGATTCAAAACAAGGTTAATGCAGGTCATTGGAAGCCAATTCGCATCTCTAGAGGTGGCATTGGTATTTCACACCTTTTCTTCGCAGATGACCTGATGCTTTTTGGAGAGGGGACTTGAACAACTTTAGTAACGCTTCTGGTCTTAATATTAACCTCTCTAAATCCCTTATTTTCTGTTCACCTAACCTTGATGCAGGTACAAAAAGGAGTATTGCAGAGAGGATGAACATGCCAATTTCTGACAACCTGGGGTCTTTTCTTGGGATCCCAATACTGCAAAAGAGGGTCTCTAAACACACCTTCACATCAGTCATTGACAAAATGAGAAGAAAACTAGCGACTTGGAAAGCTAATTCGCTTAGTATGGCGGGAAGGAGGGTCCTAGTGCAATCCTCGTTGGCCACAGTCCCAACATATACCATGCAGGCCATGGCTTTACCGGTTAATACCTGTAATGACATTGATAAAACTTGCAGGAATTTTCTGTGGGGTCACGATGATAGTACACGTAAGATGCACTCGGTCAACTGGTCTGATATTTGTAAACCGCCAAACATGGGAGGTTTAGGTCTTAGAAAAGCGAGAGATGCCAACCTAGCTTTCCTCACCAAGCTTGCCTGGCAGGTCTTCTCGGACCAAAATAAGCTCTGGGTGAAAGTTATTCGAGATAAATACATCAAAGACAAAGATTTCCTCCAGTTGCAAACGGTTAACACAAGTTCTTGGGGTTGGAGGAGTATCTTGAAGGGGAGGAATATCCTTGCAGAAGGTGTTCGGTGGCGGTTAGGAAGAGGAGACTGTATTAGGTTCTGGCATTGATCGATGGACCGAGGGGGGGCCGCTCAAGGACATTGCCAACATCACCATTCCGCCGAATAGCAATAACCTCAAAGTTCAAGATTTGATCTCAAACAACCGAACTTGGAACTTCATGGCGCTAAATCAACTCCTCCCGGCCTCGGCGGTTGATGAAATCCGAGCAATACCAATTCCAGTCTCCGACCTGCGAGAGGACTCCATCAGTTGGCCACACTCCGACACAGGTATGGTTTCTGTTTCTTCCGCGTATTCTTTCATTGCAGGATCTGAAAGTGAACAGGAGGAACTCGACTGGGTTTGGCGGACCAAGTGCACGGAGAAAGTAAAAATTTTCCTTTGGAAAATTCTGAAAAATGGGCTGATGATAAATGTGGAACGACAACGAAGAGGGCTATCATCGTCTGCAACCTGCCCGTGCTGTGGAGTGTACGACGAGACGTTGGACCGCCTCTTCCGGCAATGTGATGTGGCGACTGAATGCTGGAGCACAGCGACAGGGCAGACCGACGGCAATCTCGCGAACCACCTCCCTCTGGAACTCTGGATGAAACAGGCCTGCTCCAACACCACAAAGTCTCACAATGGATGCAGTTGGAAAACTCTAT
>CM008344.1:21742375-21755445 GCA_002525835.2 Ipomoea batatas
TTGTAGTATTATTATTTATTTGGTTATTTTTTCAACAAAAAATTATTTGGTTATTGACTGAAATTTGAAGTAATGTACGGAGATATTCTATTCTTGATCTTATTATAGAGTTTTTTTTTTTTTTTGAAATATTATTATAGTATATAAAATACAAAAAACACACGAAGCAATTTATAATATTAGTATGTACTATGTACCATTTCATAATTTTTTTAATCCGCATTTGTAAATGGCCAATAATAAAGTGGGCTAATTATGGTCCGGTTGTGCTCAAATGTTTCTTATATACGTAGACTAGAGATTAAAACATTAAGCATTTTCAGAATATGTTTTTTTTAAAAATTATTGATGATCATAGGCCATGACTATGTATGCGCAAGTGTAATCTCAACCCACTGACAAAATCCTTTAAAATGTCAACTTTGGAAGGAAGGGCATTTGGTCT
The DNA here is from genome assembly GCA_002525835.2 of Ipomoea batatas. NCBI lineage: Eukaryota > Viridiplantae > Streptophyta > Magnoliopsida > Solanales > Convolvulaceae > Ipomoea > Ipomoea batatas. Next base: position 21,742,821 of record CM008344.1, read on the forward strand.
AGTGGTATGATTCTCGCTTAGGGTGTGAGAGGTCGTGAGTTCAATTCTCGGAATGCCCCATCTTGACTAAGGCATGACATAATAAGGCAATCCTTCAAAATAATTTGTTGAAACTTAGTTGGCTCCTTTAAGCTGTAAGCGTGATAAAAAGTGTTTTATCACTAATAGTTTAATTGCACGATTTTATTCTATGTAAAAAGAAGGGCATTTGGTCTAGTGGTATGATTCTCGCTTAGGGTGCGAGAGGTCCCGAGTTCAATTCTCGGAATGCTCCATCTTGACTAGGGCACGACATAGTAAGGCAGTTTTTCAAAATAAAAATTCATTCAAGGTTTGTTGGCTCCCTTAAATTGTAAACATGATGAAAAATTTTTATCACATCGATAAATAAGAATTTAGGTGTGAATAGGTTGGTGTAAAAATTCTGACCGCAATTAGGGATGCAGGTAAGGTAGGTTGGTTGTGTTATGCAGCAGCTTTTTTTGATGCAAAAACTGGTAATTAATGAATGGTGGGAGGGGAGGGATTGAATTCCTCTGAACATATGAAATATGTGTGAAGTGAGTCATGTCCAATTAATACTTCTACCAGAATAGATTGTGCATTCAATTCTTGCACTTAAACCGCCCTGCCTTCACCACTCAAAAACTACTTTAACAATGCAAACCATTTATTCCTTGCCATTTATTGCTGTGCCCTATAGGGAGAGCGGTGCCAATACTATTAAATTTAATAATGGTCATACATACCAAATTGACACTCCTATATTTATGTATTTTGGGTTTTAATGCATTGTACACTGACATTAATTTGTTCACACTTTACCTATAAAATTATCAACCTCTATTTCAAACATCATGCAAATATTCATGCATGATATTCATGTAAGTTGAATTATACGAGATTTTTACTGCACTGAAATTTGTTGTACAAAATATAAACAGATATGTTATTTGAATTGTATTGAATAATGTTAATATTTATTCTGCAATATCTGGTACGACTAAGTTAACCGTATTGTACCTAACACAGAAACACGGGTGGCAAGCACTACCATAGCCAAAACCTAAAATTATAAGAGATTGGGTTGGGTATAAAGTATAAATGAAAAGGGTCAATGAGAAAAATTACACGAAACAACAAACAAAATGAGGAAAGGAGATTTTGCAGTGGGAAAGAATTGATGTGTTTGATTAGCTAGAAAGTGAAAGATGCATGGAGGAGATAAGAATATGAGGTTATCTTAAAAGTGTCCACTTCCCACCAGTTGCACAATTCAAATTTTAGTCTTACAAAAAAATTAATAATAACAGAAAAATAGTGTTCACAATTTTTTTTTTTTTTTTTGAAAAAAAAAGAAAAAAAAAAGGAGGAAGGGCGGGCTGCAAAAGGGAACAAATTGAAGCAGAGGAAAAAGTGTCATTGCGGCAAATGGGCGATGCTTGCATGTGCAGCTTCCTTGCGATAAAAGCGGTAGACCCCACTTGGATATTGCCAACTTTACCCTCTTGAAAGCTACCAAAATACCACTCTCCGGCCCATTAACCACCCTCCCGGCCCAATTCCACCTTCAAATTTTCCCTCGAAAATGTTCAATTTTTATTTTAAAAAAGAAAATGTCACTTTTTACCTATCTATTATCTGTATAGTGATTTTTTACCTCTTAGTTTTGCAAGGATTATGTTATTAAAAAAAACATTTCACAATAACTGAAAGACAAAATTCGTAAACAACTAAAGAATGAAAAGTGGTATAATTGATGAACGGAAATTATTATTTTTCTCAAATTTTAAATACAAGTTTGATTAGAACAATAATACTGTTATGTACGACTCAAATCAAATCTCCTTAAGTCAAATTTTTTGGTATAATTTTTATTAATTAATGTTAAATTAAATTATAAATAATTTGAATCAAGTATTAAATTGTATAAAATGTGATGGGAAGAATAACATATTTTGCAGTTGTAATGCTTAGCTGTAAAAATGTTGCTGGGTCAGAGTCGAAATTGTTTAAAGTAGAGGGGGTTCCCACCTCAAAAAATTTAAAAAGAGAAAACATAAATTCATTTTATGATATATTCCTACTTTGTCCTGACAGTTTATGGTCCCCAACAACCCTAAAAAATGCGTTAGTTATACAATGTAATAACTTGCAACTGTTGTAAAGCGAGCCAAAGACCAAACACGCCCCCCACCTGCCTTCTATTTATATTCCCTCATTCCTCACCATTTTCTTCACTAAAACTTGTCTCCCCCCAAAAATCCCACTCTCAAAGAGTAAAATTACCCTCTTCTCCCTCATGGCTCTCATTGCGGTTTCCCTGGTTGTCCTCCTTGCAATGGCCTCTAATGTCAATGGCTACGGCACCGGAGGGTGGACCAGCTCTCACGCCACCTTCTACGGCGGCGGTGACGCCTCTGGCACAATGGGTATGTTAGACATTTTCAGTATCTAATGTTTTCTTGGTCAGGGGTATTTTCGTCATTTTCGTGAGTTTCAGTTTTTTTTTTTTTTTTTGGTTTAAATTAGAATATTGTTAATTGGGTTTGGATTTTTTTTTAAAGGTGGGGCTTGTGGGTATGGAAATTTGTACAGTCAAGGGTATGGTACAAACACTGCAGCGCTTAGTACTGCGCTGTTCAACAATGGGTTGAGCTGTGGGTCTTGCTATGCGATTAGGTGTGTGGGTGACAAATCTTGCCTGCCGGGCACTATTCAGGTCACCGCAACCAACTTTTGCCCGCCGAACAACGGCCTCCCCAACAACGCCGGCGGGTGGTGCAACCCTCCCCTCCACCACTTTGACCTCTCTCAGCCCGTCTTCCAACACATTGCCCAATACAGAGCCGGCATCGTCCCCGTCGCTTACAAAAGGTATATTGAGTTTGTCTCATATATGGATTAGGAATATGAGTTTGAATATTAGTTATTGGACACTAATTTCTGATTTTTGGGATTTTAGGGTGCCCTGTAAGAGAAGGGGAGGAATAAGGTTTACAATCAACGGCCACGCCTTCTTCAACTTGGTACTCGTGACCAATGTGGGCGGCGCCGGCGACGTCCACTCGGTGGAGGTGAAGGGCTCAAGGACGGCATGGCAGCCGATGTCGAGGAACTGGGGGCAAAATTGGCAAAGCAACGCCAACCTTAACGGCCAAGCTTTGTCGTTCAAGGTAACCACCAGCGACGGCCGCACCTTAGTGTCCAACAATGTTGCCCCCGCCGGCTGGTCTTTCGGTCAAACCTACTCCGGCGCCCAATTCCGTTGAAAACCGCCGCCATTAATTACCTCACAAGTCACAAATGACAAAACTACCACCGCTTAAGCATTTTATTACGGAGTATTATAGTAGGTGTGTCAGTAGTAGTTGTAGTAGACTAGTAGTATTGTGACCTATAGTATGGAGTCTAGGGTCAAAATGGGAAGGCTAAGTTTAAAACAGCCTTTCTGTGCAATGGGTTTGTGGGGTGCCCTAGTTTATAAAGGGTATACCCAATTCTTGAGGCCAGTGGTTTTTTGGCCCGGTTTTATTTTTTTTATTTTGTTGTTTTTCCTTCTATTATAAAAATAGAAGGTGCCGTGGTGGACTCTTTTACCACCCGCTGATATTAGGTTTAGTGAGTGCTTTTACTATATAGTTGGAATCATATTTTTCTTTCTTCAAGCATATGTAGCTGGAGAAAGGTTGATTTGTATGGGGCTATAAGTGTAAATTTCTTATTTTATTAGTAATGATGATGAGAAGCTTCTTATTATGTGCATATGGCCTTGAGGTAATTCTTAACTAGGTGGGGGTATTTTAGGTATTTGAATTAATAGTACACTTTTAAAATTTGAAAGTGATAAGTGAAATCAATCGAAGTTAAAAATTAAAAATGTCGATGTAACTATAGCTGAACAAGTGAAATAATCAAAGAAAATAAATTTTATATTATTAAGAGTTTTGATTTGTGAATGTGCACTAAGCTTAATGGAAAGAGTGGACAAGGTATAAACTTGTAACTTTTAAAGACTAAAATAATATTCTACCCATTTTTTTTTATCCATTTCGGCAAAAAAAAATTATTGTAGTAATGAGAAAATGGAGAGTTTTGGAGCAGAATCATTAAAGTAGGAGCATTCAAAGGCCTAGCTTGCAAGCCCAATATAGTGAAAACCAGATTTAATGAATTAGTTGTGACAGCTAATTGTTGGCTTCAAAAAGTACTGAAATATAAACACTATAGTTATTTTTTATGCGTCTAAAAGGTTAATTGAGGTTGTTTTTAATATATCCCCTATTGAAACCATACCTATGCAATTCTCTCTCAACCTTAAAATTTCAATGGCCATGAAGTTATTTTTTTTTTCTCTAACCCCAAGGGCCTTTCATGCCCCGATAAATCATGGGAACTCAGTTAAAAACTCCATTCACTTTAAAAGGTTGCTCCTACGCTGTGGTTGGTGAAACTCAATCCCTGATTTTTCTTTCCAAATTTCACTTATGTGACAAACTGAGCTGCTCATGCAGACAACCATGAAGTTATTTGAAAATACAACTCAACTAGTTTATCACTTCAAAGAAATTAATATTTTAAGATTTTTAGCTATGCAAACAACTACATGGTGTATGGTTTATCTCTTTTACTCAAACTTCACCGTAAGGACATGTGTTAGAAATTTTTACAAAAATTCAAAAATAAAAATTCCACAAAAAAAAAAAGATAAACAGTTAATCTAAGGCGTAGTGCTGAAAAACATTTTTCTTTAAACCAATTCCCTTCTTTTGAGCATATATAGATGCATCAATTTTTCAAGCAAAAGCAATGGATCATAACAACATATTCGAGCATTCAAATATATCAAATTAAATCTTCACTTAGGAGAATTTGAATTAACCTAAACATGACACAAATCGAGAGCAAATCCCACTCAAAATTTTCCATCAACGTGGAGGGGCGTTTGGGTTGCGGTTCAATCCTTATGATGATGTTGGAGTTTTACTTCACAGAAGCATGATGGGTGAGACCAAGCAGGAAGATATTTAGAGACAAGAAGTGTAGGTACCAAGTTGCTTTTGCAATTGTTTGAACTAACGGACATTGCACCACCTTCTTTGTACTCATAATTGAGTGTGGGATAGCACTAATCACTGCCCAGGTGGTAAGAACGTTTCTCTCTCTAGAGAGAATTCTCTGACTTCTCTCTAGAGCTCCACACTTTGAGCTCTTTCATGGAGTTTTCCGGCGAGTAATTCACATTGCTCACGGATTGATTTTAGATTTTTGGAATTTTAAGACTTCAATTGAGTTTATCTTCCACTTAGGTGGATTCTTTGGAGTTTTATGTGTTTGTGTTTCGTTAACCTCTGTCCTATGAAAGAACAAGGTTGGTTTCCTCCTTGTTTCCGGCCGACAACATCAAGAAGCAGATATCACCGCACAAGAAGGGCAACGGCTGGGTCTGGGCAGTTTTCCTTCCGTGTTGCAACTCCTGCCGGCGGTCTTCCTGCTCTGCATCTAGAAATGGATGAGTTTTCCAGATTTATTTTATGGATTGCGATGCTGTATGGTGGCTGGCAGCTTCCTTTGGAGCCCAATGATGATAGATGAAGTTTTTTCGAATGAAGATGCACTTAAGAATACTCTTGGAGCAGTTTGGCAAGAGGGTAGATTACACCCTTCAATTCATGCTGGTTTGAGGTTTAGGTTGCTCCGGTGATATACATACCTCTGTAATAATCTTGCAAGGTAACTTCTCTCCTTACTTGGCCTATGTCTCACCAAGAGGCGTCTGGAGTTTTGACTGAATCGGGTGATTCCGATGGTCTTTGTGTTTTCCGGTCTTTTTGGTGTGTACATGGCTCGGCTGGAGAGTTGCCATATATGTGGCGTCAAATCTACCCAGCGAGTTCCCTTCATGAATTCTGGGCTGTCTTTTCCAAGAGAAGCAGTGGCAGGTTAGTTCTTTATAGGATCAACATTGGGTTTTCCTTCTTCTCTCGGTGAATCTCAGTTTACCGATTGCATCCCCGTGGTTAGCCGTTTGGAAATCTTTATGGCGTCTTGGAGCAACGATTTTTCCGGCCGTAAAGAGTTAAAGTATATGGGAGGCTTTTTTTGAAGATGGGATTAACTGCTGGGCAGATTGTTTTGTCCGGTGGCCTTTCAATAGTTTAAAACCTGCCATTTTGTTGTGATTCTTGAGGTATTACATCCAACTTTCAGCTACTAACCTGCCTCATTTACATGATTAATCGGTTTGCCGAGACTGGGGACGATGGTAAGAAGGATTTAAGTTGCAGCATAAGAGCGGTGTCGTCCGTGTTTTTTGGCACTCATATCTGGTTTGGGTCCTCGATTTTCTCCGGCAGGAAGGTGCGAAGGGCGACATGCTTTTTGATCGACGGCGGCAGATTGCACAGTCGGCAGCCGGATTTTCAAGGACCACCGGCATTGACCTACCTTTTTCCTTCTCCAAAGTTGGTGGCTGAATAGTGGGAGACATGTCTCCTCAAAAGTTGGGTAATTTTGGCATCTTCTTCTTGGAAGCACATGGAGTTTGAATTTCAAAGATTCTTTCTGTTGGCAAGCACGTGAAGGGGCCTTAAAGCAACCGAAAGTTAAAGGGAATGGCAGATAGATTATCTTTTCGGTTGGCTTTCATGCTTTTGTGTTTGGGCTGGCATCACAAGGACGTGAAGAGTTTCACGTGGGCTGTTTTTGTTTCAGCTGGCCCATATTAAAGTTTAAACAAAATCTGCTTTGGACTATGCTTCTCATGGATGAGTTTTGATGGGCCCTTATCTGTTGACTTCGGGCTTATATAGTAGTTGGGCCTTAGAACCCTCATGGGCTGGAATTGCTCCAGCTAGTCCAACAGACTTTGTTATTATTCATGCTTTTATGTTTTGTTAGCTTTGGGCCTCGGCCCTGTGTTGTAAACAGGGGCATGCCCCGGTGTTTCATGTATTTTGCTTTCTGTTTTTTTTGCGTTGACTTTAATAACATTTACCTTTAAAGTCGTATAATGTATGGATTCTTTGCACATCAACCCTGGCCAAGTTCGACTTCCAGTGGGAGCAGCCTATTGGCCTTCTGGTCTAAGCAGGTCAGTTATGTGCAACTTAAGCTGATTTACCTCCTTGTGGTCTTTTGCCGGCTAGGGTCATAAGGCGGGGTTTACCCAGTGCCCACAGTCCTAAGTTTTGTCAAGAACCAAAATTGGTAAAGTTGGCACTGCAACTTTTCCCCCCACCACTTCTGCTCTTAAAATCAGTGAAGAAGCAGCTACTTATGATAAAATTATATGCTCTTTTACCATAATAAATATCCAGTAATCACTAATCAGCATATGAAAGGGGAGTAAAAACAGACTTATCAGCTACAAACAATGATGTTCTACTTTTCACTCACTGCTGAATGCAAGGTAAAATGGAATCAATCATTCATGGTGAGCTCAAAATCCCATCATTTTGCATACATTTGTTTCAAGATTTATGCCAATGAATATAGTGAACTCATTTCATTTCAGAATATGGTATACAACATAACAAAGGCACAACAAAGCAGCTCTATCTTGGACATTACAAATTTTTTTGCCCAGAGGAGCCAACAGTAGAGTACACTTTGAGTAAACAAATGGAGGCCATAGAAGTAATTAATGGCCTATTAAAGCATAAGTGGAACAAATTATAGCACTGGGCAATTGGAAATGTGATTAATTAATGTAGTAATAATTAGATATAATGGTGGTGTAATTAGGCATAGTTCAAGGGCATTTTGGTCCTCCTTCCTTGGTCTTCCAGTTGTTGTAGCAAGGGCAAACCCCCTTGTTGCCATAGAAACCAGGGGGAACACACAGGCACTTGTTGCAGCACTTTTGGCAGAAAAACATGCATGGCTTGTGGTACTGTGTCTTGCTGCATCTCCTTGTGCATTGTGGCAGGCACTCTGCAAATAAATTCCAACAAAATCCACAATAAATTCTTTATCCAAAAGAAAATTTCTAAAGTGCCTATCAGCATCAGTGCCTTTTAAACCGAATACAATCACATATTAGCTAGGTTGTACCAGGTACTGTCAAAACCAGAGTGACTGAACCTGGGACAACCCAGCAAAGTTAGTTAGACTATTAACTTAGTAATCACAAGATTTTAAGTTTGATTCCCAGTTAGAGCTGGTTTGAGCCAATTAACTATGAACTGAGCAACTTAAGCTCGTTTATCTCTTTATGGTCTTTTAGCGACTAGGATCATAAGTTAGGGTTTACCACTTCACGTTACGAAAAGTGAAAGATGAGTCTATGTAAGAGGCAGAAAACTTACGAGAGGGCCTTAGGCTTCCAGGACCATAGCGTGACTGAAACAACAAAAAACCAGTTTTTAGGATCACAAAAGACAAAGAAACAACCTAAACAACAGGAGGAGAAACACAAGAAACTTACTGCATCAACGTGGTACTGAGCATTGGAAGCCATAACAATGGCAGAAAGCATGGAGAAAGCAAGGAGGGCCAATAGCAGGACTGAAACAAGCTTAGCCATTGCTATTAATCTATTAGCTTACTAATACAGTACAATGCACAGTTAAGCCTAAGCTTTCTAGTTATTGTGCAGGTGAAATTTAAAGCAAATAATATGGCTCTCTTCTTCTCAGCAGATCATGAGTTGTTTACTACACACTGAGAGGATGGATTGTTTGATGAGATGACTTCTATGGAGTTGGACTATATATACACCTCTTTGGGACTCAAAATGATTTAAATAATATGAGGTAAAAATATTATTATTTTATTTTATTTTTAAAACATATAAAAATGAAAAAAAATTGCAATTTTAGTCTACACCTAAATTGTAGTCCATAAATTATTACCTATAAAAAATTATAAACTTTATTATAACAATATTGTTACTTGTTAGCATATTTTGGCATTGCATGTTAGCTCTATATCACTAACTTCGCTTGAGTCACTTTAAGACCAAACTAGTTCTAAAACAGCTTAGGGGCCAGATTAGTTCGGTCTGATTATATTTTTCATGCTCGGACCAAGATTATGCGCCCTATAGAGGGTTACACTCAATCCCGTTATATTGTGTAGTGACAAGGGCTCAAGTCCATAATTGATCCAATCTTGAGCCCTTAACCGGCACGAACTTGACCTAGACTCAGAGTTAACCACGCAAATCAACATTTATAACGACTTTGTTTGACATGATTACTAATTTTCTTAATTTGTAATGTAAAGTAGTAACAATGTAGTTCAAAATTCAAATACATAAATTAAATTCAACAAAATCTTGTAACCTCCTTAATACTTTGCTTGCACCATACCCATTTAATTTGTTTATTTGTCTTATAAGCTTGCTAGATTTGATCTGGTTGTAGTTTGGACCTCTCATTCCCATACTATTATATTACCCCATAGGAACACAAGTGCATGTGCCCATGCTATACTGCTTTTTTTTTTTTTCTTTCTTTCTTTTTCTTTTTTAATCTCTCATTCCCCTTTTTCAAAGAAAACTAGCTTGAAAAAAATGAGTGATTGAATGAGAGCATAATTATTATGGAGTATATTATATTAAAAAGGTTATGAGTTTAATTTTTGTTAGCACATTCTCGGTCAAGTACGTACAAGATCTTCCTAATAAAATTTACTCTTCTGTGTGATTTACAAGCTATTACACAATAACAGAACATTTATCCTCAAATAGTGGATGCAAGTTTCCTCGCCACCAAAAACTTTTATATATTTACTTTATTTTCTTGAATTTTTTCTTTAGTAGCAACTAGCAAGTCGTCATTAAAACCTATATTTGGTTCAAATGTATTTATTATAAATAAAATAAAAATAAAAATAAAAATCTTCTCAAAATAAAAATAAAAATATGAATGCCGGTGCATTTATAAAATGATTTCTGCTCCATGATAGTTAAGAGCCCAGCTAAGAACGTATGAAACATTAAATAAAATTATGTCTCTCCAAAAAAAGTGATAATACAAGTTGGTACATCAATATATTTTCATACCAAGACGTAAAACACATAAAATGAAACAAAGAAAATAAATTAAAGAAATTGAAACATGACAAAATCACACCAATGTAATAAAAAAGAAACATAGTCGAGTTGCTGATAGGAATTTAACCACGAACAAGTCATGTTAATGTTGTTCAAGTTGGGTGTTATCATCTAGTTTACATATAAATTTGTTTTATCGGGCTAACTTTATCAAATATATTCGGGCTAACTTTACCAAATATATTTAATGTGAATAATATATGTTTTAAACTTTAAGTTGGGTAGATTGGATAGTAGTTGCATTCAACTGGTGCAATAAGTTTTGTCATTCTTCCCACCAGCATATCACATGCTTCTGTAATCATATCAGCAATTGGACAGAGGCACTGAAAACTCAGTGAAGAGCACATGGATTCAAAGTGATCCTTGCCAGCCCAGAACAAGATAATGTGAAACATAAAGGCATTTAGCATAGATCTCATCCAATGGCTGCTATTAAATAAGGGAATATAGTGTACCAAAAGAGATGAATAAGTGTGGGTACCGTGGAGATAATTTTCGTACTAGAAGGTCATAAGTTTGTTTCTTGTTAACATCTGTTCGGTTAATTCGGATCCCAGATTCTTACTAATGTGATGTACATCTCATGTGTGCACATTCATGAATAGTAATTGTGAGCCGCGTCACAAATAATAATAATAGTGATAATAATAATAATAATAATAATAAGCTAAGGGAGATAGAATTGTGACTCTAATAAATAAATATTTGTTAGGCGAGCCTGACTCGCTCAGCGGGCGCGTACTGGGCGCACGCGTGGCGCGACTGCCTTTGGACTCCGTGCTTCACCATTACTGTTCCAATAATCCTCCTCTTGCAATTGAACCCAATCTCTCTCTCTTGCCTTCTCTCACATCTACCTCACTATGCACTATTTCAAAGACTCAAAATAAACCATTGATATGGTTGCTCACTTGCTCGTAGCAGGCAAATTATTGCATGGACCATGGTCCACACAACTGTGTGGACCAAAAATAAAAGGTACATTATTTTTGTCCTGAAGGTACATTATTTGATAGTATTATCAAATAATGTACCTTCAATACAAAAATAATGTACGTTCAGTACAAAAATAATGTACATTTTATTTATGGTCCACACAGCTGTGTGGACCATGGTCCATCAATAATGATTGCTCTTAGCACTTTGTTCTTTTTTTCGTTAATGGAGTTCATTCAAAAAAAAATAGGAGGCCCAGCAAGACCTAAACATGAATCATAAAGTGTTCAAGGCCCAGATAGAAATCCATTGAAACAAACTGGGCTGAGACCAAAAGTTTACATCAAAGTTTGCTGTCAGGATTTCCTAGGCTAAGAAACTCTTCCATAGAATTAACAATTTGTATGATTATATTTTATTTAATATCGAAGTTGTCCTTTGGAAACTCAAGTTTGTAATAATTATAAAATGAATTCATTATAAAATCACCCGTATTTCTTTTTACTAAAATTATAAATCATTAATGAATCTTGATAGATGTGTAAAATCAGTCCTCACTTTTTACAGGAGAACCATACTATCATTTGATCTTGTTTATATATATATATATATAAATTAAGTAAAAGACGGTATGAGAGCTTATTAAGATTGTTTTTTTTATAAGTAACCTTAGTTGAGTTGGTCCTGAAGCTAACTTGTTTGATAGCTATATATAAAATTCTAATTTCGATTTTTTTTTAGGAATTGTCGAATCTTAACCTGCTTTTTAATGGCTTATTTTATTCAGTTATAAATTATAGGTGATTCTCAAATATAAAAAAACAACAACAATAATAATGGAATGATGCATACAAAGTAAATTGATAGTGACAAGCACGTTTGGTTTATTTAATAATAATAATGATTTGTCACTCCACACTAATTCAGATTACAGTATTGGAATATATCAAAAGGGTGCCCATCATCACTTGCCCTCTTCAATCCAATCTGCCATACTTTTACCTAACCACTTTGACATTCTTTAATCCTCACCAACTTTACCCCACCACCCTACAATTCAATTCCATTTAGAATTCAAAACTGAGTGGTAGATTAACGGTTTATCGTTATATCAAAAGTTATAATTAGTAATAAAGCTGTAATTTTATTTTTTTATTTTTTACTTACATAACAACAAATGTCATGTTTTGACTGTGAAATGTTGGACTTGACCCTTAAATCAGACCTTCGTCTAGCCGTATTGACAGTCATAGGGTGGTAGTTCATTCTTGCTGATACCACTGACTCGGCCTTATAGTTTACTTGTTTTTTAGTCAGCTTGCATATATACAATAATCTCCATGACTAGCTAAATTATCTGCGTAGACACTACACATTTATACCTTATCTAAAAGATCACTAAATCATCGTAATTTACTCATTCACAATTCTATAGGAGTCCTAGGGCCGAGTGACTTCTCCTCGGCGTGCATTAATTATGGGAAGGCAGAGAAAGACATGACTACATAAGTGGGCCTGTTGGGGGTTGATAAAAAACGAATGTTTCTACTAAAGTTGATTAGCAATTTTGTGCTCCTACAGTTGTCTCTTCTTTTGTGTTGTTGCAATTATACATTCCATGTCTTT
>CM008344.1:21796003-21809080 GCA_002525835.2 Ipomoea batatas
CCTAATAAAATGAATGATAAAAAGAGTGATTAGAAATATGCATAACGAATTTGGAATCACAGATTCTGTCAAAACTCAAAAGGATAAACACACAATCGCTGCGCGTATAAGAGGTGTTATACGCATGCAAACACGAATACGTCTACGTACCTGAAAGTAGATGAGGCAGAGGAAGGGAGAAGAAAATTGAGCTGAGGAGAAGACGAAAGATGGAATTGGTTAGCTCTCCATGATCAAAACTTCTCTCTCAGAAATTAAATGGGAGGGCAGTGGGGAATACTATAATTTTTCGAAAATTCTGTGGACGTAGTGATACTACTAGAACACCTTTGTAACGGTGCAATTTTATTAAATCTTTGGGAAAACGGTACTTTTGGCCCCTCAATTGTTTTGCTTTTGGAAATTTAGCCCCTCACAATTGATTTGAATAAATTTGGTCCTTTAATTGTACATAATGTGTTACATTTAGTCCCTATTATTATATAATTAGAAATTTTGTTAATAATTGTACATTAAGTGTACATAATGTGTTACATTTAGTCCATATGCATTTTGAATGTTTTTTTTTATTCAAATCTCTACATTATATCCTCATGAAAAAAAATGATAAATATAACCTCATGAAAAAAAAAATTACTAACAAAAATTCTAATTATATAATACTAGGGACTAAATGTGACACATTATGTATAAGTAAAGGACCAAATTTGTTCAAATCAATTGTGAGGGGCTAAATTTCCAAAAGTAAAACAATTGAGGGGCCAAAAACGCCATTTCCCCTAAATCTTTCATCTCTCTTTGATTTACGGTAACCACTATTTAAAATCTAACACCATCGTCTCAAGAGACTTGGTGCCTATTTGGTTCACATGATGAAAGTATTTTGCATGTTTAATAGTATGGTAGAAATGGAATAATTATTAATATAGCGTGTTTGTGGTTCATATGACGAAAGTATTTTACATGTTTAATAATATAGTAAATTAGAATGATTATTAATATAGTACGGAATAATATTGAAGTTTAGTTATGTATAACCCTATAATAGGAATAAATGTTTTTAAAATACAAAAATAACAAATCAGACAATTGATCATAATATAATGGCATCCAAAATATCAATATAAACAAAAAAAAAAAATCAAAACCAAAATCTAAAATTACTAATCCATACTTAAAAAATAGATTACCAATAAGATGGAATGTTATCCCTTTTTAATTAGGAAATGAGATTTTTAATTAAAATGATAATCAAATCTCATAGTTGTGTTTTAAAAAATTTGTCAATCAAACACTAACTATGATTTTGATTCATATTTTTACTGTGTAAACCCATGAACCAAATACGCCCTTATTTTATTTTATTTTTATAATTGTTTAGCTTATCCGCACACTAGCAATGAGTGTGAATTGTAAGCTAACGTATTACGTATCATTTTCACACCTCTCCCCTCTATATTGCAAGGATTGCAAATCTGAACAAGTGAACAGTGTACTTATTGCGGAGTATAATATATTTGAAGTGCCAAAAAAAACCTCAATTTTAGGCAAAAGCAGTAGTATGGTAATAGTGAGAACAAGTTTCAATATCAAACACCGGTCATCAAAATGATGGTTGTCAATTGAGCTTAAAGACAACAATCTGGTTATGAGTCTTAGTAAGCTCTTTCACAGTTACACTTGACTGCGTGCTGATTATCGTCATATACAGAGATGACTTGCCCCTGTGTATTAGTTTGTGTACTTCTTGGAGTTCAACCTTCAAGCATGGTTTTAGCAGCATCAACTAATGCAGGTCGAATATCGTCTGAAGCTCGGCCAAGCACAGTGTAGCCTTCCTTGTCCTCAGCATCAACACTTGCTCCATGTCTTATGAGAAGCAGAGCCACCTGTCAATCAAAGGTTCAAGAGATTATATATTTATATTCGGTTTCCTTAGATTGCAATGCGAACTTCTTCTTCTTCTTCTTCTTCTTCTTTCTTTTTGATACATTAGGTTTCCCAGCTTAGGCTAGACTAATCCTAAGCCTCCAGAATCCATGCTGGAGGAGGTAAATCGCGAGTCAGTCAAGGGGGCCTATTTTATTTTAACTACTTGTTGTGTCCCCTAAACGTCCACCAATATGGAATAAGATAAATATATCGGGATATAGGCAAAACTGAATTTAAAAGTTCCAAGTGACTGCAACTGGTGTAGATGATAAAACTCACATCTCTATTGTGGCATATGACTGCACTCATGAGAGGAGTCTGGCCTGCTCTATCCACTTCATCTACTTCTGCACCCTCCTCAATTAAGAGCTCACACAAATCAGATTTCCCTGTGCTAGCTGCCCGATGCAATGGGGTGCATCCAACCTACAAACAATAATGATAGGTAAATCAAAAGAGCTCATGAACACTAAATGCCAAAATGAAGAGGTAGACTAGAAGTAATAGTTTGCAAGTTACAAGCCTTGTCTTTTGCATTGATCTTTGCACCATGTGAAATCAGAATTTCAGCTACTCTCAAGTGACCTTTGCTTGCAGCATAGTGCAGAGCAGTTCGACCGCCATCATTTTTAGCATTAACATTAGCTCCTGTTCATAATAGTACTTCAGTTTGCATGTCGAGGATTATACATTGGTAAGAACTAGACACACACACATCGTTACATACATACATGTATATACTTCCATAAGTGAATATTGCTTCCTTGAACAAAATTTGGTTTTAATATTAGAGGATAACCCACACTTAGATTTTGCCAGAACGAATATTTAAGGATGGCAATCAGAACGGGTAAGCTAAATGTATATATAACCATAACCAAAGCTCATAACCTAGTACCCAAGCTAGCTTCAGAAATCAATCCTTTCATTAGATATCATTTATGCTTTCACTTGATTCTCATATCTTCTGTAAAGATTTTTTTTTTTTTTTAATAAATCCAAGCTACATGGTAAATCTGTTCAATATGTCACCCAAGCACTATTCCCAACTGGGGAAATGATTTGTATGCTCCCTGTTGTTTTTCCAAGTAAAATTCCACATGTAATGGAAGATTACTTGCGAGATATTTTTCATTTATACAAAGTACTGGTGGGTTCAATTTAGGAAGAAGGAAGAAAAGTCAGAGAAATTCCGTTTCTTCTCACCTCTGCTGAGCAAAATCTCCACAATTTCTATATTCCCACTACTTGCTGCAGAGTGCAGAGGCACCCAACCTTCTTCATCTCCACTGTTTATACCGCTAATTGAAGAGTCAGCAGCAGCCAATATCTTTACCACCTGATTCATCCACCAAATTAATGGCCTTAAACTACTGGGGTTAACTGATCCAACAAATCAGAAGGGAAGGCATAAAACAATTGAACATTCTGATTTTCACTTACAGAAGAAATCTGCTTTTTGAAAATGAAAAGGTTCAATTACAACCACTTCTTATCAGCATTAAACAAACAAATGGCTTAAAATAGTAAAATACCTAATTTCTAGCACTGTAGCACACAGGTGTAACAATTAGAAACAGTACAATAGTATCTCAGAGGAACAATTTAAAATTCCTCCAAACTTTAATCTTTCTGGTCTGAAACATTACAAACATAATCTACCACTTCCATAAATATGGTAACAGTGTACCTACAATATGTCAGTTTTGATAAGAACACACAATCCTAAGAATTTGTTTTCCTACTACATTGCAAGCATCTCGCCTGCATTTCTGAAAGAAAACCCCATTCACGTTTCTTTCATTCCAATTCCGCAAAGGGCTAGAAAATACAATACGGAGTATGAAAGATGGAAAATTAGGAAATAAAAGAAGGAACCTCAGTGTGAGCAGAAGAGACAGCGACGTGAAGAAGAGAGCGGTCATCTTCGTTGCGGAGAGCGAGGGCTTTGAGAAGCTGGTCATCAGAGAGGGATTTGAAGAGCTCAGAATTACCCGATTCAGCGGCCTTGAAGAGGTCTTTGTCTTTGATTTGAGTCGGTTTCGTTGAATCTATATCCATAGCCATGGATGCCGGGTACTGGACTACTGAGGGCTTTGTTACAGGGTTTTTGCTGGGGAAGTAGAGTTTCGAATCCGCTACAAACGGTGGGGCAGTTTAAAATGTATATAAAAAAGGGGTAAAAAAATGTAATTTTGGTTCTCAATTATTCCTTATTAAAAGTTGAAAAAAGTGTCAAATTGCCGAATTGGTTCCCTAAATTAACTGAATAATGAAATTGGGTCCCCTAAATAAATAAATAAATAATTCCATTTAAGTTATCTAAATCCATAAAATTGTTCAATTAAATTCAAATTGATATGTTTAGCAGGTTAAATTTATGTGGTGTTGACACGTGTTTTTTTATTTTATTTTTTAAAATAAATGTTATTTATTTATTAAAAATTAAAAATTTTATTTGTATTAAAAAAAAAAACAGCCACCGGCTGTTTGCGTCAGACATTCGGTAGTTGTCTTCTAGACTTCTACGAGGATAGACGTGCATGTCCGTGTTGTCTTCGTAGGACAACCATGGCCGTTTGGAACGAGGGCATCAGCCATAGCCGACGCCCTCATTCCAAATCTAGAAGACGGCCTTTGTCGGCCATGACGGTCTTCCTTAGATGGGCGTGGCTGTCCTCGTCGGAGAGTCATGGCTGTCCGTGAAGAAGACAACCACCGACTGTCCGGCGTGGACAACTAGTGGTTGTTTTAATTTTTCTTTTTCTTTTGTAAATAATAATTTTAATTTTTAATAAATAAAAAATTTGTTTAAAAAAATAAAAAGGACACGTGTCAATACTTATTAAATTTAACATGTTAAACAAGTCAATTTGAACTTAACTGAACAATTCTATCGATTTAGATGATTTGAATGAATTTTTTTTACTTGAGGGACCCAATTACTATATCCAGTTGACTTAAGGGCTAATTTGACAAATTTTCCTAATTTAAAACTTAGATATAATATATGACTAGAAGAATAACATCTCAAATAATTCAAGAACTAAAATTGAGCATGTGAAATAATTAGGGATGAAAATAACAATTCACCAATAATTTAAAGAACAAATTTTCCCCTAAAATTAATTACTATGTATAGTTCTTTATCTTCTTATTCTTTATGGAAAAAAAACATTATTTAATTTTGGTATTTTATCCACTTGTGGAATTGCCGCTTGTTAGTGTTGAATGGGCCGGTCCAGTTGGCATACATTAAATAAGGCCAGGTGGCCCAAAGTGGTGCAAGTAAATTGTTATATCATAGACGAAGGTTCATATTGTATTGTAGACTCTGATTAAAAAATTATGTGTTTATAGTTGACATATCTTGTACCTTTAGTTAACATATTATGTGTATGCAGTTAACATATTCTGTACATATAGTTAACAGTTTATGCTTCTGTAGTTAACATGTTATGTGTCTTTAATTTATTTATATGCACATAAATGATTAACTGCAAGTACAAAATATACTAGATATAGACACATAATCTGAAGGTTATTTTGGACCAAAGTCCACAAAGTCCACAATGCAATGTAGTCTATGGTATAATTTGCCCATGCAAGGAATCTTAGAGATAAAAGTGTTTAGTGGAGTCACCACTACATTTTAGGCAATTTATATTGTGAATCAGGGTTCACAGCATTGTAGACATTGGATCAAAACGACATCGTTTTTTATCTTTAGATTTTAATGAATTTTGCAGTTTTTTAGTTTTTCATGTCTTTACATATTTATTAAAATATCATTTTTAGTCCCTCAACTATAATACATGTATCAATTTTGGTCCTTGACTATTAAAAATTTCAAATTAGGTGCATGACTATTCAATTTGTATCACTTTTGATCCTTGACTATTAACATTTTCAAATTAGGTGCATGACTATTCATTTTGTATCACATTTGGTCCTGCCGTTAAATTTTCCGGCCAAATTTCCGGCGAAGTCATCGGGGGTGACCGGTGTTTTTTTTTTTTCTTCTTTTTTTTTTTAAAGTTTTTTTATTTAAAAGTTACGGAGTATTAAAATAATTCTTAAAATAAAAATTAAATAAATTAGTCGGTCACAGGTGACTTCGTCGGAATTTGACCGGAAAATTTAACGGCAGGACCAAATGTGATACAAAATGAATAGTCATGCACCTAATTTGAAAATGTTAATAGTCAAGGACCAAATGTGATACAAATTGAATAGTCATGCACATAATTTGAAAATTTTAATAGTCAAGGACCAAAATTGATACATATATTATAGTTGAGGGACTAAAAATGATATTTGCTCTTTATAAATTTATCTAGTCACAGAATTCATATTCTTTTAAGGTATAGAATTTTATAACACAAGATACAAAAACTCACAACACAACACAACACATACACATGTTATATATTTACTACTTTTCAAATCTAATTTAGGCAGAGAATTTATGCTCTATAAGCACAAAATTTTACAACACAAGACATCAATTCATAACATAAGACACACAATATGTTGTGTGTTACACAGCTACTAATATATTCTTAAGGTACAAAATTTCATAAGACAAGACAAAAAAAACTCACAACAAAAGACACATACACATGATATTTACTTATTTTAAATCTAAATTAGGTAGAGAATTTATGTCCAATAGGCAAAAAATTTCACAAAGTAAGACATAAATAATAACATAAGACACACTATGTTGTGCATGTGTTACACAACTACAAATTGTCCTAGGTACATAATTCATATTTTTAAGGTACAACATATCACAAGACACAAAAACTCAAAACACAAGATGCTTTAAAGTAAAAATAAAATAATAACATGAATTGGACAACCAAAAGATTACAGTCAAAATTAAATAAATCATCGTTCACAAATGATGTCGTACAGCACTAGGGTCCACGATATAATTAAAGGATTGTACATTTTAGGTTTTTTTTTTGCACACTAAATATATAAATGTGTGCATTGAGATAATTATAGTTACAAATTTTGAGTTTAATATTTTTTAATCCAAATTTAATATGTTATCTAAATACTCTGTAGTAACAAGTTTGTTCGTACTATTATAATAATGTACGTTAAATATAATTTCAATGAATTTAGAGTATGATCTTAATAACGATGTACGTATAAATAGATATTACTTTTACCTTACATCAAGATGTACGAAATAGTTTTTGATATTTATCTAGCTACTTTGTTTATTATTATGGGAAAGAAACAAAAACAAAATAAAATAACAATTCTAGTTAGTGACATTGATTTTTCCTTTTATGAGAGGTTTCTATTAGAAATGACAGGTAGATTTGATACAAGTTTGGATATTAATTATTTGAAACAGGTTTATGTGTGGATTTATGCGGGATATATATATTGGTTAACTATTTTCATATAATAGATCTTAAATCACATAAGAGAGATAATTTAAGAGGTAACTGAGTTGATAATTTTAAATTTGACTTCTATATTGAGCTGTTTATTGCTTTTATTGATTTAGTTGATTAGCATGGGCAACCTGGCGGCTAGGCTCAACTAAGATTAATGATAAACATGTTTGCAACAAATTCAGACAGTAATAATAGTAATTAGGTTTGAGTTAATGTTACATTTAATAAATTGGTACCGGACTGGGTGTCATCCGTGATATTTAATCAGAGTCGTGCACATTGATTTGGATTAAATAATGTTGTCCCTCTTTTTTTTTTTTTTTCATATAAGAAGAATTGAAGAATCGCAATAGGATATTCCTTTTCTGCCGACAGTAAACCATAGTTACATTTTATGACCAAGGCTAAGGCTAGCTTGTCCATTAAACTAGCGCACAATTAACATATCTGCATGTTCCCCACCATATATCCATAATACAAAACCTTCCATCCTATACTGATATTGGATGGCGAAGTCTTTTGAAAAAACTAAGGGAAAAAAAAANCCGAGTCGGAAAGTTCTAGGACTTTGTGGACCCCGATGGGATTTGCACCATGCCGGAATGAGTTTCCTTCGATGTACCTGCAACGTAACCACATTTTAGTTTAAATTAGACCGGGATCTTAAAAAAATCAATCAAGTTGAGAACGAAGACATTGATATCAGTATTAGTTGTCTTACATTTCTTTCAAGAAAGGATGTTTGTAGAACGCATCAGGAATCCGACCAGAAAATTGGTTGTGGTCCAGATAACTGTAACAATGGACACTCCAATAATAAATACATATATAATCACTGCTATGTGCACAAATCTTATATGCAGTATGGAATTTAACAATTTTGTGAGATATGAATGAATGGGACACAGCTAGGTGCATGTATTCACAGTATTAATAAGCCAACAAGATCATCTCTTGAAAGAAAAGCACCATATAAATAACAAACACACATTAATTTTTATTACACCGTATAATAAAATAACCTATTTGTTGGAAAATTGACTGCATGCTGATATTAAGAAATTAACAACATTAACTAGTGTAGGCATTCAAGTGGCATCGTCCCCCAAGACACAGCTACCTCTATATTCGTACACTCGAATTAGAAGTTAGAATATATAACTGCGCACAATAGATAGGGAGATAAGAGAGTTGAGAACTCAGGATGATTCTTCTACTTTTCACAATTAAGGACCTTTGACGAAATTACTCTCAATAATGACCACATAAGTTATTATTTCTAAAATGCCACAACTACTAAAATTATTATTAATAATAAGTAAGCCCAAACAATCATAGCCACAAGTTGTAAAAAGGATCTCTCAAACCTCTCTTTGCATTTCCTACAATCCCCCATAAATGCAAGTAGTATAATTAACTCTAATCAGTGTCAAGGTTTGATGCTTAAGTGGTAGTATAGATATGAAGATGAGAAACTTCAACCTAGTGACATGCATCTCACCTTTATATTTTGTATTGAGCTCCGTGAAACTATTCACAAGGGTTTTGAAGCCAGATTATGAATTAATTAAATAATAATAAAAAAATTGATAGTAGGCACTTACAAATAAGTTAGTTTAGGAACATGGCCAAGGCTGGCTGGTATTGCACCAGTCATTCTGTTGTATGAAAGATGCCTGTAATCAAACATGACAATCATACGCCAAATACAGGAAGCTAATACATCTAGAAAACCTATCATTTGATATAATTAAAATCATTACACAAATAGTCCCCCAATACATGATTTGTGATAAACAAGAAACACTTACAAAATCTCCAAGTTTGTCAAATTTGCAAGTTGAGAAGGAACGCCTCCGGTAAGATAATTATTGTTCAAATAACTGCAAGTTTTGTGAGAGAGAAATCATGATAATCATGCAATAAATAAGATTGGAAGATATTATTACTTGTTAGGTAATTTGGAACATGAAACTTGAATCAACTTACAGGTTGCGAAGAGCAGGAAAGCACCCCTCTATACGTATGAGCTCCCTAATTGTCCCAACCAGCCGATTATTACCAACATCCCTGAAATTAATTTCAACAATGATAGTAGGTCAATCAAGAACATGCTAGAAAGCCAAAGGTTGCATACTCTAAAATAAAGAAGAAAAGTTCAAATGAAGTCTTACAAGTGTCGAAGATTTGGTAAAGTGCCCAACTCAGGTGGGATTCGTCCGACGAAATGATTTTCGTGGAGATGAAGATAACGGAGTTCAGGAAGATAAGCAAGCTCCTTAGGGATTTCACCCTTAAAATTATTGAAACTCAGGTAACTGAAGATATACCAAACATCCAGTTATTTATTGATAAAACAAAGGGAAAATTTCACTTTTCGTCCCTAAGTGTTGGTCGTTCTCACTTTTTGCCCCTAAGCTATCATTGGCGTTGCACTTTTCATCCTTATATTAACTTTTCGTCCCTAAGCTATACTAAAGTTGCAAATTTTGTCCCTAATGTTTTGTTAGTAAAGGGACGAAAAGTGCAACGCCAATGATAACTTAGGGACGAAAAGTGTGCATGATCAACAATTAGGGATGAATTCTACAATTATCATATAACTTAGGGACGAAAAACGCAATTTTTCGAGAAAGAAATATAGGATAGCTTCAGAAAAAATAGAGGAAATAACTTACAGATGTGTTAACTGCTTTAGTTCCCCTATTTCAGGAGGAATGACATCTTGCAACTTATTCCACCTTATATTACTGAGAGATACACAAAAACAAAGGGGAAAATGAAAAGAGAAATAAATCAGTATCTACTGCAAAATTGAAAATCTGGAAGAAATGAAACAACCAGCAAGTCAACATAACTTAGTTCTCAGACTTCAGAAAAAGTAAATGAGAAAAGAAGTAAATTTTGAAGTAGCATTAAACCAAATCAATGGTATTAACTATTAAGGCTTAGTTGAGTTCAGGTAAGTTATGGTCCTTCTTTAAATGCCCCCAACAACAACAATAATAACGCATTTAAGAAAAAAATCTTCCCTAATCTAGCAAAATAAAGCAAACAAATGGTTAAGATCACTAGACATATCAACTACATTAGCATAACCATTACTTATTGATGATTATAGCAGATGTAACAAAACTGAATTTAACAGGACAATTTTGTTGATGTCATGTGTACTAACATGACTGAGGTTAACCAGCTTTAAGCCATTTCTTTAATAAATATTGCATTCTACTTGAGAGGATGTGAAGCATAGATGCACGTCAATATACTCTAAAGAGAGGTGTTAAGAATCTACAGGTAGAAGTCTTACAGTATTTTAAGACGCTTCAAGCGTCCAATTTGAGGTGGTATTGGACCAGTCAGTTTGTTATTATGTAGATCCCTGCCATATCAAAGACAATACAGCTTAGAAACTGGAGAGAAATCAAGCATCCTTTCTAAAATTAAATGAGAATAGGTAAAAGACAAAAAAATAGTTATTTGTGAGATAAGTGAGGTAAAATAACCAATCAATCCATAGTTCAGAGTGCAATAGATTTTAACTAAAAAGAGGAAGAAAGTATGAAATCAGAGAAAGAATCTTACAGTCTAGTAAGATCCAACAAGTTTGTTACCGCATTTGGAAAAGGACCAACAATTGAAACTGCATAGACTTCCCTGCAAGTGGTCAAACAAGGAGATTAGAAACAACATAAAGCTTATATAAAGGGAAGGAGTGATGTTGCAAGTGGTGAAGGACTACTTACAATTCAGTAACTACTCGGTAATCACCTTGAGTGGAGCATGTAACCCCAGACCATGGGGGTAAGTCATTGTCTCCACAAGGATCATCTCCAACCCAAGCATACACCACCCTCCATCCAAGAGATGCCTTAATCTCATTCAGAGCTTTCACTACAGTCGCCAATCAAATTCAATTAGCATGTCATGGCAAATGATTGACTGTTTCTCTTCAATGAACCTCATGAACATTTTTCAAACACACACTGGCCAGGGAGAGAACAGGATCACACCGAAACTCCATAGGTTACCAAAGAGTACATATTCATTATAATTCAGAAATATCAACTTTATTTTTAACCTTTTTTTTCTTTGGATGAAAAGATTAAAATTTATACCAACTACCAAAAAGAAAAACACAAGCATTCATGGAAATTATAATAAGGAAAGATTTTATAAAAAGACTAGTTAGTAATTCCTATAATGGATTATTCAATCTCTCAGATCAAATTACCAATTGTTGAATTCTTATTAAATGCAATAATTATATTTGTTAAATAGCATCAATAATAATTTGACCCTTGTAATTTTGAGCTATAATATCCATAATTAGCCTAATTTAACAGGAAATAATGATCGTGATCCTACAGTAGTAGTCCAGTTATTGGTAGATCACAAATGTATGAAAGTAAAATTAGTAAACAAAGCATGTAGATACTAAGTTTAAATTGCTGGCTAAAGAAAATCTAGAAAAGAAATAAACAAAGACAGGGGCTTTAAGAATCTAAACTTCAATATTGAGCAAATTAAACCCTCACTGATTTTCTCAGAATTTAGCTGAAAATAGAGAATAGTGCAAGATACAGAGTTTAGAAGTAGATGATGGTGATGGAGAGTGAGAAATTACCATCGCGCTTGAGAGTTTTACAGTGGACCGCGAGGCTGAGGAGAGAAGGGAGGAAGAAGAAGATGAGGAGCAATGTCGAACAGCGAGTAGCCATTGAAGCATCAACTATCAACTTCCGGTACTCCCGAGCTAAAACTCAGTATCCGTACATTTTCACTCAAGACGGCAGAGAATTTGAGAATCCCAATGAAGGAAGGCAGGACAGATCTCGCTGTGTGTACTACGAGAGTTGGGATCTTTCAATTCTTCGCTCTGCAGACGCGCAAATTGCCCGATGGACTCGGTACTTTACACACTTCTTTTTTTTTTTTTTTTAGACAACTATCTATATTAAAATATATTTTAGGGAAAAAGTACAAATAAGGCATTGAACTATTTGAGGATAGCAATTAAGTCATCGAACTCTAATAAGCTCCAAATTCATCCATAACCTGTAAAAAAAAAAGAGCAATTAGTCTTTTTAACAGGTTACTAACAGATTTTTGCTGATTGGAATGCCATTGAAATACCACGTGTATTTTTTATTTTATATTATTATTATTATTATTATTTTCCTACTAAGCATTTGACAAAAAAAAAACTAAAAATTTGACCCTCAACTATAGCTTTTTTATTTAATTTTACATTTTTTTCTCTTTTTTTTGAGTGCTACTGACTCTGTTACAATGTAGTATAATGTAGTATATGTTCATAGCTACTTTCTCAACCTACTGAAGCACAAAGAGTCAACAGTTGCCTCCACTGAGGCTCTCACTCCCATCATCCATTTGGGTGTGTTTTCCGGGACACCGGGTGCCACTAGACCACACCACAAAGGTTACTTATCTGTTAAATTATTTTCAAATTAAAATTTAATCTGTTATTGAATTATCTGAATTTGTATGGATAGAAAATTATATATATCGTCTTATATTAAGTTAACATTAATTGCGGATATTCAAACTCATTTTAAAATGCATATAATATTATATTATATATTGTAGACAATTGAATTATATAGTCTAATAAAAGCCAATTAACGTGTTGATTTATGTATGTTTAATAATAAACAATTGAAAATAGATGAAGAAGGTGTAATTGAGTATTTGAGTCGTTGAT
>CM008344.1:22030700-22041215 GCA_002525835.2 Ipomoea batatas
TTATATATATATATATATATGTATGTATGTATGTATGTATGTATGTATGTATTCTTTTGTGTGTGTGTATACATACATGTTTATGCATATATCTATAAATAAATAAATAAAATATTAATTAATAAATATTATTTATTTGTATTTAACTATTTGAAATAAATAAAGAGATATAAATAGCATATGTAATGTTATTTTTGGCATTGTAGAAAGTAGTATCTATTTTAGTTTATACTTTCTTTATTTGTTGCAGTCCAAAGAGTTTATGAGACTTTATTTTATTCTTTGTTTATTCGGAAACCAAACTCCACCTTATTGTAAGAAATTTTACAAATAATAATAATAATAATAATAATAATAATAATAATAATAATAAGTTTTTTCTACTAGAATGATTAAACTAGATTGTAAGCTTTTATGTTTTACACGTCTTTATAGGATCAATATATAACTTTATGGCTTTTGAGTTGGTGGAGAAAAGGAAATGGAGTTTGTTTATTAGACACTAAAGGAGATTTAGTTAATGGAGTTATTATTAGCCTCATGTGGGAAGAACACTTTTCAATGCTTAATCACATAAAATGATTAAGAACGTACAAGATTGCTATTGATATTGTTAGTTGTGATTTGTGAATAAGTCGAAAAACACACACACACATGTATATAGTAGGGTTCTTGTTTAGGTAAGATCGTGAGATTAGATCTTGTGCATCCATGTAATATTTTTTAATGATCTAGATTAATTGACACACACTTCTTTCGCACACATTTAATCACCGTTCGCACACACTTCAACTTGGAATCTT
Source organism: Ipomoea batatas (assembly GCA_002525835.2). Taxonomy (NCBI): domain Eukaryota; kingdom Viridiplantae; phylum Streptophyta; class Magnoliopsida; order Solanales; family Convolvulaceae; genus Ipomoea; species Ipomoea batatas. Next base: position 22,031,504 of record CM008344.1, read on the forward strand.
AATCAATCTAGACTATTAAAAAATTTTGAAATCAAATCTTGCACATCAATCTAAAAAATTTTAATGGTCTAGATTTTTTGACACACACACTTCTTTCGCACACACTTAATCACCGTTGGCACACATTTAATCACCATTTGCACACATTTAATCACCGTTCGCACACACTTCAACATAGAATCTTAAATAAATCTAGACCATTAAATTATTACATGGATGCACAAGATTTGATCTCACGATCTTACCTAAATAAGTGATCTCATATGGTCCTAATTATATATACACACACACACACACACACACACACACACACATTTCAAATCCGATTGGGGTGCTCAGGTGCGATTGCGCGGAGAGGAGAGCCATTGATTTTGTCAAAATAACGTTAAGGATTAACAATGTTTAAAAAAAACACGGTGGCAATTTGATTATTTTTCATATAGGTCAAACTTAATGTGCGTGGCTTTTCTTCTTAAGGTGTGTGGTTTTTGTGCTTAAGATATGTGGTTTGAGCTTAAGGTGTGTTAGTTGTTGAAACTCAAGTGCGTCGGTCTAAAGTTTTAGGTGCATGGTTTTCCTTCTTAAGGTGCATGGTTTTTGTGCTTAAGATGCGTGGTTTTGAGTTTAAGGTGCGTTAGTTGTTGAAACTTAAGTGCGTCGGTCTAAAGTTTTAGGTGCGTGATTTTCCTTCTTAAGGTGCGTCGGCCTAAGGCTTTAGGTACGTTGTTTTCGTTCTTAAGGTGCGCTGTTTTCCTTCTTAAGGTGCGTTGTTTTCCTTCTTAAGATGCGTTTTTTTTTTTTTGCAATTCCAAAACACAAACAGTATTATTTATAAGATTTTCTCTACAAAGCCATATTTATGTTAATCCAGCTTAAGGTACATAGATTAGAAGTTTAAGGTGCATCAGTTTAATTTTTTTTTTTAAATAATAAATCACCGCACAACCGCACGGGAACCTTTCCCTGCACCTAAACCATTCCATACACACACACGCGCGCGCACACACACACACACACGCACGCAGCGTGCACACACACGAGAAATAGAATTTAATTTTAGAAAAAATTAATTCCAACCAAAGAGTTTGATAAGAAACCAAAATTTATTTATATAAAATAAATAAATATAAAAATAGGGTTTTATAAATTAGAATATAAATCCAACACAAGAAACGAGATAATGATCCAAGTCGTGTGTAACACACACTTTCCTTAAAATGCGATGGGAGTAGATAGCGGACTAAAATCAGAAATCTCCCCAACACCAAGCTAGCTATTTACAAAACAAGAGTACTTCCCTTACATGCAAGAGAGAATTTCTATGCTATACAATTCAGTCTACTTCTAAAAGTCTCTTATATATATAGTGGTGCAAATCTACTTCCCAAACCAATGTAGGACAAGTGTTTTTTTTCAAAGCCTTTCCACCTTCATTTTCCAACTCAAATGGATCTACTTTGATAATCAATTTATCATTCACCCATTATTCGTTTTGAGCGTACAATATATTGATTTCTTCGTCCCACTACGAAGAGTGCGAATCCATTTTGACATGACCCAAATTAAGAGTGGAGCCCACATATATTTTTATCACACAATAACCACTTACATGACATTTTATGCAAAATGTTCCAACAAATATCGTATGAGCTCCTGTTTTATGAGATCAGGCCTAAAGCATTATACTTGGACAAATTATATCTTACACAATACTACAATGTATTTTGCAACATAGACCCTGTTAGCATTATACTTGGACAAATTATATCTTACAGAATACTACAATGTATTTTGCAAGAGTTAATTCCAGTAATGGTCCTCTGACTATGTTGATTTTTTAAAATTAGTCCCCGACTTTTAATTTGGACAATTTAGGTCCCTTGACTTTCAAATTCTTTCCAATGTTGGTCCTTTCGTTAAATTTTGGTTAAATTGAGGTCAAATGAAGGGGTAAAATTGTCCGTTCACATGTTTAGTGTATTATTACTCGTATTTTTTCTATCTTAGACATTGTATATATGAATATAATCTCAGTCGAAGTCTCAATCGAAATCATTAATCTCAGTCAAAGTCTCTTCGACTGAGATTATATTCATATATATAGCGTATAGGACAGAAAAAATACGAGTAATAATACACTATACATGTGAACGGACAACTTTACCCCTTCATTTGACCTCAACTTAATCAAAAATTGACTAAATGACCAACATTGGAAAGAATTTAAAAGTCAAGGGACTTAAATTGTCCAAATTAAAAGTCGGGGACTAATTTTAAAAAATCAACATAGTCGGAGGACCATTGCTGGAATTAACTCTATTTTGCAACATAGACCCTAGTCTAAAACAATGTTGTTTTAGTTTTTACAAATAAATTATTATTATTATTATTATTTTCAAATTTTAAATTCAATATTATTAGAGTCCATGGGTTATACCGAAACTTACTAGCTTTAACCTCAAGAGTCTTGCTTATAATCCTCAAGTTATAACTTCTCCTTCACCTTCTTTTAAAATCCAACACCAAGCCTCAACAACAACATTCATACACATATAAACATACGCACAACATTAGGAAATAGGAAAGAGGAAATGGAAGAAGAATGAAGAAAAAGGAGAAAAGAGAGAAGGAACCTTACTCCCCATTCTACTGCTAGCTTGAATCTATAATCTCTTGAAGGAGTTGAAGGAGAAATGAAGAAAAGGCAAATGGAAGGGCTGCAGGAAGAACAATGAAATAGTGTAGTATTTATAGCGGCACAAAACCCTAGGTCTCCATGAGATGAACGACTAAGTAGGAAGGCAAAATGGGAATTTAACTCTAAACTTTGGATTATAATTTTTGGATTAAATACTGGGTCAAGTTTAGGTAAAAATATAACATAATAAATATAGGAATATGATAGGTTTGTTTTAAAATCAAGTTTGGGTTAAAAACAATGCTATCAGGTTCACAGGTTCGTCTCAAATAGACTTTTGGGTCAAGATTTTGATAAATAAATATATCAATTAAATAAGGCTTTTAAAACCATAAACATTTATATAAATATTTTGTAATAAATCATTTGAAATAAAGAGTTTAAAATATTTTATTTATAAGCTCATTAGGAGTAAAAATTATACATAACTTGAATAAATAGGAGTTTTGGTAGAAAAGTATTTTGGGGTATCACATTCTACACCCCTTAAACAAGCTTCGTCCCCGAAGCTTAGGCTAGGGTAGCACAGAAAGGTTTGGGTTAGGTTTTGAAAATAGAATTTTCTAAACATTGCCATGAGATGCGAGATTGGATGAGGTTATGAATATTGCAAGAATAGCGATTGATTTGAAAAGATCCAAGGAGGGTTGGAAAATTAAGGGTAAGGATTATCATGCAAGCAATTAAAATTCTAAGCACAAACTAAATTCCATCTACTAAGTGGGATTTGCTACAACTTAGGGAAAGCTTAAACGATTGTCTGGTCCAAAGTCCCACGGTGCACCACCTTGAAAACCAAAACTCAGTCTTGCCTCTGATGGCCACTTCTGAAGGAACCTTATTTCCAAATCTAGATTCAACACTTGACATCCTTTTGTGAAGTTGAGAGAAACCTTGATCCATTCTTGCACTTAGTGTGGAGAATCCTAACTCCACACTCCTTTGTAGTACCTCCATTGTTTATAACGTGGGTTCTTGGTCTTAACCTTTCTTTGTTTTTGTTTCTTTCAACCTTGGTCGTCGTTCCCAGGAGCATAGCTGGAATCCCACATCTCATAACCTTTCTCATCTTTACTGTCCTCACTACTTTCCTTGATCTCAACACCCAAACTCTTAGATTTCTTACACGGAATCTAATGGCGATCCTCAAAAACTTTCCTCTCATCCACTAGCAACTCGCTAATCTCCTCAAGGTATAATACTCACAATTGTTCGTCCGATATAAATCATAATATCTCTTGTTCAGAGCATCAAGTGTTGTCCTTGAAGACGTTTACCACTCTTACCCATCATCATCAACACTTCATCATTTCTTAATCGTCCATTAATCCATCACTTAATTATCAATCCAACATCAATAACAGACTCATAATCATTATCACCAACAAACTTCATCATATTAAAATCCATCAATAATCACCCACCATTTAACCATTAGCATATGAACATATCGGGATTGTCATTGATCACCATCATCCTTTATCATTCAATAGTAATAACTTCGCCATTACTACTTCCATAATCCTAGCATTATCATATTTCAATCATCACATCAACATCAATACACTAATCATTTTCAACTCATGATAACCCCATCATTAATTCATAATCTCCTTTATTAATAGTATCACTTATAATTCTTTAATCATCATTATCACCAATCCTCATCATTAATTAATAGCATAACAATCTTCCTCATCATGCATGATAACTTCTCTCAGTTGCAGGTCAATCCATTTTTCCAACTTATTGGGGTTCAAGTAGCTTCTTCGGTTTAACGATACGATCACAACGCTTTGACGAATTGATAGCTCTCTTTTTATTCTTGTATGTCTTAAATCGAAGATCTTTATCGGTCTTTCTGTATGGGTTAAAGCCTCAATCATCTTACTTCAGGAGAAATCACGCATGACAAATCACGAACATTCTTCTTTAGTACAGTTTAAGTCCTTGTCCAATTTAGTTAGCAACGCTAACTTATAAGTCTCTTCTCAATCCTTAGCACCGATATTACTATTCATCAACATTAACAAACTTCATCCTCAACAACAACATTAGCTAGTCCCATCATCATTAGCACAAATTCCTATCCTTAAGCTTCATCATCATATTATAGTCCTACCCCCATCAAGCTTCCTAACATTATTTATATCAATCGCCTTATTATTTCCATTATCCATCATTAAACCAATAATTATCATTAGTCCACCATTACTTCTAATCTTCATCAACATTATACATAATCATTAGACCACATCATTGTCATCCTTAATAACATCACAACTTCACCCCTATATCATAATCTATCAATAATATTCCCTAATCGTTATTATCCTCTACTCTTCATAATCATACTTTAATCATTACCTAATCTCCATTAATAACATTAACCCAACCATTACTTCATATTCACTCATTTGATAACCTATAATCATCAATTGGTCACCTAGGCATCATTGACACTCTAATTATCGCAACATCAATAATCCTCAATCTCTCATTACCTTAATAATAATCCATCTTCTTTATTATTTCACCATCATCATGCTTCATCACATCATTACCATCGTTATTCAATCATTATCCTAGTCACCAACTAATCACCATAATCCATTGATCACATTAACATCATAATCATATTCATCCCATTATTCATTGTTTAATCCTATCAAGACATTATCACTTCCTTATCATTAGTCCATAAACCAATATTCTACCATCATCAACTCACAACTATCATTAAATCCCTAATCGAGCTCCATTAGATAATTAATCATCATATTCCATCATTAACAACATTCCAATCATCACCATTATTAACAACTTCATTATTAACTTCTTGATTTCTTAAATGATCTAATGCCTTCATTAACTATTAATCTCCATCAATTACAACAACAATAATCGCACCTTACCTTATCATCATCTTATTTAATCCTCAAGCTTCACCGCTTATTGCCAACTCACTGCTCACCCTTTATCTTTATAACGAATACTCACATCTTCGTCTATACCAAAAAGATCCAAGGTTTCCACCCATCATCTTAGACTTTATTCTCTTCAAGTCCACATCTCCTAACTCATCCATTCCTTATCTCTTCAAGGGTAAATTAAACCACCTCCACATTTGTATAATCCAACCTTAAGACCAAATCCTTCATACTCTAAGTTTAACTTTAAATCTCCGAGTTTAATCTTTGAAAATTTCTTCACCATCGATCCAAAAGCATCCACTTGGCGTGATTTGTCTTCTCTTTGGTGTACCAACATCTTTACTTGTCTTTTCTTCGCGACTGAAAATCTTCATGTCTTAAGATCCAATCATCTTCTTTGTTTCCGTTCCATTCCTTTTACATGAAGATAATCTTCAACTCTTGTGATTGGCATAAATCTTGCAGATGATACCGCACGAGGGAAGACAACGATTCTTTCGAACGAGGACTACTATGGCTGACTCCGAACCGCAAGTAGCCTTCTTTATCAGGTTTAAGAAATCCAAAACGAGTAATCACTTAACCAAGAAACAAGAACTTACGAGAGAGATGCACACCATTAGGCTGCAATAGCCACGATTCTAAGCAAACAAAACAAAACACAACACATAATAAAAATAAGCATGCACATAGAACCCACAATCTCACCGCGATTCCTAAAGATATTAGCAATCCTAAAGGAAATCATAAAGCCTTAAAGATATTTCAAAACCTTAAAGCCTCAAACTTAGATTTCTATACTTAGATTCTCAAAGCTTATTTGATTCTTAAGTCATAACTTAAACTTATATAGTTAACTCTTATATCTTATGGTCACTCCTAGGCTCATAAAGTCAATCCTTAACACTCCCTAGGACTTAAACCTAGGGCTCTGATACCAACTTGTAGCACCCCCAATTTTCTAACATTTGAGCCTAGTATGAATATAACACTTGCAGCAGAATCCAAAGCCTACATCGGGAAATGTTACCGCCACAACTACCCATACCCATATAGTTGCTAAGGCTAAAGCTTCCAAATAACATTTGCATGCCTACAAAAAGGTAAATAAAGGACTTTACAAACCAGATATATAAACATCAAACCATTCATCAAAACTAAACAATATAAAGGTTAACTTCAATAAAATCTATTCGAGTCTATAATCATAACTCACATCACTATTAAATATTAACAGTCTCAAAAGCTACTAACTAAAATCAAACTAAAACAATAAATACTATCCAAACAGAAGCTTCTAACCGTACTCTCGTCATGCATTAATCCAAACCTGAAAGGGGTTAATAAAACAAGTAGAAAACAACATGTTAGCATAAAGGGCTAAGTATAAAGTATAAATCACTCCACCCTATAAAATGGTTTATACATATATAGATCAGAAAATAGGTAGGTTTGATACACATAAGCACATTATACATCATCAAGTAGCATATAGAACATATATACAATAGAAGATAACACACTTAATGCGGAGGAACATATATAGATATACAGATAAAATAAATATTTCATGCTCACATGTTTATGAATGTAGGTAGAAAAGAGGTTTAATACTTTGAGTAAAAAGGAGTTTAATGACATGAAAAGACTAGTAAATCGTAATGAAATTATTAATACCACCAAGGTAAGTAAACGGTATTCTTATATCATAATAGCATTTTCAACATAATAAATATCAAGAGTAAAATACAAGTTGTGGCCAAAGTATAGATAAATTTTCTAAAAACTTCCTTTGGGATCAATATTATCATCATAAGAAAATAATCATTTTCATAATAATACGGGAGAAATCCTTTCATCATAATCATCATTATACTTGTCATCATAATCATCATATTTTTTAACCTTTATATGTGTGTGTCATTACTTTTTTTCATTGGAAAATTTTCAATTATTAAACTAGCAATAAGAGGTTTTCTTCTTGGCCTTGCTAGTTGCTACATTCTAATTTCTACATAAACAGAGTATTAATTTATTACAAGGCTAGTGAACTTTAATTCTTTAAACTACATAATGTATGCTTACTTCCTGAATTAAAATTTCTGATTTGTTAGTGTCTCCACTTCCAGCAAGCAGCAGGTCAGCAGCTGTCCAGAAGTCTAACTCTAGTCTTCACGAAGTACAGTTGACGGAGTAGGCCGTCGGGCAGTAGGTAAGTTCACTTCTATTTTCTTTAGCTTCTTTTTTTTTTTCTTATTAATTTGGCCGGCTAAACCACCCATGGGTACTTTCTCCGGCTAAACCGCATGTGGGTACCGAACGTTAAATTTTGAATGCTTTAAATTGTGAATGTGTATAGTGTATTGATTGAATTATGCAATCTATGAGACTCTAACATGAATAATTGGATTTAGGAGATTAATATTCTCTACTTTTTAATTTGTAATATTTGTAAATTAATATCTATAAATAACTTATAAATTTGTATGTTTAATTAGTGAATTACTATATATTTTTAGGTATAAAAGAAATGTCTTTTCAAAGTGTGAATGAACTTGATATACATGTAATGTATTTTTAGATATAAAAGAAATGTCTTTCCAATCCCACAATTCACTATCAACTCATTTCCAATATTTATTTATTTATATTATCCTTGTTTGGGTACATATGACAAGAAATTGAAATTTAAGCAGTAAGTACTAACTACTAAGTACTTAACTAACTTAAGTAGTAACTAGTAATGTTATTAATTTATCGAATTTGAATTTAGATCCGGTTGATCACTTGACCCATTCTATTGAATTCGGATCCGATTGATCTTTGACTCGTTTTATCGAAATTTTTGGTTTTAGTTAGCCCGTCCGATTAATCCGATAACCCGAAGTTTAGAGTTAGGGCTAGTCCGAATTCGAGAATAAAATAATAATTAATTGACAGTCCAAATTTGATGAGCCCGGCAACTCGACAGGACTAGCGCGAAACAGACATGATTTGCCCGATGGACATCACTATTCACATGTTCAAACTTCAGTGTGGGCATTGATGGTAAATAATTGGATTGGGTCACTTATTTTAGGGTAAGGGGCTTACTGTTTCACACCTTAATTCTTTACCCAGAAACATTTCAACTTCATTCATCTTTTTGACCAAAATCAAAAACCCTAACCCTCCACTCTCAAACCACCGTGACACCGACCGCTTTCCTTTCCGCTCCTCTCTTCTTCGACGGCGTTCGGCAGCGTCCTTTCCTTTCATCTTCTCTCCTCTCCTCTCTTCTTTGACGGCGGTAGCTTTGCTCTCGTATCAACGCCGGCAGCTTTGTTCTCGTAACGACAGCGTCGGCGTTGTTCTACGGCGATTCGTTGACAGCTTACCCGCGCGGTGACTGGATGGCGTTTCCCTCGGCCACAAGTTTTGTTAGTTTGGCCAATTGACGGTGAATCGACGGCAGGATAAAAAACGGTATTTCCTCTTCCATTTGTAGGTGTTTTAAGATGAAAAAAAAGTATAGTTGTAGTGCCATTGTATTTTTTTTTATCCAATTGTAATTAAAAGCTACATTTATAATGAACTATTGATTTTTTTTTTTATTAATTGTTAGTCGTATGCTGTGATTAAAGGTTACATTAAAAGTAGATGGTTGTTTTCTTTCAATTCATTATACTGATGAGAGGGTCTGCTATTTCAATTTAAAGTACCTTGTATAAATGAGCATAAAAACGGTACTTGTACTACTGTTTTAATAGAAATCAGTAGTGTAAGCATTGTTTTTCTTGTATACGGAATCGAAATATGTCAATTTAGGGTGTGTTTGGTGACAGGTTTTGGTATAAAGTATGTGTATCAAAGTGATTGTTATTGCTTGGTTGACAGGGTTTTAGAATACTACTATGGGAATACCCAATTAATTGAAAAACTCATATCCTTATTAAATAAGGGTTTCATTTTCCTTACTCCTTTCTTCCCCAACTATTAATAATCATTCCCATTCCACTCTACTACCAAACATGCAAAATACTTTCACCAAAACCCATTACCCTTACCAAGTATTTGATACCCATACCGATTCTGATTCCCA
>CM008344.1:22083834-22094492 GCA_002525835.2 Ipomoea batatas
ACACGAGTGAAAATTATGCACTACAAGTACCTATGACAAATAATATGAGGTAATTACAGTTGTATCCTTAATTGTGAGCGTGTTTTAAAAATTAGTAAGCAATATTATGTGCTGGACTGAATTAGATCTATGGCTATAATTCAATCTTATTTCTCACCTAAGGAACATAATGTACATGAGTCCCTTATTTATATATATATATAAAAGATTATTATGGAGTATATATTTCACTTGTAATTAATATGATTTTATAGTTACAAAATGAAACTAACTATATATGTCAATCCATAAAACTTAAATCTCTAATTTTCAATTTTCACACTTTATTGTCTCTCACTGTTTCCCTCCTAGCTGAGTAGTTGATCAATCCTTGTGTACTACATGCTACATAGTAGTAGTGGAGACAGTGAAACCAAATATTTGATTGTTGTTGTCACTACCTTCACACTTAGTTGTGTCTTACGACTGTAACTATTCATTTATTGTTGTTATATTATATATAAATTCTTGTTTACATATATGTAGTGGGAAGCGGTTGTGTATAACATGGACTAGGCCACATTGCATTATGGACCATAGATCGAAACGACGAGGTACAAAATTCATACTCATAAAGTACAAAATTTCATAATACAAGACACAAAAAATCACAACACACAAGACACATACACTTGTTATATATTTACTTATTTTTCACAAATGATAATTTTACAACACAAAACACAAAAATTCATAGCATAAGACACAATTATATTACTAATTTGTTTCAGGTGTAGAATTCATACTTTTAAGGTACATAATTATCATAACACAAGACACAAAACTCCCAACATAAGACAGATACACATGCACTAGCTTAGGGTTCATAGTGCATTATGCATACAATAAAGTATTTTTAATGACTGACATATTAAATAGGTTTTTAAAAATGTTTCATGCTAAGTTAGGCCTATTGTAGGCTTAGGCCTGGACTTAAAAAAGCCTACATACCAGCACAAACTTAGGCTTAGGCCTCAAGTTCTCAAGGCCTAATGTTCTAATATTGATGAAGGGACCGGGGACATAGTCGGGACGAAGAGGAGACATTCATGGTTGTTTCTGCCTTCCTCTGGTTTGAATGAAAAGTTTATAGGTATTCAAAAGTTTTCCTGATTAGAACAATAATTCTAAAAAGAATTTTATTATTAATTCGTTTTAATCTACAATGTAGAAGTTTTTATAAGAATATCAAGAGTTGTAGTCAAGTCAGAAACGTTAAAAGGTAGATTTATACGAGAGGGGGAGAAGAAATTCTACTATAACTAGAATACAGAGTCCTAGCTAAGCACCTTGTGCTCAGATGACATGTAGTTATTCTCCCATATGCGAGGTCATGAGATCGAGCCTCAATGGAGGCAAATTGACTCTTTGTGTGAGGTCGAGCCTCAGTTGAGACGAATTGACTTTTTGTGTTTCAATAGGTTGAGAGAGTAAACAACCGCCACCTGATGAGCTTCTCTACCTTGCAGGCGTTAACATCTGTTAGGCCAACATCCACTCGCGTTGCGATGCCTCGCCTTTCCTGTTAGGCCAACATCCACTCGCGTCGCGACGCCAACTAGTTCATTAAGATCTTTGACTCCCTCAAGTCGCCGGGATGAGCGACTACAACACTTTTCACTAGCAATTTGGCCAGGTGGGCTGAAATTGAGAAAAATTGAATAGTTATGACACTAGATTGACAGTTTTAAAACTTGTGAACTGAAATTAACAACACACCAATGATCATAGAACCAAAAGTGAAATTAACTCTAAAAAAATTATTTTATATATCAAGTGACATTATGACATCATGTTTAATTGAAAATTTTAAAGTAACCTGTAAAATGTACAAAGTGTAAAAGTTCAATAACCTATTTGACGTTTTTTGTTTTTTTTTTTGTTTTGTTTTTGTTTTTGTTTCAATAATATTATTTCTTTACATGTATGTTTAGGTGATATTTTTCTATTTTTATCGAAAAAGAAATAAGAGTGACATTATTGAGTATAGATCCAAATCTCAGAAATAATAATATTAATATATTCGCGGTATCTTCCTTCATTTCTTCTTTTTTAGTTTATAAAGCCTTTTTCTCTGTATTAAGTAGTAAATCAAGTTTGTATTTGCCCTGATTGGTTGTCAACACCCCCACCCCCTCTCTCACTCTCCGAATCGAGCTGTCCATTAACGCGTTCACGCGTTTAGTTGGCACTACCCTTTTGCAATATATAAATATATATCCCAACCCCATTTTTGATTTCAGCAGGTGCAGACCCAATATCGCAATTGCCTCTGCATCTGTTAACCTTTTTTAATAAAAATATAAAATTGCCTCTTTTTTTTCCTCAATCGAATAGCCCAGTGTTAGATTTGGAAGGTTTATCGTTGAAATTCAGTGTTTTTGTTTCTGGTTTTGCATATTCCGGGGTGGATTTGAGGGGGGAAAGATTGTTACTTTTTGCGAAGAATTGAAAAATGCCGTCGTTGGAGGAGGAGCTTTTCCCGTCGACGCCGGGGAAGTTCAAGGAGAGGCACACAATGAACCGGCTGGTCCACCGGTGCTGCGCGTCGACGAGTACGATGTTTCTTTGGGCGCTGTTCTTGATTGCTTTGACGGCGTCGTATCTGAGTTTTCAGTCTTTTATGGATTCCGGTACCCGGTATTTCTCCTCCACGTGGGGCGGGCTTCATTGGGAGAAACAGGTACGCGCGTCCGCTCAGATCCGGCGCCACAACGGGATGTCGGTATTGGTAACCGGCGCCGCCGGATTCGTCGGGACGCACGTGTCCCTGGCCCTGAAAAAGCGGGGCGACGGGGTGGTGGGGCTGGACAACTTCAACGACTACTACGACCCGTCGCTGAAGAAATCGCGGCGGGAATTGATCGGCGCGCAGGGAATCTTCGTGGTGGAGGGTGACGTCAACGACGCGCGTTTGTTGGCGAAGCTTTTTGATGTGGTGGCGTTCACGCACGTGATGCACTTGGCGGCGCAGGCCGGGGTGAGATATGCGATGGAGAATCCCCACTCGTATGTTCATAGCAATATCGCGGCCCTCGTCACGCTCCTCGAGGCCTGCAAGGGTGCCGAGCCCCAGCCCGCTGTTGTTTGGGCTAGCTCGAGTTCTGTTTACGGGTTGAACGAGAAGGTGCCGTTTTCCGAGTCGGATCGGACGGACCAACCCGCGTCTCTCTACGCCGCCACCAAGAAAGCCGGCGAGGAAATCACCCACACGTATAACCACATCTACGGCCTTTCCATCACGGGCCTCCGGTTCTTCACCGTTTACGGCCCGTGGGGAAGGCCCGACATGGCGTACTTCTCATTCACCCGGAATATTCTCCAAGGAAAGCCCATCACCATTTACCGGGGCAAGAACCGGGCCGACTTGGCCCGGGACTTCACTTACATTGACGATATCGTTAAAGGGTGCGTGGCGTCGCTGGACACGGCGGGTCGGAGTACCGGGTCGGGCGGGAAGAAACGGGGCCCGGCTCCGTATCGGATCTTCAATCTGGGTAATACCTCGCCCGTTACGGTGCCCATGATGGTAGGGATGTTAGAGAAGCATCTGAAGGTGAAGGCCAAGAAAACCGTCCTGGAAATGCCCGGAAACGGCGACGTTCCGTTCACACATGCCAACATAAGCTCGGCCCGAAGAGAGCTCGGGTATAAGCCCACCACCGATTTGCAAACCGGGCTGAAGAAGTTCGTTAAATGGTATCTCTCATATTACGGCTACAATCAAGGCAGGTCCGGAAAGGGATTTCGTTAGTTTTTTGTTTTTGTTTTTTTTTTTTTAGATTTCGTATTTTCCATATTGTTGCTATTTTTTATTTTTTATTTTAAACATTTCAAGAAATTGCTAGTAAAGAAAAATGAAAAATTCTTTTCTTGCGGTGGGGTGCGTAGTGGTTAAGGTGACAGCTCATCCCAGTTTTAGATTTTTTTTTTTTTTTCTCTGTAAAGGGATAATATTACTACCAAGGGTTCCTCATTTTTAGGCCCCACGTTAACGCATATCTCTACTTTTGCTTTTCCTTTTTCTTTAATTTGGTGCAATCATTTCACACTGTTTCTCCAAGTAATTCGCTAAAGAAAATGAAAATGAAAATGAAAATGCGATATATGTGTTTGCTTTCATTTATTATGCAGAGTTACTGTTACAGACACTCAAATATTTAATTTGTTTCGGTTATCACTGAGAAATGAATCTCTTTTCTCCAAATTCATGCATACTTGCCCCAAAACTCCAAAAGCATCTAAAGTAATGAGTTAGAGTAAATACCAGCAAAAACCTTGTGATTATCGTGGAATTGTCATGTTTAGTCTTTAACTATTAAATCTATCACTGTTAATTTACTTTTGATTTCATTGTATATACATTTCTTCCGTTTGAACCCATTTTCTCAAGAGTAGAATTGTCCTTTCACAATTGTTGATACGCCTTCCGGAAGAGCATTGCATGCTCTCCCTTGTAAGAGCACTGCATTTGCTTCTTCCGGAAGTACACTGCAGGGCTCTAAGCACCTAAGGGTGCTTAATAAAATTAAAGATCTATATGTATTTGTTTTGTTTGTGGCAGTAGAATATATTTACTAACATTGGTATATGAAGAATGATTCCATTTATATAGAAATTTTCAATGTCTTACAACATAGAAATAGACTGATAAAGAATTTTTATTCATAATTATGAATTGTCTTCTTCTCTTCGAATTTCTTCGTGTCTGTGGGAGGAAACAACGATTCAATCTTGTCTGGCAGATCGAGCAGCTAGCTTGCCGGTTGTTCGAATTCTTTTTGTCGGTAAAATCTTGGACTTAGTTTTCTTGGGTGCTGGTGGACACTCTGTGTTCCAAAGAATATGGAGTTTTGAATCTTTTGCCATCTTGGACTTTTTGAGCGTCAGCTTTCTAGAAACTTCTTCGCCTTGCTGCTCTTTCTCACTCTCCTCTCCTCTCCTCGTAGTTCTCGAAAGCCTCGGAGCTATGAAAGATGAGAACTTGGCAGAGGAACTTCCAGGCACCCTTCTAAGTCTTGCGACATGGGTCGGGTTGAAATATTGGGTTCAATAACTTTTTTAATGATCTTTTTGCTCGTCGATGTGGTTGTTGTTGTTGGAAAATCATTCTGAATAGAAGGGCTTGCTAGGTGTCATTATGTCATCACCTTATTTCCTATTGTTCAAGATCACCTCAAAAGTCAGATCCATGATCCCATTTTTCATGTCTTGTGTGGCTATGATGGAGAGTTCAGTTGGGTGCTTGTAGTATATATATAAGCAGCACCTTCATTCTTTGTAAAAACACCAAAAATTACCGAGCTTCTTCTTCGTTCTGCAATATTTCTTGTGCTTCATTCTTTTCAATGTCTAAGCATTACAATATTCTGTGTTACCAGTCGAAAACGCGCCGGCTCTGTCATCGAGAAATTAACGCTTTTAAGGCAGTATTTTCTATTACCGAAAGTACGTAGTTGACCGCTGGTTGAATTTTAGGATGACAGATTCCAAGTGACAATGAAAACCTGGTAGCAGACATGGTGGTTGAAGGCACTCAGGTGAATGATACATTTCAGTCTAATGCTCTAATAGAAAAACTTCTCGAATCCTTGTCAGAGTTTCAGAATAAGCTGAAACATGAAACGAAGGAGTACACGATGGAGCAGCTGGTGAATTCTATCAACATCGAAGAAGCAATTCGCCAAAGAAACAGGTCGGTTATTCTCCCCGCAACTTTAAAAGCTAATGTTGTTGGAACTAGTGACATGGTAAAAGCTGGTAGTCAAAATAATAACAAGAAAAAGAACTTTAAGATCAACAACAATAACTACTGTTTCAAGAACAACAAAATTCGTAAGAAAGGAAAAAGTGGATGATGTTTTGTCTGTGAAAAACAATGACACCGAGCAGCCTAGTTATCATCACAAATGAATTTCAAATCAAAACTCACAGAAGTCAGGTCATGAAGAACCCAGAAATCAAGCAAATCTGCTTAAGAATGCAAAGGTAATCGTCGTTGTAATAACAGAGGCCAACATTGTTTTAGATCCAGAAGAATGGGTGGTAGATATTGAATTGGAGCCTCTCGCCACTTCTACGCAAGTAAAGAATTGTTCAAGGAATTCGAGCCAGCATAAGAAGGGGAACAAGTGTTCATGGGAAATTCTAGTGTTTCCGGTGTAAGAGGTAGATGGACAATATAACTTATTCTATTTTCTAGGAATCTTCCCATCACTTTTCATGTTGTCATCCTCAATCCTGAGCTAGGAGATCATGTGTTCCAAATTCATCTCCTTTTACTTATGTTTTAGGTAGTTCTTGAAGTCTTTTCATGCGGGAGGTAACAAGTGAATAATGAATACCACTTGGAAAGCTTCACTCACAACCATTCCTTCGTCAAATCTTTCAACTGAACCACTTGATATTGTAACGGGTACTTGCACCATAGGGATTGATCCTTGTGTGACAACATTAACCAGAGTGATGCTCGCGGTGATGCTCTCCCATCTTTGATGGTTTGCACTTTGGATTTTGTATTTCATACTGGAAATATGAAGTGATGTGCAACGCGTAAATGAGCTGGCTGCATTTCTATGTCACACTTGAATGATCACTATAACACCTATAGATGCATGTATGAATTATAATTTGAACAGAATATAAGAATACATATGCAGTTTGTGAGAGCACTGCTTCAGTTCTCTCAGAACATGATGTAGTAAGTACCATTGAATTGTAAGAAGTGAACAATGGAAAAGACAAAAATGTCCTTCAATTGAACGGAGAAATAACGCCAATTTTGACGGTGGACTAGCATTATCCAACTTTTTATAACTCTGGGTAAAATGTGGCCAAATTAATAAAAACAGACTAAATGTGTCCAACGCACAATAGGTAGGACCAAAAATGGATTTTACTCTTAAATTAAATATGACGTTACAAAGTTAATTCTCAAATAACAATTTGGAATTAATCATAATCAATTCCTTTACTGATCAAAATTAACTCACATTTCTATGGCGTTGCACACAGCAGAGAACACACATAGTACAATAGTACGAGTTTCACAAAACTAGTACTACTCCACACAGTAGAGTTTTTACAAACCTCAACTATTCCAAATAGCACGAGTTTTATAAAACTCATACTGCTCCAAGTTGCACATGTTTTGCGCAAACCCGTGTTGCTCACGAGTTTCGCAAAAACCATTATGCTTCATAGCAGCACAACTTTTGCCAAGCAGCAAGCATTCGAACCCCTATTGCTACTATTCTCCAAGTACCACAAGGTTTGCAAAACCCATGTTGTTTCTTTGTAGCACAACTTTTGCAAAGTAGCAAGGGTTCAAACCCCTGCTACTACTATTCTTTAGTTGAGAAAAAATTAAAAAATTTGACTAAACCTTAGCTTATCTAGGTTGCCAAACGCACTAGAGTGCACATAAGTCTATGTTTTTTTTGCTCATTTTGGCATTTGATTTGCAACTTCCCCACACCCCCCCCAACCCCTTGGCCCTACGCAAGAAATAGAACATTTATGTTATACAATTCAAACTTCTTAAACAAAAGAATTGTATATATATATGGGAATTTGGGAATTATTACTACCATATGGGGTTAAAACTGTATTTTTTAATATGGAATTTGATAGCTGGCTAACTAACAATGTTGCAGGCAGTGGCGGAGCCAGAAATTTTCTCCAGTGGGGGCAAAAAATTAAAACTAACGAGATATTTTGTAAAAAAAGAATGAAAAACTTAGATACCGAGTCATAAATATTGTTGACTAGTGATGAAAAATTAAAATACATCAAGATAAAAAAATATTTAAAACGAAATATAAAACATAATTAATTTGATAAAATAGTTTGAATGAAAAACACATTATAAATCATTCACCTCACTATTAATATTAAAAAAGACAAATAAAATAAAAAAGATAAGAAGTCACAATGTGACAAATAAAAAATCCAATTAGAACTCACACTATTAATGTTAAAAAATGTCAAAAACAAAGTTTTACTCATCTCACTATTAATATATAATTTTTTAAAAAGATACAATGTTACAAATAAAAAATCCAAAAGCTAGATTAAGTAAGGGTTCAAACTGTGGCCATTTGGATTCAATATTAAGATCTTACCATCTAAACCAACTTACCCTATGTTTAACTTTTGGTATAGTTAATATATATACATTACATGTGGTGGGGGAGTGGGGAGGGGGGAGGGCTGCCCCCACTGTCCCCATTGTGGCTCCGCCACTGGTTCCAGGTAAGGTGGATGGACAAAGAAGCAAAGCTAGGGATAATTCTTTGCACTCACCATCTGGTGGATCTGGAAATGGAGAAGCAACACCATTTTTAAAGATGAAGAGTGGAGTCGAGGCATGAAGATTAACTGGCTCTAAGAGCAAAAAAGGAGATGAAAAACGCCTTTGCAAGAGGGAAGCTATCTGGTTCTAATAGTGATAATCTTACGAAGTGGATCCAGCCTTAGGACGATTGGACTATGCTTCACATTGATGTCTCCTTCATCTCACCCCAAATGGCTACGGGGTGTGGAGGTGTTATGCGCAACCACAAAGGCAACTGGATTGGAGGTTTCAGTCGCACTACTAAGACTAACCATGCAACAGAAGGAGAACTCTGGGCGGTATATGTTGGTCTTAAATGGGCATGGGCGACAGGAAAGAAAAACCTACATGTCTTAACCGATTCTCAGCAAGTGGTGGACTGGCTTGCTAAAGGCCCTGAGCCTTTAGGACCATGCGCTAATATCGTAAAGATGTGCAAGGAATGGATGAGTAAGGACTGGGATGTAACGATTAAGCATACACCTCGCGAGTTTAATGAGTTGGCTAAGGTTGCTCCCCGAAAAAAGTGTGACTGGATTGAGTTTCATGCACCTCCAGACAGCATTAGAGAATTTCTTGTAAAAGATAGAGTCAATATGACTCATAGTAATGATTGTTCATAGGATCTCGGGGTTAACCCCTCCCTCCCTCTCAAAAAAAAAAAAAAAAAAAACCTTCTCAAAAGCCTTTCTAACTCCATTTTTCCAACTCAAATAGTCACGTACACTATAAGAATAAATTTCATATTCATCCATTATCTATTTTGAGTGTATAATATACCAAATTCATCGTCACTTTAGATACCCGAATTTACTTTGATCCAACCTAAATCAAGAGTGAACCCATCAAAAATTATACTACAAAATGACCACTTTAAATGCCAATTTAACTAATTCTCTCCAACAATCATGAGAATGCTTCTTTTTTTTTTGTGGGAGGCTTAATTTCACTAGAGTTTGTTTTGTAAAATTTAGTAACGAGCTTTTTTCTGATGAATGAATTGAATAGTAGTTTAAACTAAGAGTAGTTTGATAAAAAAAAAATTTAAAATAAGAGCTTATTTTAAAAATATTTTTTTTAAAAAAAACTCATATCTTTTAATATATATATTTTTCATTTTTATTCTTATTATTTTTATAAAAAAAAAAAACATAACACCATCTATCTCTCCCAATTAAAATCATGTCCTCTTCTCCTATGTTTTGCAGCAGCAGCAACAACAACAACAACAACAACAACAACAAAAAACTTATTAATTCCAATCCACTTAGCTTTTTTTTTTTTTTTTAAATAAATTAAAACATCAACTTAGCTTATTAACCGCTCTGAGATTTCAAATTCTAGTTTATAACTTTTTAAATTTCAACTAAGTTTTAAACTAGACTTGTGAAATAGAGGCTACTTCATATACACACCATAATATACTGGATTAATATGCTGACAATGAGGCTAAAGAAACCCAAATCATCAATCACACAATGGGCTCCTGCAGCAGATCAGACAGAAGGCCCGCAGGCCCATATAATGTTTTTAGTTTGGCAGGGATGGAGGGGCAATTTATATCATGTACCAGGATCTACATAGTATTATGGATCATAGATTGAAACGATGAGGTACAACATTCATATTCGTAAGGTACATAATTTCATAATATACAATACAAAAAAATCACAACACAAGACACATAATATAGCATAATGGGTGGACTCATTTGTATTGAAAAAACGAGGTATAAAATTCATACTTGTAAGGTACAGAAAATTTCATAACACAAACACAAAAATCATAACACAAGACACA
This sequence comes from Ipomoea batatas, assembly GCA_002525835.2. NCBI lineage: Eukaryota > Viridiplantae > Streptophyta > Magnoliopsida > Solanales > Convolvulaceae > Ipomoea > Ipomoea batatas. Next base: position 22,094,009 of record CM008344.1, read on the forward strand.
TACACATGTTATATATTTACTTATTTTTCAAATATGATTTAGGTACATAATTTTCGTTCATTAACACAAAAATTCCACAAAACAAGACACAAAAATTCATAACATAAGATACAATTACTAATTTATTCCAAGTACAGAATTCACTCATAACATAAAAACACAAACACATGAATTAGGGTTCATAACCCCTAGGCCACCTCCTTGGTATAACGATTGGGAGGGAGGATGATTATTGATTGATGTGTAGATCAGATCTTTTGAGGAATAGGGAATAATTAATCCCGGCAGAAAACTTAAAAGCTAATTAAGTTGACACAATATAAAACTTGTATATTGATAATATAAAAACTTACAAAAACAGTAGTAAATAATATAATTAAACATAATTAAATTAGACCATATAGCTTAGCAACAAATTAAAAATCAATTTCAATTAACTGGACCTAATAAAAAATAAATACAAATCAATAATCGTCTGTTTTTA
>CM008344.1:22114575-22127576 GCA_002525835.2 Ipomoea batatas
GCTAACCCTTTTTTTTTCTTTTTTTTTTTCTTTTTTCATTTTTGGATGATCAAGAAAACTCGTAGTCACTATTTAGGGTATGCACGGGATAAATTCTGTCTTGTGGTCCTAGTCGATAAAAAATCACAAAAGAGATGAGCTAGCCTAAGTTGTTCATAGTTGACCGGTTCAAATCAAGAAGGCCAATAGGAAGCTCCCACTAGGATTCAAATTTGGAATTCTTTTTAATCCGACCTTATGGTCCTAGCTAGTAAAGGATCGCAAGGAGGTAAACCGGTGTAAGTTGTCCATAATTAATTGACTCAAACAAAAAAAGGCCAATAGACTGCTTCTACTGAGAATCGAACTTGAAATATTGTGTTTATTAAATTATTTATATTGTTCGACCAATTTAGTTGGGGTTTTTCAAAGATGCTAACCGGTCTATCATTTAGTGGAGATCATACTACATTCCTACGCTAAAACCCTTGCATGCATATAATTAAAGGAATCGAATTTCAAGTAGTGATTGAACATACGTTTCTAAGTTGAGCTTCAAGCCAAAGTGGCACCTTATCAATTAAAAGAAAGTGCCAAATTATTTTAAAGAAAAAAAAAGTAAGAGAATATACTAAAGTGGTTGCATCAAAAGCAATATGGATATGGTTTGTTTTATGATTGATTTATGTTAGTGATTATAGGTACTTCGAAAATTATTGGTGTTTATGAAATTTTGTGTACTGTGGTCTGTGGTGCTAGTTATTAGGTTGTATTTTGTTATATATGGGAAGGTTTTAATTAAGATGCGTTTAAAATACAATTTCCTTAAAACATTGTTTAATTTGTCACACAACAAATGCATATCCACAAGAAATCTAAATATATTTAAGATATAATAAAATATAAGTTTTATTTTATGACAAAAGTATTTTTTTACATCAAATTAAAGTTGAACACAAAAAACTAAATTTGATGTGAGTTAGTTTGTAATTTGTACTCTTTTCTCCAACAAGGAATACATCTTTACGACTAAAATTACAAGGTGAGATTTACTTAATGCATATCTTTGGGTTGTGACTATCGATTTCTTTCGTCATCTAAAAGAAGAATATAAAAAATAAAAAAATAAAAAAATAAATAAATATATATAAAAGAAAACAATGAATTTCAAACAAAAAATAGAATATTAGATTTTTAAAAAAATGTCATTTAAAAAAGGTCATTTTCTAGTAGCCGATTTCAGGAACAATAATTTGTTAGAATGTTAGTGATGCATAGTTTAATAAGTAAATTTTCCCATTTCATGAACAATAATTTGTTAGAATATTATCTGTCTACATATACTACCTTCCCTCAACCGGCAAATTATTGCATGGACCATGGTCCACATAGCTGTGTGGACCATGGTCCATGCAATAATGATTGCCCTCAACCCCCACTGCGGCTCAAACCCATGAGGAGAATCACCTCATGCCGCTTGACTAGAAGGTGTTTGGCAAAGTTTTTTTTTATTAACAATAATAGATGGTATATTTCGTTATACTTCATGTAATAACTTTTCTCATCATTCATTTTCGTTTTAATTCACCTACAATTTCACTTGACAATATACCTCCAATGTATTATTATTGTTTCATCAATTTGTTGGGATTCGATGCCCCAAGCAAAGGGGTGTCGCTTGATGACAACATCTATATATAAATCTTCATATCTATTAGTTGTTTTGTTGTGTCACTCAATTCCTCCTCATCACCCCAATCCCACTAGCATACCCATATAACTCTTCCTCTTTTGTTTTCCATCTTTTCACTCATCTTCTTCTTCTTGGTGTGAAAAAAAAAATGGAAGGAGGAGTACACCCAGGAACAGATTCAACAGCTTTCAGAGAGTGTTTATCTTTGGCATGGAAGAACCCTTATGTTCTTCGCCTTGCCTTCTCTGCAGGAATCGGTGGTCTTCTCTTTGGCTATGATACTGGTCTCTCTCTCCGATCCCTCTGCTATAAATTAAAACACCCACACACTATATAGAAATTTTTTTTAAGGTGTCATACTTTCATATCTATTACTATTCTAAAGTGAGTAATAAAATTTTAAATTTGCATTAGGTACTATAGAGATATTAATGCGAATTTAAAGTATTTCTTAAAAACTTTTTAACTTATATCTGGTATAAACCACATCAATATGGATAATCACCCTAAAATTTTAATATTTATTTATTTATTTATTGTAGACATGCATGCATATTGATTGGTTTGGTTGAATTTTGGGTTGCAGGAGTGATATCAGGGGCTCTTCTTTACATTAGAGATGACTTCAAGGCTGTTGACAGGAAAACAGTTTTGCAGGTCACACCAATTTCAATTTCCTTTATTATTATTATTATTATTATTATTATTATTAATGGAAAAGTTTTACCTGTATGTAACGTATTCTCAAAATGGAAAGTGACAAAACAAGTTACATAAGCCGTTATAATAGTATTAGTTTTGATTTTATTTTTAGAATATGACAAAATTTTGTGTGAGACGGGTTAACAAGATTAAATGTAATATTTATACTGAAAAATATAATAATAATTAGAAATAAATTAAAGTGTTTATTACAATTGTAATACTTTTTGAAAAAATTGTAATACTTTTAAATCAAGATGTAAAAGTACTACATTTTTTCTCAAAAGTATTACATTTTCTCTTATAAGTAACAAACACTTTATTTCTTATTAGTATTATTACACTTTTCAGTATATATAAGTATTACATTTTAATATTGATCCGACCCTTCACACGAATAAAGATCCGTGAGATGATCTCACACAAGTGTGACCTTTAACATATATGAATTTTTTTCCAAATTAAATATAGTTTAACATTTCTCTATTATTAAGTATTAATCATTAATTTTGTGTGAAACCAATCTCAAATATATAACACTTTTTAAATAAAAATATAATTCTTTTTATGAATCAATAATTTTCGCAGAAAATTAAAGTATTAAATTTTCGCTAATACTTTTTTAATGAAAATATACTCCGTAGTATTTATTGATCCATCAAATATTTTCCTAGGTCCATTTCTTGAGGAGTATTCATAAAAGGTCTTCGGAAATAGATGATTTTCCAATGGTGTACTAAAATAGTATTTTTTTTCTGTTAGAAAAATCACAGTTAAGGTCAAATATTTATTGCAAAAAAAAAAAAAAAAACTATGTGCTTTAAATATTAATCAATGCTACGCTTTGTGGTTCAGTAGGTTAAAAAAGTATGTAGGAATAAATATTACATTGTAATAGAGTCAATAATACTCAATATTCATAAATATATATTAAATAGGATTTAAAGGCTTAGAAGTAGGCAAGTAGCTGTTTGGCAAAATCCTCATTTATGTATTCTTAGTCAAACAAAGCATGAACTGTCATGTATCTGTTAGGAAAATTTATTGTTTGAAGTGTTTTTAGTCGAAATTTACTTGTCTTACCTATTTAATACTTTTTTTTTTTTTTTGCAAATTATTTAATACTAAATAATTAAAGATTCAATTAACCTTTAATTTTAACTTCAAGATTGACTAAATATTTATGTTTAGTCTTGTACAATTAGGTATAAAATTCGGTTAGTTTTTTTCCATCACTTGCTTTTAAATTAAAGGAAAAAAAGAGAATTTATAATATAACATGTTAATTATTAAAGTAGCTAACTAAGAGATATTTAAATTAGAAAAACTCGTATTCAATACTTAGATAAGTATACTTAGTGAACATCACTCATATGTAATAACTTACAAAGAAAATCGAGTTATATAGCTCGCAAATTATGCATGAGAGATAATTTGCACTAAAAAAAATCATATGTGATCAGTTCGGCCACAAAGTGTTGGCAATTAAGGTGTCGTGTCATTGTCTTTTACATTAGTACAATCTAAAAAGCTTTTACGATTATACTACATACTATGAGTATATTTACAACCATTGTACCCAGTACAATTAAGAATATATTTTTTGTTGTAGCTAATGCAAGAGACACTGAAACAATTTAATTAGTATTATAGAATTTTTCACTAATAGGTTGATTTTCTTTTAAATATTGATTTGATTTTAATTTCTATGCCATGTTTAAACTTAAATTTTAAGATATTATAATGTTGTAATTGGTGATGTTGGGAATAGTACAGGAGGCTATAGTGAGCACAGCGGTGGCCGGAGCAATCATAGGCGCTGCAATTGGCGGGTGGTTGAACGACAGATTTGGAAGAAGGGCCGCCATATTGGTGGCCGACTTCCTTTTCTTCGTCGGAGCAGTGGTAATGGCGGCCGCTCCGAGCCCTGCCCTCCTCATCGCCGGAAGAGTTTTCGTGGGTCTCGGCGTGGGAATGGCGTCCATGACTTCTCCGTTGTACATTTCTGAGGCCTCCCCTGCTAAGGTCAGGGGAGCTCTTGTCAGCACCAATGGTTTCCTCATCACCGGCGGCCAATTCCTCTCCTACCTCATCAACCTCGCCTTCACCAAGGTACGCCGCCACTCTTGTATATTAATTGCAATCTATGTCACATATAAATATAATAACATAAATTCTTAAATCTCGAGGAGGCTGATATTGTAATAATCAAAACTTCAGAATGATAGGAATGTCTGGCGATAGTTGATTATCACTGTTATTATTGTCTTTGGAATAGGGGTGTAAATGAGCGGAGGCACTAGGTCAAAGCTCGGCTGGAGTTTGGTCCAATTTAAACTCAAGCTACTCGTTTAATAATCGAGTCAAGCTCAAACTCTAATGTTTTAGGCTCCTAGCTCGTCTAGCTGCTGGTCAGCTATATAATATCAATAGTTTATTTTTAATTGAAACATAAATTTAAAATCAAAGAGGTTAAATTTTGAACTCAAAATCAAGCTCGAACTCGAGCCGTTTGAAAATTGGCTAACTCGAGCATCAGTTTTCTAGTGCGAGCCAAGCCTTCCTTAACGAGCATTCATTCGTCTGATTTTTGGTTATTCAGGCGCCGGGGACGTGGCGGTGGATGCTCGGGGCCGCGGGTTTGCCGGCTCTCCTTCAGTTCATATTAATGCTGCTTCTCCCGGAGTCTCCTCGCTGGCTTTACCGACAGGTCGTAGAAATGATCTTTTTCAATGTTTTTGGTCGTGATTTCTAACGTGGTAACTGCTTAATCTCTTGTCTTGTCAGAAAACAGGGGAGAGCAGAGGAAGCAGAGGCAATCCTGAGGAAAATATACTCGCCGGAGGAAGTAGAACCGGAGATTCAAGCTCTAAAGGAATCCGTCGAGAAAGAAGCACAAGAATCCAAAGAATCCGAGAAAATCAGCCTCCTTAAACTCTGCAAAATCACAGCCATAAGACGGGGGCTTATAGCCGGCGTGGGGCTTCAGATTTTCCAGCAATTCGTGGGCATCAACACCGTCATGTATTACAGCCCCACCGTAGTTCAGCTGGCCGGCATCGCCTCAAACCGGACGGCGCTCCTCCTTTCGCTAGTCACCGCCGGGCTCAACGCCGTCGGCTCCGTCGTCAGCATATATTTCATAGACCGGACAGGGCGGAAGAAGCTCCTGGTTTTCAGTTTGTGCGGCGTGATTCTCTCTCTCGGGTTTTTGTCGGCGGTCTTCCACGAGGCTACCTCGCATTCACCCATGGTTGGCCAGACTGAGACCGCACATTTCTCGGGATTCACCTGCCCCGCCTATCATGACGCCGGATCGTCGCCGGTATTGGATTGTACTGGGTGTTTGAAAGCTTCTTCTAGCTGCGGTTTCTGTGCTTCTCCTCAGAACAAGGTATGAACTAAATACACAGTAATCACAAAATTATAGGGTCTGTTTATTAACAAAAAACTGTTTTATGTTTTCTGATTTCTGATTTTCCAGTTTTCTAAAAAAGTGACTGTGAGGTTCTTTGTAATTCTAAAAAAGAATGAAGGCTACGATGATGGATTCTTAAGCACAAAGCGAGATGAAAGAAGAATGAAAGTGTTTCATTATTGTTGAACGTGAATACAAAAACTTGATACAACAGAATGAAGATGGTGCCTTATATGCACTCGGTGGTTACAACAGATCAACGGTTACAAAAGAGTGTGTAAGGACAAGAAGGCCCCTAAGGCTATAACGGCTCTCAACAGAAAGATTAAGTTTGTTCTGATTCATCACCCTCCAATACCCCCCCGTAAACTGGAGCATGCATGTCTTGTATGCCCAGTTTAGAGGTGAACATTCGGAACATTGCTGCGGGGAGAGGCTTTGTGAGACCATCCGCGACTTGATTAGATGAAGGAACAGCTAGAAGTTTGATAAGGCCTTGGCTAACCTTCTCACGAACAAGATGGCAATCAATGTCGATGTGCTTTGTTCGTTCATGAAAAACATGGTTTTCTGCTATGGCAATTGCGGATTTGTTGTCGCAAAACACTGTGGCTGGTTTGAGCAATTGTATTTGAAGATCATTTAACAGAGATGTGAGCCACTGAACTTCACATACCGTAGCTGCGAGAGCTCGATATTCAGCCTCAGATGATGATCTTGAGACTGTCAACTGCTTCTTCGATCTCCAAGATATAAGAGCTGTTCCAAGAAAGACACAGAACCCAGTGATTGATCTGCGAGATTCCATGCAGGCTGCCCAGTCTGAATCGGAGAAGACATTAAGCTGCATGGCATCATGTTTTGGATAGAACAGGCCTTGTCCTGGGGCCTTCTTTATATAGCGAAGCACCCTATGTGCTGCGGCAAGATGTTGATCCGTTGGAGCTTCGACGTACTAACTCAACTGTTGTACTGCGAAAGATATGTCAGGCCTTGTTGCAGTTAAGTATAACAATCTGCCTACAAGGCGTCTGTAATTGCCAATATCAGAGAGAATGGTTCCTTCATTTCTGCTCAGCTGATGACCGGGGACCATAGGTGTGTTCACCGGTTTCGAGTTGATAAAACCAGACTCATTCAGAATATCCAAGGCGTACTTGCGTTGACAAAGATTTAGGCCATTATCATTCATGTGAGCTTCAATGCCCAGAAAAAACCCCAAGGAACCGAGATCTTTGATCTTGAATGCATCATCCAGGAAGGTTTTCAGACCTTGTATGAGCTGTAAGCTGGGACTGGTGACTAAAATGTCATCCACGTAAACAAGGATGGCAATGAAGTTGGCGGCACTGCCTTTGGTGAACAGAGAGGGATCGGCCAGTGACTGTTTAAATCCTTCTTGAACAAGAGCTGAGCTTAATTTAGCATTCCATTGACGGCTTGCCTGTTTTAGGCCATAAAGAGATCGGAGTAATCTGCAAACTTGCCCCGGTTTTTCTCCTTGGAACCCGGGAGGAAGAACCATGTAAACCTCTTCGTTTAAATCACCATGAAGGAAGGCGTTGTTGATGTCTAGCTGATGAATATGCCATGCTCGGGAGGTTGCCATGGCTAAGAAAGTACGTATAGTTGTTATCCTTGCCACGGGTGAGAAGGTCTCAATATAATCCACCCCGAGTTGTTGTGTATACCCTTTGGCGACCATCCTCGCCTTGTAACGTTCCACGGAGCCATCAGCTTTGAGTTTCACCTTGTAAACCCATTTACACCCTATGGGTGTTTTCCCAGAAGGTAGATCAGCCAGCACCCAGGTGTTATTGTCCTGCAGGGCTTTGATTTCAGCAGACATAGCCTCTTTCCAGCAGGCATGCTTGACAGCTTGGCTATAGGACTTTGGTTCATCAGCAGAGGTTACCGCCATAGAAAAGACCATATGATCTTGTGAAAGATTATTGTATGAGATGACTTTGGATAGAGGATGGGGTGAGGAACCTTCTTTCATGGCTGAGTCACAATAGTAGTCCTGTAGTTTAGAAGGAACACGACGAGCTCTGTCAGATCGTCTGGGCTGATTGGAGGGAATGATGGAAGGCTGTTCTATTGAAATTCCCTCGTTACTGTTACTAGCAGTGTCAGGAGCATCATCTGTTGTTCTCTGCTCATCATTAAAGTCTGCTATAGGAGTGTTATGCTGCTGTGATTGGTCATGAATAATAGGACTCTGTTGTAGCTGCTGCTCATGACTCTCAGAGCCTTGCATTGGCAATGTTTCTGTCTCCATGTTCAAGGATGTGGGAATGTTTGGGAGAGATGGCTCCGGGAGCTGCTCAGATTGCAATTCAGAGCTTTCAGCCGCCATTGGAAACTGATCTTCATGAAAGGTAATATCCCTGGATACAAAGATAGAACCATCATTTAGATCGTAAACCATATAACCTTTTGTACCAGCAGGAATGCCAATAAAAATTCCTTTACGACTGCGGGGAGCCATTTTATGTCTATTTGTCGAAAGCGTAGCAGCATAACATAAGCAGCCGAAGACTTTGATGTTATCAAGAGTGGGAACTTCTCCATATAGCTGCTGAAAGGGGCTAGAGCCTTCAATAACAAGAGATGGCATTCTATTTATAAGATAGACCGCATGCATTACGCAATGCCCCCAGAATTTCAAAGGAAGATGGGCTTGGAACCGAAGAGAACGAGCAACACTCAAGATATGTTGATGTTTGCGTTCTACAATTGCGTTCTGCTGAGGTGTATTAACGCATGATGTTTGATGGATTATCCCATTCTCAGAGAAGAAGTCATGCATCTTGAACTCACTTCCGTTATCACTGCGAAAGATTTTGATTCGAATACCAAACTGTGTGAGAACATACGCATGGAAATTTTTCACAAATTGTCTAGTTTCACCTTTATTTCTCATCAAGTGAATCCATGTAAACCTGGAATAGTCATCTACTATAGTTAAGAAATAGAATTCATTCCTTAAAGAGCAAACCGGGAAGGGTCCCCATATGTCAAGATGAACAAGATCAAAAATATGTTTTGAGCAAGTAAGACTGATAGGAAATGAAGAACGCTTCTGCTTAGCATAATAGCATACATCACAAGTCAAATGCTTAGAACTGGGAATATCAATATTCTTGAACAAGTACATTTTATTTGCAGGAAAATGTCCAAGCCTTTGGTGCCAAGTCTCCAAAGTACACTGCATAGCATAACATTTGTTAGGTAAAACCGGTGGCTCCTTTAGCAGATACAGCCCTCTTTCCTCCTTAGCTATACCAGCTGTCAGTCCATGATTCCCCTGAATTAAACACTGTCCAGATGTGAATATCAATTTGTAAGAAGTATCTTGCAGCAGCTTACTCACTGAGATGATATTGAATTTGAAAGAAGGGATGTGCAAGGCTTCTTTCAACCACAAATTGTTGGCAAGTTTAACATCACCTGTGTGTTTAACACCAATGCACTCTCCAGTAGGTAATTTTACCTTGACTTCATCAATGCTACGACAGTTAGATAGAAAATCCATAGAGCATACAATGTGGTTTTATGCTCCCGAATCAAGAATCCAAGATGTAGGACTTAAAAAAACAGAATTCACAGAGTTCAGAATAGACTTGCCTTCCTCAACATGTTCATCAAAGTTGGGAATCAAGGCAACTGCAGCTGTAGTTCCAGAACTGGATGATGCAGAGGACTGTGCCCGGTTGGTTCCAGTCTGTGTTTGCACCAGAGATAAAAGCTTTTGAAGCTGTTCAGCCGTGATCCCTAGATCACTACTTGTAGCAGTGAATTGTTGCTTTCCCTTTGTTTTGTAGCCGGGGACCCATCCGGGTGGATAACCATGCTTCTTGTAGCATTTATCCACCGTATGACCGGACATGCCACAGTGTGTGCATTTTGCTTTGGCAGAGTTGAACCTTCTCCCATTGTAAGAGTTTATCACAGCAGCAATAGCATTTTCATCAGTTATGGGACCCTGAATGGCATTGGACTGATTGATATCCAGATTGCTCAGGTTCAAATTTGTTAAACTATTTTGTCTCTCAATCTTTTCGGCCATAACAAAAACCCTGTACACCTCAGGTATTGGATCCATGACAAGCACGTTGGATTTCAGACTATTATATTCATCACTTAGACCTTGTAAGAATCTGATCACACGATCAGTCTCCCTTTCTCTCAAGATCTGATCCATGATAGTGTCACAGGAACATTTAGGATTGCACCTGCATGCCGGAGGTGGCCTCATAGTGTTTAGTTCCTCCCAGAGCGTTCTGCTCTTAGTGTAGTACTCATTGACGGTCATAGCTCCCTGCTTCAAGCTATACATCTCGTTTTGGAGTATTGAGATGCGCTGAGCATCTTCTTGCGAGAAACGTCTCTGTAGATCTTCCCAAACGTCTTTGCCTCTGTCGAAATGCATGAGGCTTTGAGCGATCGACGGAAGAACTGACTTGAAGATCCAAGCACAGACCATCAAGTTGCATCTCCTCCATGCGGAGTAGTTCGGCTGACCTATCTCAGGTGCCGGAATGCTGCCGTCAATCAGGGACCATTTGTTTTTGATCTCTAAAGCAAACTTCATCGACGTCGACCACGTGCTATAGTTCGAACTTCCCGTCAATGGCGGGCTTACGAGGATCGTCGAAGGAGTATCATTTGAGCTGAGGAACAAAGGATCGTCTAATTCCTCCGTGTTGTAGTTTCGCCGTGGATTCCGCTGCGGAATCATCTCTGGACTGCTTCGGACTGGATTGCGGATCGGCGACCGCGTGATCGGAGAAGCTGTTCGGACTCCTGGACTCGTCTCTCCGACGCCGGAAACTGCAGCGGCATAGGAGCGCCTTGGCTCTGATACCATGATGGATTCTTAAGCACAAAGCGAGATGAAAGAAGAATGAAAGTGTTTCATTATTGTTGAACGTGAATACAAAAACTTGATACAACAGAATGAAGATGGTGCCTTATATGCACTCGGTGGTTACAACAGATCAGCGGTTACAAAAGAGTGTGTAAGGACAAGAAGGCCCCTAAGGCTATAACGGCTCTCAACAGAAAGATTAAGTTTGTTCTGATTCATCACCCTCCAATATACGAATTTAGTACTATGTTTTTGTTATTGCAGCTACTTCCAGGTGCCTGTTTGATCTCAAACGACACAATTAAGGATGTTTGTCATGGAGAACATAGACTATGGTACACCAGGGGGTGCCCTAGTAGTTTCGGTTGGCTAGCCCTAATCGGTCTGGCACTCTACATCATCTTCTTCTCCCCGGGAATGGGCACAGTGCCATGGATTGTGAACTCGGAGATATACCCTCTGAGGTTTCGAGGATTGTGTGGAGGTATTGCTGCTACGGCTAATTGGGTTTCGAATCTCATTGTGGCCCAGTCCTTCTTGTCTCTAACCCACGCCATTGGAACATCATGGACCTTCCTCGTATTCGGTGTGTTATCTGTTGTCGCCTTGTTCTTCGTACTGGTTTGCGTGCCGGAAACCAAGGGGCTCCCCATCGAGGAAATTGAGAAGATCTTGGAGGGTAGAGCCTTGCAATTAAGGTTTTGGAAGAAAAGGTCTCCAAGTAGCAAAGATGGAGGAAATGTTTGATGTGATAAAAGAGTTGCAACTATTCTATAATAATTAGTTTTTGGGTGTACCCAGGTTTCTATCATCAAACATAGTGTTTAATCCTTTTTGAATTATAGACACTCTTATTGTGTAGGACAAAATATTATGCTAATTGATGTGTGTTACGTTTGTATATGTAATTCAAGTTAGCATATGTTTATGTTTTTCGAGTGTCCCCGTCCACCTGATTAAAAAAAATAGCATATATTTATGTTAGTTGGCTTGGGTTACTCTTGTATATGTAATTCAAATTAGCCAAAAAAAAACATTTATGTATATGTACAAGTACGAGTGCATAATGTTGATAAATTGTTCTTACTAGAATAAATTAAAAAATATAAAATGAGACAAAGGAAATATATGTTTACAATATAATATATGCATGCATTATATTTAATATATTAGATTTTTTTCTAAAATTTAATTAAAATAAATATTAATATTTTAATTTTATTTTTATTATTGTTTTGAAATTACAACAACACATTGACTATTGAGTACACATTCATAATTACTCTCTCTCTCTTTCTCACTTTGGTTCTTCTTCCCATCCGAACAACATTATATTGTATCTACCAATAACGTATTGATTCACGTGGGAGGAATTTGAGTCATTTAAGAATGAGTTAAGTTAAACTCTCCTAAATTAATAGGATCAAATCGAAGTTCGGCTTATTAGTCTAATCATATGAGACGTGGCTACTATAAAAAATCAAATCATCTTTTACTATATATTTGATATAACTTTTACATGATTATATTAACTTGAGTTTATTTCAATTTAATATAATAATACCTCCTCTAGCAACTGCTGGATAGGTAAGCTAGGGGTGAGAACCTGAGGATAGACGGGGTAGTTCGCTATTTACATTTTCTAGCGGCTCTTGAATAAGAGTTTTGAGCGCTTAGGATTAGTTTAAGATAAGTTGGAAACCTAAGGTATAAAAAGTAAAACTAATATAATAGTAACAAATGAATTAAATACAAAGAAAATGCAACATGTATTACATGTCATATATTTAGCTACTAATTTTTTCACGTGCGTTGCACGAATAGGATAATGCCCAATATTTATTTTGAAATAAGTACTTTAAAGTATATCAATACAAGATTATATAGGAGATGCTCATGCATATGTTATTGAATGTTGAACTTGTTTATTTAAATCGGTAATTCAAAGTATATGAATGCAAGATAATATATGTGAGATTGATTATAATTGTCACTAAAATAAATGTTTGTAATTTTGTAAAAACGATAGTCAAAATACTTAGTCTAAAAATGATAGTATATATAAATACTACTTTTAGTAATAAAAATTTATACATTTTAAATCATTTTAATAAAGAAATACAATTTACCTTTAACAGGGTGTTTGGTTGGAGTGAAGGAATTAGGTGGGAAAAGAATTGTAATTCAATGGGAAAAGAATAATGTGGGAATAAAGTGGGAGTTTAAATTCCACTGTTTGATTGGAAGGAATAAAATTACTAGGACTTTCAATTCCAATGTTTGGTATACATTGGAATTGGAAGGGAGTAAGTAGTATAAAGTCCAAATTGCCCATT
>CM008344.1:22264026-22274757 GCA_002525835.2 Ipomoea batatas
ATAAACCCTAAACCCTAAACCCTAAACCCTAAACCCTAAACCCTAAACCCAAACCCCAAGCCATTTTGACGCGTGACTTTCTCTCTCTAGAAGTCAAACGCTCTCCCTTCTCTCTAGGCCTAAGGCTCTCGGAGAACAATTCTCGCAAATCCAAAGCTCCGGCAGGGTAATTCACGTTGCCGGTTTGATTAACGCTGGCAAGTAGCGGTGATCAGCTGGGGCATCCGCCCCAGCAGGTGATGGTTAGCGAGGATCCGACGAAGATGGAACCGTCGGGAAGGATCCCTTTGGATCAAGGCAAGGAAAATCAAATGGAAAAAGAAACCAGAGTGACGGACGATCTGGAAGGCGAAGACAGTGAAAAGGAAATAGATCGCAATTTTAGTGAGGCTGTGCGATCGATCCGAGCTCAGGAAGCGGCAGTGAAAGCAAGAATGAAGGCGATTGGAGTTGAAGAAGTTCCACCTCTTGTGGATACAGAAAACAAGGATGATCGCCGAGTGAAGGAGAAGGATAGAGGACTGGAGAAAGATCAGACAGCGAAAGGAGTATCGTTTGCGAAGGAGACAATGGTGTTTGAGACAGGAGATCCCTCTTCATCAAAGGGGATGGATCGCCAACCGATTGGACCTGCATCTGCTCATCAATCTGAAAATGCATCGATGGGAGGTAAGGAACACTTATCTCACCCTCAACCTGCTTGTGAAAATGCTCAGAAGAGTAAAGGAAATGTTATGGGGTCTGGGATGCAAGGCAATACTCCGAAAGGGGGAAATGCTAACCATCCAAGACCAAATGCTGGGGAAGGATCGGCCTGGGGCCAAAGAGCTGCTGGTGGAAGGAATTTTGCATCCCTTTTCACAGGGGATGTGAGTGGAAGTGAGGCAGGGGTATTTGGCAATTTGCCATTACCCACAGTAACGGAAAAGGAACCAGAAACCCATAGGGGAATGCCAGCAGTAAGATTTGGTGAAGAGGAGATCAATCAATTTAATGTGATAGAGAAGTACTTATTGATTGGGAAATTTTCATGGGGGAGACCTTCATTAGAGGACCTTAGGAAATTCTTTGCAGCTAAATTCATATTGAAAGGTTCTCTAACAGTAGGATGGATTGATGCAAGGCACATTTCTCTTGCATTTTCACAAGAATCTGATTGCCTGTGTATGTTAATGAGAGAGCAAATAACAGTTGATGGGGGCTTTCCCATGAGGATCTTTAGATGGACATTGGGATTTAGCACAGAGAAGGAGACTAGTATTGCACCTGTTTGGATCAGATTACCAAAAGTAAGTGCCAATTTATGCAACTCTGTAGCACTGAAGCAGGTGTGTAAACCAATAGGAAGGTTCTTGGCTACTGATATGGCTACTGTTAACTTCACTAGACCAAGTTATGCTAGAGTGAAAATTGAGATTGATCTTTTGAAGCCAAGAGTGAATGAGATATTCATTGGTTTTTCTGATAAGGTGGGAATGGAAGATAATGGATATATCCAGCAGGTCATATATGAAAGGGTTCCCCATTACTGCACAAAATGCTATAAACAAGGACATTCTGCAGATCTGTGTAGAATGAGAGTCTTTGCTGGTAATAATTCTGTGAGGTTTACAGGAGATAATCCAAGTCAAGGGAGGAGGGGAAGGAGTATCAGTAGAGGAAAGGCTGAGAGGAATAGGAGTAGAAGTGGGGGAACTGTGCAAGAAAGAACTAGACAGCAGAATGTAAAGGAGTTGAAAAGACAAGAGGAGAGTGCTAGAGTGGAAAGAGAGAGAAAAGAAAAAGAGGAGGCATGGAGGGTGAAAAAAGGGAAGGGCAAGCAGAGTGGTGAGGATGAGGGAGTTTTTAGGTACCAACAAAACTATGGCAGAGGTGGAGTGGATTGGAGGGGTAGAGGAGGGAGGGGAGGAAGAGGTAGAGGTTGGGGTAGAGGAGAAGAGCAGCAATATGAGGATTACAGTCATTTGTACAATAAGCAAAGTGAGGGTGATGAGGGTGTTGGGATCCCTGTGAGTAAGAATGGGTTTGAAGGGTTGAGGGATTTAGAGGAAGGGGAGAAAGATTATGAAACAGAGAATGAAAAGAGTGAGGGGGATCAGGGTGGAAGAGTAGAGGTTGGTGGGAAAGAGGGAGAAGGGGAAACAGAGGGAGAAGAGGAAGAGAGTGATGAGAGTAGTGAGGATGAGGGAGCATCTGATCATGAAGCAGGGGCAGAGGTAAGTGTGGGGATAAGTGAGGGTTCAGGAACTGACCAATTAGCAAAAAAAGCTGAAATGGAGATGGACTTGGATAAAAGCTCGCAGCAAATGAATTTATCTCCTAGAAAGCCACCTGACAAACCTCCGGATAAACCTAAAGGCAAGGCAAAAAAGCAGGCAGCTAATCCAGTGGACAAACCTATGAGAGTGACACGATCTCGATCTAAGGGTGACCCTGTTGGGGGTGGGGCCCCCCTTGGCAAATTAAAATGAAGGTTATCTGTTGGAATGTGAGGGGAGTGGGCTCACAAGGCTCCCTTCACAGAGTTAGAAATCTGGTGAGAGTTTACAAACCTAAGCTTCTGTGCCTCCTTGAACCATTTAGGGAGGCTGATGCAATAAGGTAATATGCCTTGTCAGTGGGGTTTGAGATGAATAGATGTTATGGGAATGATAAGATATGGTTGTTCTGGGCTAGGGATGTGAATGTACAAGTATGGGAGGAAAGGAATCAGATTATAACTGTCAAAATGGAGAACACAGATGTTGGATTGCTGTATGTGTCAGCTGTATATGCAAGTTGCAGCAGGCATCTGAGGCAAGACCTGTGGGATCTAGTGGAAGATATGGCTGAGGGTCAGATGGATGGGGAAAGATGGGCAGTAGTGGGGGACTTCAATTGCATTTTAAGGGCAGAAGAAAAGAAAGGAGGAGTACCATATGATATGAGCAAAAGCAGAGAATTTCAGAATTGCATTGATAAGGCAGGTTTGAGGGAAGTTTCATACTATGGCAACACTTTCACTTGGTGGAATGGCAGACATGGAAGTGAGGCAGTTTGGAAAAGACTTGATAGATGCATGGTAAATGGCAAGTGGGAGGAAGGACTGAGGACTCATGTACAACACTTGTCCAAAGTTACTTCTGACCATTCACCTCTAATTGTACAGATTGATGAGCAGATGCAGTTTGGAAAAAGACCATTCTCCTTCATTAATGCATGGAGTGAACATGAACAATTTCAAGAGGTGGTGTCTAAAGCTTGGGAAGAGAGAGTGGAAGGGAATGCTATGTATAGATTTATGACAAAACTCAAGAGAGTGAAAGGGGTTCTAATAAAGTGGAACTAGGAGACTTTTGGGAACATTTTTGAAAAAATAAAAGAGTGTGAGGAGAGGGTGAAGAGGGTAGAAGAGGGAGTTCAAGCTGATCCATCAGAGAGGAATTTGATAGAATACAAGTTGGCTCAAGCTAGCTTACAAAAACAGATTGTTATAGAGGAAAGATACTGGCAGCAAAAGGCTCATTCTCAATGGGTGGTTGAGGGGGAGAGAAATTCAAAATATTTTCAGGGTTTGGTGAGGGAGAGGAGAAGGAAACAATTTATACACAAAATAAAAAATAATGAGGGAGAGTGGATTGAGAATCAAGAGCATATTGCCAACTTGGCAGTGGACTTCTTTCAGGAGTTGTTCACTGCTGAGGATATTAACCATGATGAAAGTTTGTTTGATTGTTTGCAGGAAGTGGTAACACAAGAGGAAAATGATAAACTGATCAGGAAGCCAACAATGGATGAAATCAAAGAAAGTGTGTTTAGTTTGAACCCCTCTAGTGCAGCAGGTCCTGATGGATTTGGAGGGGGGTTCTACCAAACATGCTGGGAAATAATAAAAGATGATCTCTATGATATGGTGATAAGTTTCTTTGAGGGTAAGGCTTTAACAAAAGCTATTACCAGTACTGCAATCACTTTGGTTCCAAAAACAGGTAATCCTTCTACTTTTGCTGATTTTAGACCCATTAGTCTGAGCAATTTTTGTAGCAAAATAATAACAAAGATGATGGTTTTGAGATTGGCTGACATACTTTCTAGAATTGTATCACCATCTCAGGCTGGATTTGTGAAGAATAGAAGCATAACTGATAATATCCTGCTAGCTCAAGAAATGTGCCATGGCATGACATTCTCAAATGAGGATGTTGTGCTGAAATTGGACATGACAAAAGCATATGATAGAGTAGATTGGAATTGTATTAACACTGTGTTGAAAAAGTTGGGTTTCTGTGATGTTTGGATTGATCTTGTGAACAAAACTATCAATAATGTGTGGTATTATGTGGTGGTAAATGGGGCTTCAAAGGGGTTCTTTCATTCAACCAGGGGTCTAAGGCAAGGGGACCCCCTCTCTCCCAGTTTGTTCATTCTAGTAGCTGAATTGCTGTCAAAAATGGTAAGCCAAGATAGGGTATCCTTTACTCAACCTCAGGAGGGTCCCCAGATTAGTCATTTAGCATTTGCAAACGATATGATAATTTTTACCTCAAGGAAGGGTGGGGCTGTCAAAAAAACCATGGAAACTTTGGGCAAATATGAGAGTCAGTCAGGGCAGCTAATTAACAAAAACAAGAGTGCTTTCTTTATGCATACTAGGGTGTCAAGGGCTGTGATTGAAAGAGTGAGGAGGGTAACCAAGTGCCAGTATAAGCAATTTCCTTTTACCTATCTAGGATGCCCAATATATGTAGGGAGAAAGAGGGTGAGTTTGTTTGCAGGTTTGGTGGCAAAAATAACAGCAAGGTGCAAAGGGTGGCAATCAAGGCTGATGTCTCAAGGGGGAAAGGCTGTGCTCATAAAGACAATATTGCAGGCAATGCCTGCACATATTTTCTTTGCAGTCAATCCTCCTAAGGCAGTCATAAAGCAAATTGAGAAAGTGCTGGCAGATTTCTTCTGGGGGCAGAATGAGGGAAAGCTGAGATATCATTGGAGTTCATGGAAAACAATGGCTAGGCCTATAGAAGATGGAGGGGTGGGGTTTACTGGTTTAAAGGAGATGGGGGATGCTGCTGGTGCAAAGTTGTGGTGGAGGTTTAGGCAAGGAAATTCAATGTGGAGTGAGTTTTTAATGGCAAAATATTGTAAAAGAGCAAACCCTGTGGTGAAAACATGGCAATATGGGGACTCGCATGTCTGGAGGAGGATGGTGGAGACCAGGGAGAAAGTTGAGCCTTATATTGAGTGGAAGGTTGGGGAGGGGAATGTGAATGTGTGGTGGGATGATTGGTCAGGAAGAGGGGCTGTTGCAAAAATATTGAATTTGGAAGGGAAGGGGCAATCCAGGGACAGATTGAGAGAGTATGTTGATGGAGATAGAGTGCAGACTGAGAGGTTTGGGGATCACATGCAAGGGGTTAACATGACTGTAAGATTGAGGGAAGGGGTGCTTGACACTGCTGTGTGGAAACCTACAGCAGGAGATTTTAGCCTAAAAACAGCAAAAAAGATTGTGAGAGAAGGAGGGGTTGGGGAGAGGTTTTTGTGGTATAAGAAAATTTGGGCAAAAGGAGTTAGCTGGAAAATGTCTTTTATGGCATGGAGAATTCTGAAAGGCAAGGTTCCAACTGATGACATATTAAGAAGAATGGGCTTTCAAGGGGCATCTAGGTGCTATTGCTGTGATAAACCAAAATTCTGTAGTTTGCAGCATGTATTTGTGGAAGGGGATGTGGCAAAAAATGTTTGGAATTATTTCTTTGCATCTATGGGATTGAGTGAGCAAAGGGGAGGGGTTAGACAGACTTGCTATAAGTGGTGGGGTACAAAGTTTAGAAACAGAATGATGAGCTACATTGCAGAAAGACTCCCAGTTATAATTTTATGGGAACTTTGGGTTCAGTATACACAGTGCAAGTTTGGGGGGGTAGTGCTTCAGTGTCAAGAATCAAATTCAAAGTGGCCAGGGATGTTGCAGAATGTATACAAAGGAAATGGCCATCCTGGGATCCCCTCCCTCCTAACTGGAACTTTATTTTGAAGAAGGCTGATGGTTTTGGATGTTCCAGGATTGTAACCAGATCTGGTTGGACTAGGCCTAATGGAGGATGGATTAAAGTGAACTGGGCAGGCAATGAGCAGAAGACAAGCTGTGGCTTTATAGTGAGAAATGCATCTGGTCAGTTTTGTCTGGCTGGTGTTTACACAATGCAGGAGGGGGGTGAGTGGAGGGAGTTGGTGAATGATATGTTGAGTGATTGCATCTCTTGGTGTAGGAGAAAGAGGCTTAGGCAAATAATGGTGGAAACTGATGAGAGAGGCTGTTCTGAGGTGAGGAGCAGCTTCTCTGGCCTTAAGGTGACCTCTGAAGCATGCACAAAGGAGGTTAACTGTATGGCAAGGTGCTTGGTTAGAAGTTGTATGGGGATGAATGTGATTTATGGGAGTGTCAGGAGTCTTCCTAGATTGCTCTTGTATGTGCTTTCATTGGAGGGGATTCCCCACTTCTGCTTTGCTCCTGGTGCTGATTATGTGTGAGGTCTGGGTTATCATGGCTCCTGTGGTGAGGGATGGGAATCATATTTGGGATCCTGGGAGGGGAGATGGAGGGTGGTGAGAGAAAATGAGAGAATGAGAATGAGTTGAGAAAATGAGAGGATGATTGGAGGAAAAAGAGAGAATTTTGAAATGCTAACATGGTTTTGTTGCAGCTGCAGAGCTGGGAGATGGTTGCAGTTTGGGGGTGTCCTGATGAGACTGTGGTTGAGGGGCACACCCTATTTTTTGGACTAACAATTTGTTCATTTTTGCAGGAATCATCATAGCTTAGGAATATAGCTGAGATAGCAGTTCTGGCAGTCAATGCTTGGATCTGCTGTCTGTTTTTGCATGCTGTTTGGTTGAAGTAGAACTAGTTGATTGTAAGGGTTGGGGGGCTGTGCATGTTGCATTCTTTAATCTTACACCCATAGTCTCCCTTCGCATATGTTGATAGTATGGTGGTTGATATTGATGTGATACAGGTTCCTTGCATAGCGTACACATTGAGGTGGGAGTGCTCTTGTGCTCTTTTGTTATTTTGTTAATTTGTTTGTTGGAGTATGGTGTTATAAGGAAGTGCTGAAAATGCTGAAATCTGTTTGTAATGAATGAATAGTTTGGGGGTTGGTGTTGACATTGCTTGGTATCCAAATCATTAAGGTCCTTGCTGGTAAAATGCAGAGCTCTGTACAGTATGGGACTGGTTTGGGTGCTAAGGGTGTTGGGAGAGGGAGGCATTGCTTGTACTCTTGAACCTTTAAGCTCTCGGTGGTAAAACTCGGAGATCCGTGCACCTGAGAGTGGTTTGGGAGTATGAGGGTGTAGGAGGTGAGAGCCATTGCTTGAAGGTATGATCGTGAAGGCATGGAGGGTAAAATGCAGAGCTCTGTACCTCCGTGTTGGTTGTATCTTTAAGGGTGGTTGGGGTTCTATGGTATGGGAGCATCGGTCCCACCCTCTTGTGTGGGGCAAGGAACTTGCATTATGTTTGGATGTCAGGTTTGATGAAGGTTAGGTGGAAATGGAAGACTTTGGATGTGTGATTGAAGAATGTAGGCATGAGCTAGCCTTTTGGCCTTTTGTTTTTAGTTCTACTTTTAGCCACTTTTGGCCTTGTTTGTACAGACAGTTTTTTTGATCAATGAAATTTGATGTTTGTTTAAAAAAAAAAAAAAAACCCTAAACCCTAAACCCTAAACCCTAGGGTTAGAAGTGTGACAAAGTTTCAGAAAAAGGACTTCCCTTTCACATACTTAGGATGTCCTATTTATGTGGGAAGGAAGAAGGTGTCACTCTTTGCAGCTTTGATAGCCAAAATGTCAGCAAAATGCAAAGGGTGGCAGAACAAACACCTATCCCAAGGGGGTAAGGTGACACTAATCAAATTTGTGTTGCAGGCAATCCCAACTCACATATTCTATGCCATCGGTCCCCCCAAAACAGTGCTGAAACAGATAGAGAAGATACTTGCAGATTTCTTCTGGGGGACCATTGATGGAAAAGCAAAGTACCACTGGAGTTCTTGGGGCAACTTAGCAAAGCCAAATCAGGAGGGAGGGGTGGGGATGACTAGTATGAGGGAGATTGCTGAAGCTGCTGGAGTGAAATTATGGTGGAGTTTCAGATCTCAGAAGTCGATTTGGGGAGATTTTCTGAGAGCAAAATACTGTAGGAGAGCTCACCCTGTCTGCAAGACATGGCAGTATGGTGACTCTCAGGTGTGGAGGAGAATGTTGGAGAGTAGAGAGAAGGCTGAACAGCACATTGAATGGAATGTTGGAGAGGGAAATGTCAATTTTTGGTGGGATAATTGGATGGGAAGTGGAGCTGTAGCTGATGTTTTTAGGGTCATGGGAAAGAGCCAATCAAAAGTGAAATTGAAAGATCTATGGGAGGGAAATGTTATGGCTGATGAGGGGCTTGAAACACAGCTGCAACAGCAACTGCAGAATATAACTTTGAGGGAGGGAGTAAGAGATCAGGCAAGCTGGAATTTGAATAAGGATGGGAGATTCACATTGGCCTCTGCAAAGAAGCTTGTTAGACAGCAGAATGTGGAAAGTGAGGGGGTTTTCTGGTACAAACCATGCTGGGCTAAAGAGATCCCTTGGAAAATGTCTTTCATTGCTTGGAGGATCTTCAAGAACAAAATCCCATCTGATGATAATCTGAGAAGGTTTGGGCATGAAATTGTCTCGAGATGCTCTTGCTGCAAACAGCCAGGGTACAGCAGCTTACAGCACATGTTTTGCACTGGTGAAACAGCAACAAAAGTGTGGAAGTACTTTGCTGATTCCTTGGGATACAGAATACAGATGAGAAGCATTTGGCAAGTGTGTTTTACATGGTGGAGGCAGAACCCAAAGAACAGAATGATAAGATTTTTGTCACAGAGAATTCCCATTGTCATTTTATGGGAGTTGTGGGCACATTTTAATCAGTGCAAATATGGTGGGGAAAGCCCTTCTGCTGCAAGAGTGATTTTCAAAGTAACAAAAGGAATGGTGGACTGCATTATGAGGAAATGGCCTTGCTGGGATCCTTTTCCACCTAACTGGAAGTACATACTGAAGAGGGCTGAGGGGTTTGGATGCACCAAGATTGTCAGGGGGGCTAGCTGGAGCAAACCTCCTAAAGGATGGATTAAAATCAATATTGCATCAAATGGAAACAATTGCAGCTTCATTATAAGAAATGCAAGGGGTGAATTTGTGATGGCTGGGGTTCATACAGGGGTGGGAGATTTGGAGGGGCAGGTTTTGGAGGACTGCTGGCAATGGTGTGGGATGATGGGGATAAGACAAATTCAGGTTGAAATGGAAAGTTTAAAGGAAAGAAGTGTGCTGCACAATCTAAAGGTAGAATGGATGAAATGTGATAGAAGGGTAAACTGTGTGGCCCAGTGCCTGCTAGCAAGGTGTGCAGGGCAGAACCTGATCTTCAGAAGGATAGGGGCTTTGCCAAGAGGCTTCATTTTATTGCTGAGCTTGGAAGGTTTGCCACATTTCTCTTCTATACCTGGAAGGGATTTTGTGCCCCTTTCATCTGTGCAGAATATGGTTTGGGATCCAGGTGGTGATTGATGCTGCAGCACTCTGTTGCTGCTTTTGACAAATAAATGATGCCTGCTGGGTTTGGGAAGCTGCAACAGCACCTGCACTTGTATCCTTTTATTGTTTTCTCTTCTACCTTAGGCTATCAACCTCTGCAGCAAGTCTCCAGCTGGATTGCAGCAAGGCTTCTGCCACTGAATTGAGAGGGAATAATGGGGGGATAGGGTGCTTGCTTGTGTGCTTTAGAATTCCTTTGTCCAGTATGGCATGTCCACATGTTTGGGAGTGCTTTTTGGGTTTCTAGCATGAGAAAGGGAGTCTTGGTGAGGCTTAGTTTGTTGGTTTACAATTTGCTCAAATCAAATCAAAAGGAAAAAGTGCAACAATGTTTTGCAGAAATGACAGAAATTCTAAAAATGCAGAAAATTTGCATGCTGTTCAAAGTGAAAATGAATGCTGAAATAGATAAGCTGGCTTAGAGTGGGAGAGAGGGAGTCAGGATCCATTGCTTAAGAGGGGAGGTGCAGCAGTTCAGTCTACAAAATCACAAATGTGAAGGCTGGACTGTCTCTTATTCTCTTAAGGGTGGTGGTTGCTTTTAGGCCATTGCTTAGGGAGGCACATCAAATGGTTCCCTTTGAGAAACATACAGAGATCTGTACAAGGGGAATCAGTGTTATCTCTGAGGGTGGAGAGGGAGTTGAGGGAGGTTATTGCTTTGAGGATGGCACACAAAGGTCTTCTTGGGCAAAATGCAGAGTTTCTGTACCAAGAGGACTTGCTACTCCTCTTAGGGTAACTCTTGTGTTTAGTAATTTGAGGGCATTAATCCCATCTTGATGTACAGGACTTGGACAAAGGAAGGCTGATTTGTAATCTTGTTTGAGTGCTTGTTTGTGTGCTTGAGTGGTCCCTTGAGAGTGATAAGCTTGACTGTGCTGCAGCCTTGATGTTCTTACATCAGGGAGGTCTTGAGGTGGAGATTGGGGGTTTAATGTTGAAAGAGAAAGAATGTAAAGGTGTTTTGTGTTGTAATGTTTGCATACCCAATCTTGGGCTTTCTATGTATGACCGAATGGTCACTTTGGTTTGGTGGTCACTTTTGGATCACATGTAGAACTCATGTTTTGTTGAAATGAAGTGATAGTTTTATTGAAAAAAA
>CM008344.1:22279094-22293652 GCA_002525835.2 Ipomoea batatas
TAATAAAAGACAAAAAGGAGAGAATTTACTTAGATTCCATATAACCAAAAATTAGTTACTCTACTAAGAGAATAGTTGCTTACAATAACAGGGGTAGTAATTAGAGGTGGAGCTTCTGCAACAATACTTCGTGTGTACTGTGGATCCCTTCCAACAGTGTAAGTTATCTGCCCAAAATCATTAGGGTAAAGCAAGTTATTAAATATTAAGAATATATGCATATTCCTTTACAATGAAGCTTCAATTCTTAGTATCAATAATTTATAAATTGAGCATACCGTCTCCCCTTCATTTAGAAAAAGTTTGGCAATTTCAACACCAGCCTGAAATAGAGAAAGTACAGTTAGGTATGATGATAAATTCCAAAAATGTCAACAAATGCATATACGACTCTAACTAAATTCATGTCTTATAGGGTCAAGGAATACTATAAGTAATATGGAATCTATATATATTAGGCAGCTTGGAGATTTATAGGGATTTGAGTAAGTAGTCATATGGAAACTTAATTCCTTATTAGAAGTCTTCTAGCATGTAATTGTGTATTCCCCTTTCTAACACAGTCACACAGATTTATAAACCTTCTATACACTTTCATACAATATATATTTTCTCATTCCTTGATTCTTCATCTCTGCTTCTGCCTAACTGGCACTCTGGCAGGTGGTTGTTATTCTCCACCTGCCAAGCCTTTGGATCTTTCAAATTCAACAAAGATCAATATCATCAAACTCACACACCATTGAAATAGAGTGTTAGGCAACTCAATTTGCAAACAAACCTGTACCAATCCACCAAGGTTATCTCGGAGATCAAGAACAAAAGATGAGGCACCCATGCCTTGCAGTCGCTTCATTGCTGAAATTTTTACAATCATCAAAGCAATAGAAATGAGGACAAGATTGTTTGACAGAGCAAACTAATCAAGTTAATATGTCAAACATGGTTTATCAATTCCAGGAAGGTACTATAAGCGAATACTACAGGCACATTGATGTGGTAAAAGTGTATGCTTACATATAGAAACACTGATACTACATATGTGTATGGTTATATAAGACAACCAGTACTTGAAGTCATTCACAATTGCAATAAATCTAATAATTGGCTGTGAACAGACTAATGAATGTCATTATATAATAAGGAATATTATACCAGTAACTAAATCCTTTCTGGCCAATGCATTGAATTCTTTTAGGTGCACATAACCAACTAAAGTTGAACCATTTTCAATCTGCTCCAGCCGATAAAACACTGGGGTCCGAGCAACAGACTGTCTTTCAACATCAATGGATTGCACAGGTCCACATTTGCCATGCTTGACCTGAAAACCATATCACAGATTCACAGACAATTAAAATGAAAAATATTATCATTGGAACAACTATCACCTTGATAATATGACAAATAATTTAGAAAGATACATAAATACAACCATGATGTTAACAATTGTTCCACTGGGACCCTGTATCAGCGATGATGCTTCAAAAGCAGATTTTCCCTTAACATCCATGCCATTAACATACAATAGTTCATCTCCCTGGCAAACATATAAATTAAGGTGCATACTATTACTTCTTACAAGATTAAAATCAGACATTTAAAGGGAAATTATACTTTAAAAGAAGCATAATTAAACTACATACCTGTCTAACACCAGCACTATGTGCAGGGCCATCCAAGAGAAGCCCTAAGACTTTCAGTTTCACATCCTGATTGTCACCTGGAACCTCCCGAAGATTTATTCCAATCCCAGTCATATCATATCTCGCCATCTTGGAGAACTTTCAGAGGTGATGGTAGTAATATATGCCATGGAATAAAAACACTGAAAGGTTTGTTAGTAAAAACAACATTCATAATAAGAATCACAAGCAAATGTTGAAATACTTTTTGTACAATTACCAGAAATGATGACCACAATATGGTTGGGGGGCATTCAGAACATTAAAAAATTAAAAGTGAGTAACAGACTAACAGGCAATCAAGGTAAACCAATTCCAATCAACTCTAGCAAATTATGAAGGCATGATAATCACAGAAAGTGAAAAACTATAAAAACTATAACAGAAAAAGTTTCACCTAAAATTATGCTATGTTTTTATGATGTTCCCCAGAACGGTAAAAAAGAAAGTAGTAAATAATAGATTAAGTTTGAATATGAAAAGAATACTAAATTGAACTCATCAGCAACACCAAATTAACTGGTTCAATGCACATGGGAAAATAAGATAACAAATATAGTAATTGGCAGCCAAAACATTCAATATGATTAATCAGAAACAACATTTCACTCTTTGTTTCCTTAATATCTACAACAGGACTGTAAGTTTCAACTTTTCTTGAGCATAATAAATCAAAGTAAGCCTTATACCTCTGCAGGAGAAAGAAATCGTGTATAAGGATCACCCAAGCTGGCCAACATCCTCCTAATGATATCATGAGCTCTTGGTCTTGACTGAATTGATGTACTCAAGATGTCCTCTTTCTTACTCTGGAGCAGGGAAGATTAAAAGAAGAAGATAAATGCATTTTCAGCAATCTAAGGACCTTATGGAACTATAACTTTGCTCAGGATCCAATATAGGATTACACACAGAAACACGGCAGGGAGGGAAATAAGAGGTGCAATTTCACTACAGAAAAACAGCCAGCCATAATAATTAAACTATTAAAGCATTTCACGTGGAGATGCAAAATTCTAGAACTACAGTACTTGCAAATTTTAACCTGAATTATCAGGTTTGGTTTAAAACTCAATGCCTATAACTAATTATTTGAGACTCTCCCATGCAGATAATCAAAAAAATAAACAATGAGTAGTACAAATTTCATCAGGTAGTACAAACTTTTCTTTTCTCCTTTTTTCCCCCCAATTTACAAGAAAACAATGATGAATCAGCCATCATCTCACAAGAAAGAAGTGTGGACTTCCTATCCAAAAGATTTCTGTTCAACATTAACAAAAAAGGTAGTACAAACTTTTCTTTTCTCCTTTCGTTATCAATTTTTTTCCTACGAATTACATCATACATAACAGATAAGACATAAGAGGGAAATCATTACGGAAAGAAAAGAGTCTCACACGCCAAATCTCAGGAGACCAGGAGCGACTGCTAGTATTGAGAAAGCTATCATTGACAATCTGCCACACCTCCGACACAATCCCCTCATTACTCGCCACTTCATGCTCCGCCGCCGCCGCACTCAGCTCCTGCTCGTCTTCGCGGCAATCAAGCTGCTCCTCCTCATTCGTCTGCACCAGAGAAACGGCGGACGATCGGTCCGAGGAGAACTCAGAAGCAATCGATGGCGGAGAAATGAGAAGGCCTAAGGAGAGTGCGACGGAGAAGCCGGTAGTTATGAAGGCTTTCTGATGAACTGAAGCTTTATGGAGAGAAGCAGTAGTTAGCCGGCACGGTGGCGAAGGCGGTGGCGGAAGAGAATTCAGTGGCGGGAAACGGTTGTTGCAGAGCGGTAATCTCATCTCCACCGCGTTTTACACTCTCTTTTGCTACCACTGTGTAACTGTGTTACTCTTACACTGAGCGCATTGCATGAATCGCATGATTAAAAGAAAATTAAAATAAGTAAGTATTTAGTAAAATATTTTAAATATTAAATTATTAATATAAAATAAAAATAATTATATTCAATATAATTAAAATGAATATTTTTCAACTTGTAACAAAAGTAGTTGTAAATATGAGTATTGGTGTAGATAATTATAGTCTAAAATAAAAATGATGTCCTAATGATTTACATATTAAAATAAATTAATTTTTATTAATGTTATATTGATGAATGATGAGTCATAAAATTTAAATTATTATTTTTTGTTAAAAATGAGATGCTTATAATAGACTTATTGATGTTATTTAATAGTAATTAAATAGTAACACAATTAAGTTTTAACATATGAATTCGTAAGTTTTCTTTGTGTATATGATTGAGACCTCAATTGTTGTTATGTGTGAATTATTCATCTTAAAACTGTCATTGATATTTTAAAATTTTTTAACTATAAAATTTATTAGATAAATAAAATTTTGCAGTTAAGTTTTTAAAATATGGGATAGGCGATTCCACTTTTTGTCACCGGAGAAAGAAGGTAAACAAATGGAAGACTATTTTGTACAATTAGGCAAAGAAACAACTTCCCAATTTATGTTAGGTGATCCCATTAATGGTTTGTGCGCTACCTCTCATATAGTCATATTTATTGAAGAAGTTCCATTTGGGCAAACTTTATGGGCTAAGATTGCAATTTCTTGTATTGTTGCAAGCCCATGAGGCCATGACAAATTAGGGCATGCAAGCCACAAGATGCCACTAGTGCTAGAGTTAATGGTACTTATAGAATTGAAATAGTATATCAAGCCTATTTGATTTATACCATAACCCAAACAGCTATTTTGCATACAAATGGGACTCTTTCAATATACACAAAGACATTATGGTTTAAAAATTTTAGGAATATTTCACTTCAATCTCTAAAATAACGAACAAGTGTAATTTTAGCATTATCAAAAGATGTTGACTCAAGTGAAATATACTTGACTCACTTTGTTGGAGTATTGACCTAGGGTGCCCATTGTTGTGCTTAGGAATTAAGAATCAAATCCTATAACAACAGTAATCAAGACAAGACGACGTAAGAAAAAAAAAAAAAGAGCGTTAATGGTCACTATAGTTGTATTTCTTAGAAGCATAAAAGCCCAACGAATATTATTACAACTATGAAGCAAGATGGTATTCTAGTTAACCAAGTTTCACTATTCCCGATGTAAATTGTTATTAACATTGCATGGGATGTTACTATTTATATAAAGGATAAATTTGTATTCTTCGTACAGTCAATGCAATGAGAGTGAATGACGGGGACAAATTTGTCGGCTACAACCTCTATGCATTGCTCGTCTACACTCACTATTTCTGACTATTTTGTCCATCTATCTAAGCACCACATGTACGTATCATGAGCTTTATCTTTATTTCCCTTTTATACATGTGATTCTAAGCCAAACCCCACTTCAAGTGATCCGCTAATGTTGGGTTGAGGGTTCTGGAGCCTACATGTACACCATAATCTCAACACGCTTAAATATGATGTCAGAGACTTGTCTGAATTAGTTTCGTCATCAAGATGCAATATTCGTGTAGTATACACAAAAACATAATTTAAATGCCATAAAATATACAAATGTGATGCTTAATTACTTACCACAATAACTACTTTCATCATCTAATTATATTTTAGGTTCAAAAGTGTAAAATTTTAAAATGACTAATTAATTAACGAATACATTTACAATGCCATTCAAACTATGAATTGACTTACACTTGCTTTATATTTTAAAGGCTAAAAGTGTAATTTTATTTTCAAAATTTATGATATATTATAGATTTGTAGTACCGTGCAGTATGTATTTTATATATCTGTAAAGTTTTATTATTTCATAATAATTTTAGGAATGCAAGAGATACAGTTTCATCAAATACTCAATATAATAGCATATGACACTAACAAAATTTTCATTATATGTATTATATTATTACTAGTCAAATGAAGTGTGTTGCATAGTTAAATAAATACTTAATGATTTTTTTAAAATAATAAAATTACATTATCAAAATAAACAAAAATTACTACAATTATATTAAATAGTTGATTTAATGAGACATTCCCAGTTTCACATTCTGAATTTAATTTGTTTAAAATTTCAAATCAATTGATTATATTTTATTCTAATAGTAACAAATTCATATAATGTATTAAGTCTGAAGTGATTATAATCATATTTAATATTCAACCATTTACACAATCAAATAATTATATGTAATTACGAAATAAATTACTTTGTTTTGGTAAAACTCAAGAAATAAAAAACTAAAATACATTAAATTTATTTTTAAGCATCACAATATTTGAGCTAAAAGTTTTTTATACACAAACATTGTTGGGCGTCGATCGGGTTGGCCGAGTTCAGCCCTTACTCGATTTGAGACGTGACGTTGTGACTTACCATGAAGGGATATGGTTAAATGGTTAATGTCGAACCTACTTATCACCAATTACTTTTAAATAGGATATGACAACCAGGTAGTCAAAGAATTATGTGGTTAAGCTTGCAACGTTGAGATCCATCAATTGATATTAGAGTCGAGGTCACGAGTTCAAATCGATGGCGAGGCGTTAGCCAAATCCAGTTCCGAGAGGGGGATTAGTGGGCGCGGAGCTAAGGACCGCTTTGTGATCAAAGGTTGCGGCATGTGTTGGGAGGGGGATTGTTGGGCGTCAACCGAGTTGGCCAAGTTCAACCCCTACTTGATTCGAGACGTGGCGTTGTGGCTTTCATTGAGGGATATGGATGGTTAAATGGTTAATGTCTACCTAGCCTAGTAGTTTTTTTTAGTACGATTGACTTTATTACAATGTAGTATCTGTTCATAGCTACTTTCTCAACTGAAATTCAAACTCACCCCCTCTCATGTGGGGTGCAACCGAGTGCCACTAGACCATAAAGTCTTTGGCTTAAAAAGTAGTTCTAAAAGCACAAGAAAGAAAGTTTAATATAAAAATCATCGATGCAACTAACCAATTACATTGATACAATTTTAATTCAAATTACGGAGTATGATTTAACAATTAGATTTAATAGTGTTAAGGAAAAACTAAAAAGATAAAGATAAAATTAAAAATTATTTGTATAGTTATAAGAAATAAACACAAAGCATAGGTCGTTAATGCAATGTATGACACTAACACAAATTTTATTCGCATTATAACCCTATTACTATGATTGAGTTAATACCTCTAATGATCCTCCCATCGTTATCCACGTTTTAAAAAATAATCACTATAGTCATAATTCTTAAAATAACCCGATATTAAAATGACCATGAGATGTCCTAAAAGGATCACGAGTGGTTATTTTTTTAAAACTTGGCAGATTTTGGAGGTCCTAAATGGGCCCAGGTAAATTGAGGAAATAGAGGAATAAATTTAGTAAACAACTTTTCCATTTTTTTTTCTTCCTCTCCAATTTTATGTTTTTTCCTTAAAATTCTCCATTTTTCCACTTTAGTAAACAACACCTTGGTGTTTGAAGTAATATAACTTTGATAGAAGATATGGAAATTGGTCAACAAATTATATTTTAATGACACCAAATCTACCAAAGAAGCTCCATCGGCAAACCACCAGTGACTTTGCATTGAAAATAAATCGCAATAAAATGGGTGAGAGATGACGATATCATAGTATAAAGCAATCCTCTAGATAGATACCTTTAATCTTCTAAACGATATTTTAAGTTTTAAAATCAATGCCAAGGGCCTTGTAGTCCAGTGGCATCAAACCCTTCCCTTTATACGGGAGGTGGTGGGTTCGAGCCTTAGTGGAGGCGTTGCTGTCTCTTTGTGCTTCAGTAGGTTGAGAAAGTAGTTTATGAATAGATACTACATTGTAATAGCGTCAGTAGCATTCAAAAAAAAAAAAAGTTTTAAAATCAATAACAAATTTTCTAGATTTATCTTCAATCATCTTTTCAGNAAAAAAAAAAAAACATTTGATAAATTGATACTCCGTAAATCCCGTATGTATGTAAGTTAACGGAGTGAGCACCGCCGGCACGTATAGCAACCACTGTTCTCCGTTAAGTTCCACATGGAACCAACCAATCGGAATTTGCCACCGCGACTCTCAAACCCGTTAGAATGACATTTTTAGGCATTTACTCATAGTTAAATTTTCTTTTAATTACTATATTGCTGGTTCCATTAATAAGATTTGAGTGAAATTATTCACAATTTAATTTTTTATAATATTAAGTTTAGAATTAATATAACTCAAAAAAAGTTTAGAATTAATATGTAAATTTTATATATTTAGAAACTAAAAAATGCTAATAGAAATAAATATATATTAAATTTTTATTAACATAAAAATCAAATTTAAAAATTATAAGAAAATGCTAATAGAAATAAAAAAAAAATTGTTAGTTTGATCAATGTATAGTAAATATGATAGGACACAGGTGTTTGGTAAATAGTTGTTTTTATACGGGAGTGCAATCGGGTGCCACTCGACCACAAGGTCTTGACTACAAAAAGCTAATTAATCAAATACTTATATTGAATATTTAACCAAATTAAATAATTAATAGTAATCAAATAAATCAAAATTAACTGATAAGCTAATTATGCTACCCAGCAAGCCAAAATGGAGCAAAGGGAATATATTCATAATATAAATTGAGATTTGGTTCTTTCATTTTAACTCAACCAAATCCCTCACTTAATTAAAAGTTATTAAAATTAAATTTATATTACGAATAAATAAGAAATTAAATATGACTACTAATAGATTACCAATATTAATTTGCATTAATTACTTGTAAAATCTATGTGGAATATTTTTACATGAAAAATATTAAATAAAACTGAAACAAAAATATCCACAAAACAATCACTATATCATTATCTAAGGCATCTAAACTCAATAGTTTCCTAACCTATTTCGACTGATTATCAAAATTTTGTCGTGGTCTGACCACTGCAAACTTGGAAGCTAAAAGTTAAAATTTATGAACTATTAAGCTAATTGATTATGCTAAAGACCTTGTGATTTAGTGGCACCCGGTTGCACCCCTACATGGGAGGGGGTGGGTTCAAGGGTCAGAGGAGACGATAATGGCTTTGTGCTTCATTTGATTTAATGTCTAATGTTTGTATTTAAATAAGTAATTTAAATTATATTAATGTAAGATTACATATGAGAAGTTCATTATAGTTTGCATTAAAATTAATGTTCAATTTGTACTTTTCTAAAAACAATTATCTAGATACTACTTTTAGTTGGAATTATTCTAAGTATTAGGTAGTAGGTATTACTTTCAGTTGAAATTGCTCTTATTTTTTGTTAATTTGCTTTTGGATAGGTTTGGCATTGTCTTCGTCTTCGTTGCTTGTTCGCTTCTTTTTTTGTTGGTAATGTCTCATGTACAATTGGGTTACCAATGCTAATTTGCAAAAAGAACATATCTGGTCTAATTAATTACATTTGTTACATAAAAAAAATAGATGCATGGAAACTCTATGTTGATTATATTCCCTTATAATAATACTAGTTTTATATGTGCATTGCGCGAATGGGTTAATGCCCAATGTTTATATTTAAATAAATATTTGAAAGTATATCAATGCAAGATTATATAGGAGAAGTTTATACATGGGTAATTGAATGTCGAATTTTTTTATTTAAATATCTAACTCAAAGTATATGAATCCAATATAATATAGAAAATTCATTATAATTATTACTAAAATAAATGTTTGCAACCTTGTAAAATCGATAGTCTAAATATTTGGTCTAAAAATGATAGTCTAAATAAATACTACATTTAATTTGAATTTTTCTAAGTCTTCTTAATTCTCTTTTGAGTAATGTTGTCATTGTCTTCATCTTTACTATTTGTTCTCTTCCTTTTTGTTGGTAGTGTATTATTTGCAATTCAGTTATTGTTGGTAGCATAGATGACAACGTCATGCAATGAGATTATGATATAGGAGCTATGGACTTTCCTTTAGGTGTTCTGCTTGGGTTCATTTGGTTCAACCATTATTGTTGAATGAGTTATTGTGGATAAAGAAATACCTAGTTTAAGAAAAAATATTAAATTAATTAATAAAAATTTGAAAATTTAAAATATTATGTATTCCAAAGATATTAAAAGGTAGATTCTCGCTTCAATTTGCTGGGTAATGAGTTATTTGAGTACTTTCATTGTCAACAAATTCCCAAGTAATTAATATGATTGGTTTCAAATTATTCTTTTTTATTTTTTTCATGGTATTAAAGAAATACATATGTATCATTTTTTGTGTAACTACTAATTTATTTAATTCAATAAGAGTAAAATAGAGCGATTCCGCTTCAATTTGTTGGGTTATTTGAGTACTCTCTTTGTCAAGCCATCCCCAAGTAATTAATATAATTAGCTTCAAATTATTTTTAAAAAAAAAATTCATAGTATTAATAAAATACTTGGTAAATAAATATATAACATTATTTTGTACTATAACTTTGATATTTAATTACAAGATATTGTAAAAATAAGATAATGGACAATGTAATGAATATCAATTGATAAATTTGAATGTAAAGAATCTTTGCATGAGAGAAAATAAAGACAATATAACTAATGAAATTATTTCTCTTATTTAATTTAATTTTTTGATAATGAATAATTTTTTCAAATAAAGGTATTGTACACACATAATTCTAAATTAAAGAAATACATATGTATCATTTTTTGTTGTAGCTACTAATTTATTTAATTTAATAAGAGTAAAATAGAGTGAGAAACTTAATTATGTCAAATTTGATTGAGATGAGGTTCGAACCTAAGACCTTTCTTA
Source organism: Ipomoea batatas (assembly GCA_002525835.2). Lineage (NCBI taxonomy): Eukaryota > Viridiplantae > Streptophyta > Magnoliopsida > Solanales > Convolvulaceae > Ipomoea > Ipomoea batatas. The sequence continues at coordinate 22,289,517 of CM008344.1, forward strand.
TAGNACTGAACTTAGCGCGTTTCTTTCAAGTTGGGCGCTCTGGGCGTGCGTTCAGTACATGCGCCCCATGGCGCGTAATTCTTTCTGATTATTTTGCTTTTAATTTTTTATTATTATTTTTATTTTTTTCTCCTCCCCTCTCATCTTCTCTTTCCTAATCATACCTGTAAAAACTCCACAAAAGTCCCACAAGGATGGCCTAAGGGAGTCATGGACTACTTTTAAAAAAAATGTAATACTTTTAAATCAAACACATTATTTCTTCTCGTATAAATATTATATTTTCATCTTAACTTGATCGGTTTCACACGAATTTTTGTCTTTATTTATTGTGTTTTCGCCTAAGGATGTGTTTGGAACCCTGAAAAATGATTTTGAGTTTCCAAATATAGCCTTAGGCGAAAACACAATAAATAAATAAATGCAAAAATTTGCGTGAAACCCAAAAAATGATTTATAGAAATCATTTTTTGTGTTTGGATGCAATTGAAAAATCCAATCAACGAAAAATATTTTATGTTGATTGGAAACAATCTAGTCATTTTGATAGAAAATGACTTCCGCCACAATCAAAACAAGGTTTCTAAAAATAATCATAAGTTGGGTTTTTGCTTGAAATAAGAGCTGATTTTCGCCTGGAAATCATTTTAATACTTTTGATAAATAATATTATTATACATATTTTTATATTCTAAATAAAATATTTAAAATATTTAATTATACAATTCTATTCATTTTTCATAAAATGAACTAAACACATAAAAATTATTTTCTTTTATGCAGCCAAACCCAAAAAGAAAAAAGAAAAAATTGATGAATCATTACCTAAAAAATATTTTCAAAGTAATTTCCTGCTTTTCAAATGGATCCTAAATCTAAACCTAAAGTTTAATCGGATGGTATATTTTGGATATAAACAAAAATAGATGGCGCATTTACAATTCCACACTCACCTGTCGCCCTATATTTATTGCCTCACAAGGTTCCGGGATTCATTTCTCCCAGCTCCCTCTCTCTCTCCGCCGTGCGCGCGCTTTCTCTCTCTAGATCCATCTCACAGGAACACCTTTCAGGTAATTCTCACAGAAAATTTTGCCATACCGAATTATGTATGTATGTTATTGATTCGCAAACCGTAAGTTTTTGTTCAAAATGCCTTAGATTCCTCTTTTTCTTCTTCTTCTTCTTTTTTACTTGGAATTCGTCGTTTACCGGAAAACTAGCTCGAATTTACGATGCGATATTATTTGTAATTGCTGGAGACAGTTTTTCTGTGAGATTTCTATGTTGTATCTTTTTTTTTTTTGGTTGTATTGATCTGATCTGAAGATTATTGGTTTGTGAAAGGGCTGCGATCTCTGAAAATCTGTAGGGCTCGAATCATGGAATTTTAAATTTTAGATCCAGATTGAAAAAAAAATGATTATGCTATTCGTTTGTTTTTAGAACTTATATTTGTGTCTTGATCTGCGATGCATGAGAATATGATACTACAATTTGATCAACTTCAGAGATTTGAAATTTTTATTTTGATGCAACTTAATGATACATAGGTATCTCCGGAAGAAAGAGAAATGGGACTCAGTTTTACCAAGCTCTTCAGCCGGCTTTTTGCCAAGAAGGAGATGCGCATTCTGATGGTTGGTCTTGATGCAGCTGGTAAGACCACCATCTTGTACAAGCTCAAGCTTGGAGAGATTGTCACTACAATTCCTACCATTGGTATGCACTTTCCCCCATGTCGGTTTTTAAACTTCTTTACTTTGTATTATGCAGTATGGCTTCAGTTCTCTATAGTGCACCTCTAGAGTATGAGTATCTTGCTTGTTTCTATGTTATCTTGGTTTTCATGTATTTGTACACAATACACCTTTACCTATTTATCTAAACATGATCTATAAATGTTTGTTTTGGAAATATAAAATGTACACTGCATGAGGCAAGGCAGATCCTCTTTATTAGGTATAGGTTTGTTAAAAATTCTTGATTTTGAATTTTCTTGCCCTTCTCCTTTCCTCGAGGAGAAGGGTCTTCCCTGACTTGGGCTTTCATTGAAATTAGAATCTTTTCAGCTTTTATATGATTATCAAACTCTGGTGCTTTTTTGTTTTTGTTTTTTTTTTTTGCACTATCAGTAATGATTGACTTTCTACAGGTTTCAACGTGGAGACTGTTGAGTACAAAAACATCAGCTTCACTGTTTGGGATGTTGGGGGTCAGGACAAGGTATAATCATTTTTATTTTCGTCTCTTTTCTTATTTAATTAGTTTCAGTAAATTATACATATCAATTCATGAGGTTAAGAGATTGCTTGAAAAGAGCTAGTTTAATAATAAACTTCGTTCTTTTTGCTCTATCTCTAAGGATCTGTTGTGTGTTGCATGAAACTAATGTGTACATCTCTCACATCCCTTTGCAATCTCTCTATTGATGTATAATCTCTACTCCCCATCCTGTGTGCATTTGGTAGATCCGTCCATTGTGGAGGCACTATTTCCAGAACACACAGGGCCTCATCTTTGTTGTTGATAGCAATGATAGGGACCGTATCGTGGAGGCAAGAGATGAGTTGCATAGGATGCTGAATGAGGTAAGAAGCCTTTCATTATGTCTACATATATATTTTATTGCTGGTAGAAGAGACAGTTAAGTTTATAAAACTTTATAAAATGATCATACTTATTTGAAGTAACTTTATAAAATAAGGGTAAGGTGCACATGTAGTATCTGAGTATTGATTCCTTTTGCTTCTGAAATCTGATTTTTACTATTTGATGTTGATGTTTTTTTAATTTTATCTCTGCAATTACTTTTCTGCATTTTAGTTCCTATATTTTAGTTAGACATGTCTATAGGTATGTAAAAATTTTTGGAATTAAGGTCTAACAAAAGTCTCATTAGAGGATTGTGCTGGATCTCTTGATGTTATTTCTATCCTTTGTTCAAGTTCATTGACTTGCTTCAAGTTGTCACTTTCTGAATCTTCTAGATCCATGGGTACAGTGAGTATTACTTTGGGTGGGCCAATGTTCTCTTCTTCCTCTTTGTTAATTATGAAGTGGCTTGAATTGACATGAATGGCCTGTTTTGGTGCATGAGATAAAAGGTCTTCATGCCTATAAGAGCAGCAGACCTGGTTGGCATGTACTCCTACATGCTGTGCAATTTCTCCTAGTAAGTGTGTTAGCTCTCCAAGACAAATCATTAATCTCTTGGCATAGTTCCTCGCCATTGAAGCAAGACAATGCTTCATGGGAAGCATTATTCAAAGAGAGATCTTGCTCCTCTGTTGGTAATTGAGCACCTTGATGCTCAAGGATGATAGTGTTGCTTGGTTGAAGCCTTAGGACTAGGGCATAGGGTTTTTTTTTTGGTTTTGCTTGGGTCAATACTTTCTTTCTGCCAGCCTGGGAAAAACTTGTAGTGATTGATGTTAAGAAACTAAAAAAAAAGGAAGAAGCTTTGCTCTAATATTTCTGTGTATTACTTCACTGCATACTGCTTACTCCATACACTGATACACACACATATATATAGTCATGAGCTACACACTGCTCAAGACTATCACACTCCTCTAGGAATAGCACAATGCTCAAGACTACACATTGCTCTAGGATGCACATTGCTCTAGATTATTATTCTAACACTCCCCCTCAAGCTGGAACATAGATTTCAATCGTGTCCAGCTTGTTACAAATATTTATCACATGAGCTATAAGCCTTCCCATCTAGAGTCATAACCTTTGAGACCAATACCTAAGTCTCAAATCTCTTGTTCAACCTTCGAATCACGCTGTGNACCATGTTAAAAAACTAAAAATGGAAGAAGCTTTGCTCTAATATTTCTGTGTATTACTTCACTGCATACTTCTTACTTCATACACTGATACACACACATATATATAGTCATGAGTTACACACTGCTCAAGACTATCACACTACTCTAGGAATGACACAATGCTCAAGACTACACATTGCTCTATGATGCACATTGCTCTAGATTATTATTCCAACATTGACCATACCGGCCATAATATTGTTCCATGTTACTTCCTCTGTCCCTCCGAACCTGCCATCTTAGGTTGCATTGGGGAGTTGTGAGATTGTATTCCAGGGACGATCAAACGGCCTTTTG
>CM008344.1:22465747-22476969 GCA_002525835.2 Ipomoea batatas
GCCCATGCCACACAGAAGCCGATGCACAAGCTGAAAGAAAAGCAGACGAACTAGAAGGGGGCAACACCGGAAGAGTGTACAGACCACCCGAACTCTTACCCTGCAGAAGGATTGCTTTGGTGCGGATATCCTTCACAACAAAGTACGTAGGGTAAAATTCAAAAAATACATTGTTTTCAGAGGCAAATTTTTGAACTGAAAGAAGGGAAGCAGACAACCCAGGTACATGAAGAACACAAGACATATGAAACGAACGAGAGGGAGTAGAAAAAGATGCACAGCCAACACTAGAAATAGGTAAGGCCTTACCATTACCGACACGCAACGTGTCATGACCGGTGTATTCCTCCGATGCAGTAAGAACATGCCCATTTGGAGTAGCATGATCAGTAGCCCCCGTGTCCGGGAACCAAGCCTGTGAGCCGAACGAAACACCCGAGTCAGCTGCTCCCAGATAGATCATGTTGGCCTGTGAACCGTCCGAATATCTGCGGTAGCATGAAACAGTAGTGTGACCAACCAAGTCACAAATCTGACATCTGGGAGCACCAAAATTACCACCGCCACGCTGCTGCCTCTGCTGTGCTCCACGCCAAGATCCAGAGCCACGAGACCGTCCGCCGCGCCACTGCTGGCCACCATGCGAACCAGCAGAGCCGAACTGCTGCGGCTGAGACTGTCGACCACCGCCATGCCAGTGCTGACCACCACGCCGACCAGAACCACGTCCAGAACCTCGGCGAGCCATGTGAGCGACATAGGCACCACCGACCGCCGGCGACATCTCCTCGGCGAGAACAAACTCCTGGGAGCCGAGAAGATCTGCCAACTCCTCCAACTTGAGCGGCACCTCACGAGACGACAAAGAGGCAGTGAAGGCCCGGAACTCAGGCCGAAGACCACGAAAGATGTAAATATTTTGTTCGTCGACGGAGACCGGCCGGCCGGCAAGAACCAAATCCTCCAGAAGCACCTTCACCCGGCCAAGGTAATCAGCAACAGAGGCGTCACCTTGCTGCAAGCTTTGCAACTGACTCAGCAGATGCACGGCGCGGGAGCGAGACGATGAGGCTAGGGCAAGCTCGATCGACTTCCAAGCATCCATGGAGGTGGACTGCCCAAGAACCAGTGGCATCACTTCCTCGGTGAGAGAGGAAATTAACATTGACAAGATCTGCTGATCTTGCTGAACCCATGGACCATACGCCGAATTAACCGGAGCAACAGCGGAAGAAGACGCTTCGCCGGCGGGAAGAGGAAGCGTCGGCGCCGGGCAAGGAAACGAGCCATCGATGAAGCGTAGAAGATTCTGCCCACGTAAGAACGGAAGCAGTTGAGCCCTCCAAAATAAAAAATTACGGTTAGTGAGCTTAATGCTCACAAAGTGATGAGCCGAGGACAAAGACGTCGGAAGAGAGGGAACAGGCGCATCCGAAACAGTCCGCTCGGAAGAGACACCGGCAGAGCTGTCATTGGCGGCCATCGTAAAGAAACCTAGCGATGATACCAGATTAGGATTGAATAATTCTGTATATCAGTCGTACACAATTACACAGGAGAAATATAAATACAATATGTAGAAGTATAGTAATACTAGAAGTAGTCTAGACTAAGAGTCCTAACATATATATATATATATATATATATATATAATAAGAAAAAAAGTATAAATAAATAAAAAGTTGCCAGATATTAGCAAAATGTGCCATTTGGTAGCTTTTTATGTCTTTCGTAAGCTATCTAAAAAAGAAAGCTTGCAAGACATGTAAACAAAATAAATAAATAAATAAATATTTTACACAAAAGATGCCATGTCACCTTAAAAGCACTAAAATTGTCAAGATGGAGTTAGCCTAAGTCTAGAAAAATGAAGCTTCTAAAAAACTACCATTATATATATATATATATATATATATATATATATATATAACATTTAAAATGTCTTTATGGTTTATATACTGTTGTAAAGCATGTTAAAATTTTTACTATGTTTTGGAGATTACAGTTAGTAATATGAAGGTTATGTTGGTGCATAAATAGGGTCTTGGCACGATGGTGATTCTTGGGGCAGGGTCTCAGACCAAGGTAAACATCAGTTATGGTGCTATCCTTAGCGGTCGGATAGTTAAAGGTTGCTTATATGGTGGAGTGAGAATTCGGTCAGACCTTTTCTCTATTTTTGAAAAATGCATAGACAAGGTATGTCCAAATTCTTATTAAATCTATAATTATAACTTTAATACTGAATAAATTTTATTAATGTTTAGATAGCCAAGTTGACATTTGAAATTTCTTATATATATATAAATTGAGATTTGAAACTCATCACACTTTATACATTTTATCTACCTGGTATATTATTTATTAAAAATGAGCTAATGGAACTAGCAAGTTGAATAGCACCTAAGAGAAAAATTGAAATGGCTCTTAGTTAATCTTTTTTTTGTTTTGTTTTGTTTTTTGTTTTTTGTTTTTTTTTTTTGTCCCTGTGTATAGAAAATAAAGCTGGATGAGTTGATAACTCATACAATTTCATTGAATGAAATGAACAAGGCGTATGAGTTGACAAAGCAAGCTGATTGTCTCAAGCTTCTTATCAAGTTTCAGTAATAGCACTCTTCCATCTGCTTATATATAATATATCTTAGGGATGACACAAGTGCAATAATTTGTGTGCAATTATATGTTTGTGCCTGCACCATGTCTAATAATGAATTAATGATAGATGCTTTATGATGAGAATACAATGGTTTTAAGGTAGTTTATTTTAAGGTAATATTTGAATATTAATGTATCCACCTACACATATCGCTAGGTGCAATAATGTGCAGACTATTATTATTATTATTATTGTTGTTGTTGTTGTTGTTGTTGTTGTTGTTATTATTACTAGTATTTCCACCCATGCGAAGCACGGAATGAATTTGTTATAACTCCATTGAGGGGAGAAGGAAAATTTATGACTGTCTTTTATACAAAAGAAAATAGGCGCGTATAGGCTATTCGAAAAATTAATTTGCTCACCATTAAATTTCGAATGAACTGGATTAAATGTTGAAAAATCAACCGTTATTTGCAATACCGACTCATTTTCTTAAAAAACATAAAACGATAAGTATTTAGACGATTCTCATAGAATGATTCGTATTTGGTTTGCTAACCACTGCAATATTTTTGAGAAATAATAAAATCAAATAAGTACATAATAATTAACACATTAATTGGAGTAAATCAATAATTTAAAACAACAAATAAATCAAAATTTGTATATACTAAAATGTAAAGGTTATTAACAAATAATTTAAATTTGGAGTTTTATTACCATTTCTATGCATATTAATAAGTCTTCTTAGATAGCAAACCATAAATCCACTGTACAATGCTTCACTACCCGTCACTGCAATTATTTATATATACTCGAGGAAGGAAAATTACAAATTGTTTTATTTATTTAAATAAAACAATTAGGTACGCTATTGAGATAACAAATTTGCTTACAATTAAACTGAGATTAGTTGAACTAAATATTGGTGCACCAATAGCTAGTTCTAACAACGGCTGAGCATTATCGAACAACTTATTTGGTTGGAGCAACGATTCTTGTGTATTATTCTGATTACACAATGACTCGTTTTCTTAAAAAATAAAATGTCCGAGTTAAATCAATTGTCAAGGAATGACTCGTAATATAAATAAATAACGAAGAATCCATTCAGTCATAAACATTTCATTTTATATGTTAATTAGATATTTATTACTTAATCATTTTTATTCTACAATTTTTAATTAAATATTGTACTCGAGATGCAAATAACCCAAGGCAACACTTTCTATAATTTCCTAGGAAAAAAAGTATAAAACCTAGAGAGAGAGAGAGAGAGAGAGAGATTTAAAAAAAAAATCATTTGGTTCCCTGTTTCATTTGGTCATTTTGGTTCTCATACTCTTGGTGTCTGAATTTGATAAACTCTAATCTTTCTGAACTTGTAATCTCTCTCAGATAATTTATGATCTACGTTTCTCAATTTGAGAAATCCTAGTCTAAATTTGGTCCAGTCTCTATAACACGGATGTGTGTATACCCTATTAATTTCTCTATCATTGTTTTCCAATTTGAGAACGCATGCACGAGTTATCAGATAATTGAGTCCATGTCTGTATTTCTCAATTTGAAAAACCCTAGTCTTGTTTCTCAAACTAAAAAATTCAAAACTGGATTTGCTCACTAAAAAATTGGAAGCTCATAGTTAATTAAATGAATAGTCCAAATTTGATTAAAGAGTTTAAGAACGAATGACATGACCCAATTTATGTGGTCAGTGGATTAAAGAAAAACATAACATTTACACCAAAATCTTAATTTGTTCAATATCTACAGTGCTAAAGTTTGAGATTTTGTTTATATTAATATTATAGATTAGTAATTTTAATCTAAAATTGCATTACAAATAGAAAAGGAAAAAAGAAAATATATTGTATTAGGAGTTGTATTACAACATTTTAATTTAGTACCAATAGGAATTGTATTACCACATATTTTATAATATTATGCAAACATTAATAGTATAAGATTGTTTTGGGCGGGAAAATAAAATGGGGGATTTTGGTTTTATTAATAGTATAGATTGAGAAATACTACTTGGACTCCCAAATTCTACTCCCTACTTTTACACCCTCACACAAAAGTTTGATGTTGACACTTCCTTAGGATACACAGGATGAAGATAACCTATCATATCTTGCCACGTCAGGGAGTAAAAGTGAAGGAGTATGAAATGAGAATACATGTAATAGAACTCATATAGATTACATTGCATGAAAGTATATGTACTGTATTATTACGATTAGTAATTTTAATTTAGAATTGTATTACGAATAGGAAAGTAAAAAAATATATATATTTTTATTAAGAATTTTATTACCACATTTTAATTTACAATTGTAGTATGAATAGGAATTGTATTAGCATATTTTACAATATTACGTAAACCTTAGTAGTATAGAAATATTTTGGGCGGGAAGTTAAAATGGAGGATTTTGTTTTTATTAATAGTATAGATTATTATTATTATTATTATTATTATTATTATTATTATTATTATTATTATTATTATTATTATGCAACATGCTGATAAAATTTTGATCACATCTTTTTCATACAAAATCTAATTTAAGTGATTCAAGTATCCATGGAAATTTAAGACAATCCCCTACAACTTTCATATTCAAATTTTTGAGAAATTTGGAATATAACATGGAGAAAAACCTCGGGAGATCGAAGTCGACATGCCAAAAGACATGACTGTGCCAAGGCCTTGTCACCTGGCGCGACAGATTTTGACACACCCTTTGACATAGACATGTCAATAGTCGTGAATCTCTCATTAAATGGACTTTTAACCCTTTTGGAGGACTTTTTGACTCAAGACATTAGTACAAAACTGCACATCCGCTACCGTTGTAAATGGCTTTTCGTCACCGTTGTACAACAGTGACAGATGGCAGGGTCTTTGAATGTCATTGACTTTCCGCCACCATTGTGGAATGGTGGCGGAAAGTCTAGTCATCCGCTATTGTTTTTAAGTTCAACGGTCACGAATTTTATTTTATTTTTTAATATTAGGTCATCCGCTACCGTTCCTAACAGATTATATACATTTTTTAAAAATAGCTCATCCGCTGATATTTTTATTATTATTATTATAGATCATTCACTATCGTTCCTAGCTAGGAACGGTAGCGGAAGATTGTTTTTTAATAAATATTTTATTTATTTTAATTAAAACCCCTAATTTTTTAAAAAATTACTATACATGTTATAGCTTAAAATTCATATCAACAGTTCTATACAATACATCTATATTTAATTTTCTGATCATGTGTGTTAGCGATATTATTATTATTATTATTATTATTATTATTAGTATTATTATTATTATTATTATTATTATTATTATTATTATTATTATTATTATTATTATTATTTTTATTATTATTGCATTCCTTGTATAGTATATAGTTTATATTTCTATGGCTATGGTTTAGTCTTTGTTTAGTTACCTGTAGAATAGGAGAGGTCTGAGTTATCAGATATAAGCTCTCTCTCTCTGTGTAATCCAATCAGATTTGAATTCTCAATCTAATCTGGTATCAGTTGCGTTAGGACTGGTCCTTCTTCTTTTCCACTGCTTCCTTCTCGTAACTACTCCGATCACCCTCCCATGGCCACCCCTCCTACTGACCAGACACTCGCAACCACCGCGGCTCCACCGCCGGTGACACCCACCTCCCTAAATTCCGCACACCATTTTTTTTTCTTGCAAACTCACGGCGCACAATTATTTATTCTGGCGTACCCAGCTCGTCCCGTTCCTACGAGGGCAAGGGCTTCTCGGTTTCATAGATGGTTCGACTCCGTATCCTCCGCCGACCATCACCACCACCCCACCGGCCGGAGCTTCGGCGTCGACGGCAACACCTCCAGAGCTCAACCCCGCCCACGCACTGTGGGTACAACAAGATCAATCCATCTTGTCTCTGTTGATTTCGTCGCTCACCGACGAAGTCATGTATCTTGCTGTTGGACGGGAATCGGCGCGTGACGTTTGGGATTCCATTACTGCTGCCTTGGCGTCCTCCTCCCTCTCCCGGTGTCTTAGTCTCCTCGGAGAATTTCAAACTCTTCGCCAAGGAAACAATACGCCGGCTGAGTACTTAGGGAAAGCCCAAATGATCGTTGAAGCTTTGTCGTTAGCTGGCCGGCCGCTCTCTGCGGATGAACAAGTCCTCTATGCCATGCGCGGTCTGCGGCCGGAATACCACGCCATGGCCAGCGCTCTCACTGTTTCAGGGGCGTCGATCACCATTCCTCAACTGGCCGATCATCTATGTGCTCAGGAATTCATCCACAGCGATGATTTCGCGCTAGACTCGGCGGCGTCGACGACACCTCCTACGACATTTTATGCAGGTCGCGACGGCCGTCATCCTACTGACTCCAATTTTGGTGGTCGAAATTCGACTGGTGGGCGCGACAGACAAGGGCGAGGTCGCGGATCCTGGAATCGTGGACGTGGTGGCGGAAATCAACGGTGTCAAATATGCAGATCTCACGGGCATTCTGATGTTTATTGTTTTAAACGTTATGCAGATCGCCTGAGTCCAAGTGCAAACGTAGCAGTTTCCAGTGATCCCCTTCAGGTTCAATCCGACGACTGGTACCCGGATACGGGTGCGTCATCCCATGCGACTCCCGATGATCAAATGCTGTAGCACTCATAACCTTACACGGGCGGTGATGTCCTTAAAGTCGGTAATGGTGCAGGTCTGGGGATCTCCCGTATGGGTCATGCAACCATCCCTTCTAATTCAAAACAATTAAAATTGTCTAATGTCCTACACGTTCCAAACCTGTCTTTACCGTTATTATCCGTTTACAGGTTCACTAATGAAAATAACGTGTATTTTGAATTTCACAAAAATTGTTTTTTTGTGAAGGACTGCAACACCCGGGAGGTTCTGTTTAAGGGTTCCACGGTGGGTGGTTTATACAAACTGTTGCTGCCTAGGTGTCATTCAGCCTTTCTCTCAGCCAGAGCTTCGCCAGTAGTGTGGCATCAGCGGCTAGGTCACCCCCACAATCAAGTTTTGCAACGCGTCTTACAAAGTTGTCCAGTTTCACCAAATAATGTTCGTATTACTAAATTGTGTACAACGTGTCAGTTAGGCAAATCTGCACGATTTCCTTTAGATAGGGTTCCAAACAGTAGTCATAATGTACTAGATTTAGTATACACGGACATATGGGGTGCGTCGCCTATTATTTCTGCTTCGGGTTCGCGTTACTTTGTACTCTTTGTTGACGACTTTTCTCGTTATTGCTGGTTATACCCATTACGGTTAAAATCAGACATTTATAAAACTTTTGATTTATTTCGGGCGATGGTAGAGCGGCGCTTTTCCCGTTTTATCAAAGCCATACAGTCAGATCTAGGGGGTGAATACCGCTGCCTCCATAAACTGTTTGAAACTCTTGGTATTACTCATCGCCAATCATGTGCCTACACCCATAAACAAAATGGCCGTGTAGAGCACCGTAATAAACACATTGTCGAAACCGGCTTAGCTCTACTCGCTGAAAGCTCCACCCCACAACATTACTGGGACTATGCCTTTGAAACGGCTACATACTTGATAAATTGTCTTCCCTCCTCAGCCATACAGTTTCAAACTCCTCACTACCGAGTCTATAATACACACCCACCCTATACGTTCTTTCGAGTCTTTGGTTGTCGTTGCTTCCCATATCTTCGGCCTTATAACCGTCACAAAATAGAATACCGATCTGCTCCTTGTGTCTTCCTAGGTTACCCAGTTTCCTATAAGGGATATCGTTGCATGAACCTTAACACGGGGGCGATCTTTATCTGTCGTCATGTCCGATTTGACGAGTCTGTATTTCCTTTTTCTGTGCAGCCTACAATACAGGGTGACTCTCGCAATGATGTTTCTAGTACACCATGGGGTGCTGGTCCCATTATACCTATCACTTGTTCCGACACAGTAGATATGGCTGTGCCACTAGCTCGGGAATCTCCGCCAATGGCTATTCAAGCACCAGCCGCTTCTACTGAGACACATGCATCAACGGGCCCAGCTCGTAGTGAGGGTCATGCCATCCGAACTCGCACCAAAACTCGTGGCACCGACGAGCAATTCTACGATCTCAATGCCACCGTAGAACCTACATGTTACTTTCAGGCCATCGGACACCCGCAATGGCGTGACGCCATGGATCAAGAGTTCAATGCCCTGTTACATAACAACACATGGAAACTTGTACCACCAAACCCTAGTATGAATATTATTGGTTGCAATTGGGTCTTCAAGACCAAGCGAAAAGTTGACAGCTCCGTTGAGCGCTACAAGGCACGTTTGGTTGCAAAAGGCTTTAATCAAGTAGCAGGAGAAGACATTTTTGACACGTTTAGCCCGGTTCTCAAGCCTACTACAGTCAGGCTATTGTTCTCCTTAGCAGTCTCTAACTGCTGGACTCTACGCCAGCTAGATGTTCATAACGCGTTTTTAAATGGGCACTTGTTAGAAACAGTATACATGAAACAACCACCTGGCTACGAAGATCCTACGCATCCAGGACATGTTTGTCATCTACAGCGCTCTCTCTATGGGTTAAAACAGGCACCACGGGCATGGTTTAACAGACTACACGAGTTCTTGTTGTCGACGGGGTTCTCAGCCTCTAAAATCGACGTCTCACTTTTTTACTACACCGCTGGCTCTTCTTGGGTTTTCCTACTGGTTTATGTCGATGACATCATCATGATGGGGAATGATGCCGTATTAATCGACAGTCTTCTCAAACAGCTCTCCTGCACTTTCAAAATCCGTGACTTAGGCACGCCGAGTTTCTTTTTGGGTATAGAGACTATAGCTGATAAGGCTAGGTTTTTACTTTCTCAACAACGGTACATGAAGGATATATTGTCACGTGCAGGCATGTCTAATTGCAAACCTCTAGCAACACCAGCTGCTGTCACGCAGCCAGCCACTCTGGCTCCCGAACTTTACGACAATCCAACACAATATCGACGTCTAGTTGGGGCTCTGCAGTATCTTACCATCACGCGCGCAAATCTATCCTACTCTGTCAACAGGTTGTGTCAGTTCATGCATTCACCAACCATAGATCACTGGGGCCTACTAAAGCGTGTTCTCCGCTATGTCAAAGGTACTCAACAATACGGGCTTCGGCTGTCATCCTCCTCTTCCACTGAATTACATGCTTATTCTGATTCAGATTGGGCCGGATGTCCAGTTGACAAGAAGTCAACTAGCGGTTACGCCGTCTTTTTTGGTAGCAATCTGATCTCTTGGTCTCACGCAAATAGCGCACTGTGGCTCATTCTTCTACGGAGGCTGAATACAAGGGTTTGGCAGATGTTTCCGCGGAGGTCACTTGGGTTGTCTCACTACTTCGGGAGCTTGGTATTTATTCAGGTAACCCGGCCCAGCTCTGGTGTGATAATCTTGGGGCAACATATTTAGTAGCGAATCCGATTTTACATGCCCGTACGAAGCACGTGGAAATTGACTACCACTTTGTTCGAGACAAGGTCGCCTCTGGAGAGTTCGTGGTTAATTTTGTTTCTACTCGGGATCAGCTAGCTGATATCTTCACCAAACCGCTTCCTGCTCCGCGCTTTCAAGAACTACGAGGCAAGCTCAATGTCGTCGCCCTCCAACCTTGTGCTTGAGGGGGTGTGTTAGCGATATTATTATTATTATTATTGCATTCCGTGTATAGTATATAGTTTATATTTCTATGGCTATGGTTTAGTCTTTGTTTAGTTACCTGTAGAATAGGAGAGGTCTGAGTTATCAGATATAAGCTCTCTCTCTCTGTGCAATCCAATCAGATTTGAATTCTCAATCTAATCATGTGTGCCTGTTGAAATGCTCCCTATATGGTTTAAAACAGGCTCCTAGGGCTTGGTTTAATCGTCTCCATACATTCTTGCTTTTAGATGGGTTCATTGCTTCTAAAACTAATGTGTCTCTATTCTATTATTCCCAAGGTTCTGCATGTGTATACTTGCTAGTTTATGTGGATGACATTCTTGTGATGGGTAATGATCAACAACTGGTGGTTGATTTGCTGTCAAAGTTGTCTACTACATTCAAAATTAGGGATCTTGGTGAGCCTGGTTTCTTCCTTGGAATTGAACTGGTCAAAACTACCAATGGTTTTGTTCTTCTCAACAAATATAATGTATATGTCAGACATCTTGAAACGTGCTGGCATGACTAATTGCAAGCCTCTAGCCACTCCTATCTCTGCATCAAAATCTCCCTTACTTACTACAGAATTGTATGAAGATCCAACGAAATACAGAAGTCTGGCAGGTGCACTTCAATATCTTACAGTTACACGCCCTGATCTGTCTTTTGCAGTAAATCAACTGTGTCAGCATATGCATGCTCCCACACTATCACATTGGGAACGCTTGAAGCGGGTTCTGAGGTATGTTAAAGGCACCTTATCGTTTGGTCTACGCGTGTCTAAGTCTCTGTCTAGACAAATCCATGCCTTTTCTGACTCTGATTGGGCTGGTTGTCCTGAGGATCGTAAATCTACTAGTGGGTATGCTGTGTTTCTCGGTGCCAATTTTGTGTCTTGGGTATGCAAGAAACAAAGAACTGTT
>CM008344.1:22514088-22529488 GCA_002525835.2 Ipomoea batatas
AAGTTTTCATTTTGGTTCAATAGTTTATAACTTTATACTAAGATCTGATTATTAATTTCAAAAAAAAAAAAAAAACCTTTTAAAAATAGATTATTTTAAAAGGCTAGCTTCCAAGTATTTGGGGAAATGGGGATTGTTTAAAGAAAAAAATAAAAAATAGAATTATGGCCGTCAGATTTGAATTGAAGTTTCCCACTGTATTGATTTCCCGGTTTCTCCCATACTTCCTTTTCAAAAAAGCAAAGCCACTAATTGATCCCTCAGACCAACTACTGACTGGACTTATTCTTCTAGACGCATTTACGCAACTTTAAATCCCACGCGGAAATTCCAACCTTACTAAAACCCTCCCCTCTCCTCTCCTCTCCTCTCCAACAATCCCACAATTCTCCCTTCAAACGTTATTTCTCGTAAGTTCGTAAATACTAAGAATCCCAGGAAAGAAGAAATTAAGCAAAAGTAATGTTGAAGAATCCGGGTTCTTTGTTCTCCTTCGGGCGGCTGAACAAGAAGCGCTCCGCCGCAGGCGGCGGCGATGGTGGTGGTGGACCGAGTCATAGCTCTGGGTTGCGGTGGAGGTTGAAGACGAAGGGCAAGAAACGGCCGTTCAAGTTTGTGGTGTGGTTTGTGGACAGTGTTGTTTTCAAGGTTGTTTCGTTCTTGGAGGCTGTGGTTTTGGTGTCTAGGCTCGCTTTCTTCTTCCTCTTCTGCGGCTGCCATATCTGAATTCTCTGTTTCTTTGGGTTTTCTCCCAAATTTCTTCAATTCTATGTAAATAATAATATAATTAAGCTAATTTGATATCATAATGTACTTTATTTTGTTTTCTACTTCATTCTTTGGCAATTACATTATTGCTTAATTATAAATTCCCGGCCAGTTCATTCAATGTTAGTGCGATTTAGTTCGTGTTTTGCGGGTGAGTTAATGTCGGATTTAGTCGTCCCACTTTACCTACTGAATCATTTTCAATTGTAATCCTAACATTTTCATGTGTAAATCGTTAATATTTTAGGTAATTAAAATTGAAAAGTGATGAGAAACAAAGCTCTAATTTCGCCCTCAACTTTAATCGTTCACACTAGAAAAGCTTACTGTGAATTATAACTGGAAACCATGCATTTAATTCTTTGTGGATTATTACATAAGAGAGAAATTTGCATTATGTACATCTTCAAATAGTGACGGTGAGTTTTCTTGTCATAAAAAATAAAATAAAATAAAAAACTTAGAATGTTATTATATGATGATGATGACAAATTTATATCTCTTGAAATAATAATGGATATAGTTAGTTACTTAGTTGTATTAAGTTCATGCTGGGTTGTCATTGTTTGCCGGCTTCAAAGGAAAATTTTTCATTATAAATTATACATATAAAATTAAGGAATAAGGGTCAAAAAAACCACTGAACTACACACGGAACTGCAATTAGGTCATCGAACTCAAAAATAATGCAATTGGGTCCCTAAACTACACAAATTCATACAAATTAACCTAAAGTGACTTGTTGACTTGATCTTCCGGTTATCAACTCTATAAATAATATTTTAAAAATAATTTTCAATAAAATAATTAATTAAAATTATAAAATTAAAAAAAAAAGAACTTAGTCACGAAGTTATTATTATTATTTTTTTATAATTTTAATTAATTATTTTAAAATATTATTTTTAAAATTGGTAACCCGAAGATCAAGTCAAACAAGTCACTTTGAGTTAATTTGCATGAATTTGTGTAGTTCAGGGATCCAATTGCATTGTTTTTGAGTTCGATGGCCTAATTGCAGTTTTGTGTGTAGTTAGGTGGCCTATTTGACCCTTATTCCTAAAATTAAAGGATATGATATGTTTTGAAATTAAGTGTATAAATATATATATACTCTAAAAAGACTAGAATATTGAGCTGTTAATAGACGTTATTATTACGGTTGGAATCCGAGCGAGGCTGTTTTTGTACCAAATGGAAGGTTGAAGTAGCCTCTCAAGTAATGTTTGGTCGGAGGTTTATCCTATCGCTTAAATTGGAGATTTTCCATAACTTTAGCTCTACGATACACCATGTATATATGATTAAGAAAAATCAATGTTGCTATTTTCAAATACACCATGTATATATGATTTTCAAGTTCTACTTTCTGTATAAACTATGTATATTGATATTTTTAGTTTGAGCCAATCAACGAACTATGGATAACATAGGTTGTTTTACCTTCTTGTAGTTCTTTGCTAATAAGGGGCACAAGTCGAGTTTCATCCTTCGAGTAGTGGTTTCCCGTATATCATCCAGAGAATGATGTTACATTTAATTTCCATACCGATTCCTCTTCTTAATTAATTTAGGAGTTAATACAATTATTTTTGTTCATTGACTATTGTGAATTGGTCAATCCCACCAATTTAAAAAACAAAAATTATTTATTAATTAAGTATTATCTTTCAGAAAGGTAAAATTAATGTATTAACTTAAAAACTGAAAAAGATAATTTGGAAGACTAGCCTCCCAAATGAGACATACAAACTAAAAGTTAGTGACCCTAGCTAGAGCATGCGTTAACTGGTTCGTTGATAGTAGCGAGTTTTCTTCTTCTACAAGAAATCATTTTATTTATATTATCTTACAAAAATAGTTTTGGAGCATAGTCTTGCGCACACACATACCGTTGAAACCATTTTATTTATATTATCTTACAAAAATATTTTTGGTACATAGTCTTGAGCACACATATACCGTTGATTATTTGAGGTGTTGGTCAAAAACGAGTATACCCCACTACTACAAATATAATAAAAGATGTTATGAATTATTTAGGTAGGCCGGTGAAGCGGTAAGAAGTTAGTACATTTAATGCACTAAATTAAAGATGTAAATGGTATTTTTATAGGTTTGTATCTTCGAAGATAAGCGGGAGAAATAAATGATGAGATTTGTTTTTTTGGTAGGATTTAAATTTTGTATCACATAACTGCTAATAAAATAAAGTTTATGAAATTATTTTGAATTGAATTGATCGACCAGTTAAACTATGTTCTAGAGTGTATTGCGTAAATAGTATTTTTTGCATTGTTTATATAAAGTATGGTACTTATATTTGATAGGAATACCTTTCAAAAAAAAAATTGATAGGAATACTACCCGTTCCTATGTGTTTGGATCAATGGTTTAACACAATCATTCAAATATTAAGATCTATTCTTTGAAACATAAATTTAATTTAATTTTTATTATCATTAAAAAGTGATTGAAAATTGAGTGTTAATGGACGAAAATCTGAATAGATTGGTCAATAATTGACGGACGTGGCCACCAAATTTCTAATGACTCGGTGTTCAAAAAGTTTAAAAAATAAATCATAATTGTAAAATATATAAAATTCAACTTATTATTCGACATACAATCTACTTCGAGACGGATGATTGGTATGAACTATGAAGATAATTACAATTCATCACTTTAAGTGGAGCATCTGGTCTTTCTCCAAATGTTCACTCCTTGATTAAGATATTCTTTAGTAGAATATAATGATATACACTGATACACACATAATCAATTTGACCGACTACAACGAGGATAGAAATCCCCACCATAGTTGTGCATATTAAATAATCAATTTTGATTCTAATTATAGTCCAACTAAAGGAATAACTAATGAGGACATAACTCCCCACCATAGTTGGACACATCAACACCCTAGAAACCAAATGTTAGGATTTTACTATTAGTAAATTTTCAAATTTGCAATAATTATAAAATAGACCTCGTTATTAATATTTTTCAATAATTATAAAATTGACCATGTATTTTTTTTAAAGAGTCAATTCCATTTTTGGTCCTAGATTTATAAGTGAGAGACCATGTTAAGTGCTTTTATATTAGAACATCCACTTTTGGTCATAGTATTATTGTGGCATAACCATTTTTGGTCATTTATCAACAAAACGGTTTAAATATTGTTAAATACAAGGACATTTTGGTCTTCAATTATGGATGTTTTCAAAAAAAAAAACATAAAATATATAGCGGTTCAACATACTTTATTTAAAAAAAAAAGATTAAAATATCTTTGTATTTAACAATATTTCGACAATTTTGTTGATGGATGACTAAAAATGATCATTCCGCAATAATTGTAACTCTCTAGAAATGTCTCCCCCTCAAGTGCAACTCTCTTGATTGAATCGTGTTCTTATAATAACAACCCAACTTCATCAAAGATTGAATTCAACTTGATAAGAGTGTTAATTCATCAAGTTGCTCAATTTAGCTCCTTGAAACTGCTTCTCCAATTTTTGAATATTTCTCAAAGTTATTCTTGAATAATCTTTTTCAACCGGAAGAGAGTCAAGGCTTTTATATTCTTCTTCGGAGTTAATGTTTAACAAACTAACTGCCTTGAACTATATCTAGCTTTTGAACTTGTCTTGGTAATTGGTCCATGCTTTGGTCTTCAATCTTCAATGTCTGTCAGCATCTTGTCTCTAAACTAAGTTTAAGTATATGTACAGAATCAATCTAACTTTAGTATAGTACAAATATAGAGATGAATTCTAAACTAAGGGTGTGTTTGGAAGCCCGGAAAATGATTTTCGAAAATCATTTTCCGGGCTTCGTGTGTTTGGCAACAACAGGAAAACGTGGTCAACGGAAAACATTTTCTGTGGTTTCCGTTGACCACGGAAAATCAATGCAAAATTCCGGAAAACAACTTCCGCACAAAAAGTCTGGAAGTCGTTTTCCGGAAATGGGAACAAGGCTCCATAGTGAGGAGGGACGGAACAAGCCGTCCCTCCTCAGTCGGCGGATTGGTTTCCGCCACAAACCAGTCCGCCAGCCGGAAACCAGAGCAGCTTGATCTGGTTTCCGCCGAAAACCGGGCAGCCGCCGTCCCTTTTTTTTTTTATATAAATATTTTTAATTAATTAATTAATTAATTTAAAAAAAATATTACTCCCTCTGTCCCATTTTGGTTGTCTGGTTCGTTTAACGAGGCTTGACTGAAGTTATTTTTAATCCAATTTTTCATAATATTAAGTTTAGTATTAATATATAAAATTTATATATTTAGAAACTACATCAAAAGTACTATTAAACACAAAAAATTAAATTTAAAAATAATAAAAAATTACTAAAGAAAATAAGTAATGAAAAAAGAGTTGGTTTGACCAATGAATAGTAAATAGGACAGGTAAAATGGGACGGAGGGAGTATAAGTTTATATATTTTTATATTTTAAATAAAATAATAAAAATATATAATTATATATTTCTACTCATTTTCTGAAAAATGAACCAAACACCAAAGACAGTTTTCTGGAGTACATCCAAACATGGATAATGAACTCATTTTCCAGAAAACATTTTCCAGAAGTAATTTTCCTGCTGCAACCTAAATCTTAATCAAATGTATTGTTCCATAAATCATAACAACACAGAGTACAAGATATTTTCTTTTGTATTTTTTTTCTCAAAAATCTATTTTATTAACAATCACCCCTTTATTTGAGTTTGTGACAATGCAGTTTGTTCATCAAAATTTAAACCTAAGTGGCTAGAATATACAATGCAAAATAACCAGTTTTTTTTATTTAACGTAGCAAATGACAGACTAAGGTGCAAAGTTCAATAAAACTGACATATTACAATTTTTAATTTCAAGGTGAACTTTGACCCCAAAAAAAAAATTATAAAATAAATAAATAAACCCGGAACCAAGCAA
Organism: Ipomoea batatas; assembly: GCA_002525835.2. NCBI lineage: Eukaryota > Viridiplantae > Streptophyta > Magnoliopsida > Solanales > Convolvulaceae > Ipomoea > Ipomoea batatas. The sequence goes on from CM008344.1 coordinate 22,519,804, forward strand.
AAATAATGTCTTTAGTTCAAAAGGTGAGCAAGCACGAATCACGAATTTCATTATTCTAACACACATAAAATACACTATCTTATCCCAGAATATTCATTATTCTATCGCGTGTGGAGTAAGAGATTTTTTTAAAACATCAAAACGACATCATTTTGAACCGTAATCCACAATAATTCTTGCCCATAAAAAGTGAAATCCCTTGTTCAGATACCCCTGCATTTCGCCCCAACAGAATTGTAGAGGGACAAATCACAATAACTCAACATCCCATTAGGTCGGAGGACCAGTCCTGTATTGAAAGCAGTCTTGAAAATGCTCTCTGGTTGCATCCTACAATATATCAATTTGTACTGTTTTCTTTATTCCTGAATGCATCTTATAATTCTTAAATATATTGATCAATTTGTATTGTTTTCACATTTTCCTCCTGTTTACTGCAGAACCTTGAGCCCTCCATTGAGTTTGATTAAAGCATCAAAGCAAATTATCATCCAAAAGAGTATGTCTACAACAATCTAAAACCAATCTTCTGCAGCTTACATCAAACATCATAGCAGAGCAACTGCTAAACAGTTTATTGCTGGTCTTCCCCGTGGGGGCTAAACAATCACCAGTCGCTGATTTGTAGGCCGGGCATTGAAGTTCCCGCCAGGAAAGACTCGACGAGCGTGAGAGCTAGTTTGGGCCTGTGCAGAGGGACTTCGTGGCCTGCTCCTCGTACAGCAACAAACGTCAAGCCTTCGTATTCTTGCGTCCATCCCCCGACCTATTTCATGCATTAATTGTCGTAATTCTTTAATGAATGAATCAATGACAGCACAAAGTAGACCGAACAGGTTATGACTTAGTCTAACCCATGGCGTTTTAAACTCATATGTTCTCTCTTATTTTTTCAATTTGGGACTCTTAATAGTAAGAAATGAAACCTAATCCATATGGTTGGAGAATAAAACAAACACGAGTTAAAATGGATTGTTTGAAACTTATAATACCTGTCCATTATCATACCAAGGGCGCCAGGGGCTAACAGTGGGAAGTTTGAGGGCGTCTATGCTGTAACGTGTCGATGTGACCGGGATTACAGCGTCTGTATCACCACTGTTATCGAAAAACGAAAAAAATTGTCACAAAATAGTTGTAAAAATCGCTTCAGTACTCAAGTCACGCTGTTTTAAGGAATGCCAAGAAACTAGTATAAACAAAAGACAATTTAGTCTTTTTCTCCTGCAATTCATGATGTGTTACCATACTCGTTTTAACTTCATCAAGTTCTAAATGCAGTTTTGCCCTTAACGAACGTAACACTTTAAGATGTGTCGGGAATTAGACAGGTATAAGCTTACTAGGATACGTTTAGGGAGAGCATCAGAGACGAGTCGAGTTTTAGAGGAAAACCTGAATATCCAAATTCGAAGCCCTGCACTTATAAGTTCTTGATAGACGTCCAACACAGTCGTAGGAGAATCCTTCCAAAAATCATATACTTCATCACTGCAAAAAGGTAGTAAAACTATAATATTCAGGGATATTAAGTAGGGAGAAACTTCTGAACAGAAGGTCGATTTTTAACTTTACACAAATTCTAGGTAAGTACAAATTCACGTCTGGCAATGCAAATGTAAACAATATAATTAGGCAGTCTTCATCAATCGGTTTGATGCAACAACAGTATCAACTAAAAGCTTGGACGCCAACAATACCACGGGTAGATAACCGGGTGAACACAAAGTGGACCGAACCAGGCTCTGATACCATGTCATAATCTAAGATTGGGCCAAAGTCACTCAATTGGCCTGTAATGCACATTGGCCAAACCACACTAAAAGACTGAATCCAATCAATTAGCTAGACTGAATCCCTTATAAACCCGTATGGCCTTACAAACCCGTATGCCTCAGAAGCAATGTTCCATAGAACAGATTCCGCTAAGTGCATTAATGTGTTACCGAAGCTCAAGTGGCAGCGACAACTATGATATGCCATATGTTATACTTTCATTTATAACTTGCTTAGAGCTTAATGATTTTGTTTAGTATATACGTTTTTCATGATATGAGATATGGCCCCGTGTTTAATACATAGAGTATGCTCAAGTGGAATTCGAACAATAAGAATCTCTTTCATTCCTCCAATTCAAAATCTTATATGCAGATGAAAGTACCTGCAGGTCACCCATTGGAACGAGGAATTTGTGGTATGAACATGAAGAGCCTTCTGAACTTCGGGAAGGTTGAAGTAGATAGTTGAGTGCCTCTCTGTGCAGGGATCGTAGATTCTCCTCAGAAGACCAACCTTCTTCTGTCAAAATAATAACTCCATTGAAGAAAGAATCAAACAGAGATATGTCAACAGGTAAGCATCAGCCTAAAAAAACGAGATTTTTACGAGATCTTTGGCAAGGAAACAGAATAAATCCGAAATGAATATCCCTATTGTGAGTAAACCGGGTACGAGTATGTAATGTAATTATAAAAGATAAACCATAAACGTGGTCATCTGGACTTACGTCACTTCTTTTTAACACCCTGCTCATTAGACTAAAACTTTCTGTACATGTCGGGGTGAAGATGCTGTAGGTGTCGATATTTCCTAGTTCGTCACTAGCAGTATCTAAAACCTTATCGCACTCCTCCGAGGGATGGACAAACGATTGGTGGTCACACAAAAGATTCGCCTTCTTAAACGTTTGATCAGAAATCAAACCAGATGCCCACATAAACTGAAAAAGACCTAAGTGGTCGTGGTAATCATCAGTCAAAGCATTTCCCACCTGTAACAAGCAAACAACTTTTATTCAGTCATGAAAATGATCGCAACTGTTTCATTCTCGAGTTTTTCGTTTTTCATTTGCCAGGGGGAAAACCATACCATGAAACCCTTTAAGTTGATCACAATGTCTTTTGCATTAGCGTTGTGCTTCACAATGGCCTGACTTAGCTGAGGAACATAATGCCCTGAAACAAAAAGCAACCGACAATCATATTAACTTACCTAATTGAGCCATTAGAGTAGGGAAAAGTATCTTTGTTCGTCCAAGCTTTAGATGAACATGGAAAATACTCAAATACTCGAAGCTTTTTAAAAAAACAAGGCTTTTACAAGAAGCTAGCTGTTCCTAGACCCGGGAGGGCTATACAAAAACCTTGCACGGGAAATGGGGAGTTTGTGGTTTTTATACATTAATTTCACTTGTGTTTCACACAATACTTTAGCATTCAATAACGAGGATACAAGTAACTCACCGGCATAGCTCTCTCCTGTGATATAAAACTCCCTCCCTTTATATTGTGGGAACCTTTCAAACCAATTTAGTAAAAACTCTAGGGAATCCTCAGCTGTAACACAAAAATTGACGGTTATCACTGCATTCTTGCAAACAAAAATAGAAAATATAGCCTGGAAAAGATGAGGTTTAAAGTGCTACCTGTCCTTTTATCGCCATTAGTAAGAATATCAGAGGAAGTATTCGAATACGAATAACCAACTCCCACGGGAGAGTCAACAAACAATAGATTTGCAGCTGCAGAACAAAAATTTAAAACAGAAAAAGATTGGCCAATTCTCCTCACAAATCACCATCATAATATGCTTCTCAATTATTACATTTCTCAGCAACAAATACAACTAAATTCACAAAAATTAGTTTCGAGTTCCTGCACTCTAGATTGTAGTTCTAATGTGATCAAAAGGGGGACTATATACCTAAGTTCCAAGAGTAAGGATTCCAGTATAGGGTCTTCCCATCTTTCTCAACATGAAAAGGCCCAACTTCCTCACCCAATCCAAAAGCAATTGATGAACATCCAGGCCCTGCAAGACCACCAAAATGTCAGTGAAATAATCTGCATTTACCATTCACAAAATTAAACCACACATGTACTAGTAAGATTCAAGATTCATAAAAATGACTTTAACTCTATACTTTTTGTAATCAATCCAAAAAGACATGATCTTTCTCATAAACACAGCTTCTTCAAGAAAACAAAAAAAAAGGTGGAGCCTTTCTTATCAACAGAAGGCAAAAACACCCTCCAAAATACTAGCAATGAGAGGGAAAACAGAAAAACAGAAAGGTGTATACCTCCATTGAGCCAAAGAACAATAGGCTTAGAAGAAGGGTCCTCCACAGCCTCAAAGAACCAATAGAAAAGTGCTCTCCCAGACTCCTGGTTCACAGTCACATACCCAGAATACTGTTCAAAGCTGACATTGAAGCCAAGCCCTGGCAAATCCAAGACTGCGTCCAGTTTTTGCTGGGCATTTGGATCCACAGAAGAAGACCCTTTCCCACCATCAATACTGGTGGCCAGGAGAAGCACAAAGAGAAGACAACCCCAGCTCAGGGCAGACATTTCCAGTGGAATTTTGGTGAGACACAACAACAAATAATGAACAGTCAATCCCCCTTTCTTGAATCTTGATGAATCGGATTGAATGAAGACTATATAATAAGAAAGAGGGTTGTTACGAGTCTTTGTTAAAGGCGACCTCGGATAATTTAAAAGCAAAAAGCCATGGAGTTTAGTGTTGATATTTTTGTTTGTCGTACCCACAAGTCCAGAATGCTCCTTCTCAGTTTCTCAGTAGTCAGGATTTAAGCATGTTGAAAAAGTAGCTTTCATATGTATAATAATGCATATCTGCCCCCATTTGCTTCTGGCCCTAATTTGGGTTCATTTCTACGGTAAAATTATTCTGTGGACCCGGGTCTGGTCCACCTTGTAAGGTGACTCGGGTCTAAAACGTCACATATTAAATATTTACAATTTACCTTTTGAAAATTTACAATTTGTATAATATGAATACACAATGTTAACATATATATGTAATTGATTACCTTGTTTTACATTCAAAAGTTACTTTCAAATACTGCAACCAATTTCAATACTAGAAATACACAATTTAATCTTTTTAAAATTTAGTACAATTATTATTTGTTTTGACTTGGAAACACAATTTACATTCTGAAAGTTCACATTCCAATATTAAAAATGCGCAATTCAATGTCGTTAAGATCATGGTCCACCTCCACCTTGCAAGGTAGACCTGGTCCATGGTAAAACAATTGATTTCTACCACCAATATTAACTACATATAAAATATTTGACGATTGAAATTGAAATTCATTAAAAAAAATTATCGGAAGATTAATTACATTTTGTTTGGTTGGTGAAAAAGAAATTATTGAAAAAATATTGATATATTGTTGGGTTGAGTTTGGATTGTAAGGAATAATGATTATAAAGACCAACATGGTTGGTCAATTGGCATGTAGTGGTCACCCTCAAATGGGAGGTCATGAGTTCGAGTCTCAGTGGAGGAGATCTCGAAATTGACTCTTTGTGCTTCAACAGGTTGAAAAAAGTATAAACTACCCTATGTAATAGGGTCAGTTGTATTCAAAAAAAAATGTTTTCTATAAACCAAACAGAGGAAAATTCAATTTTCTTCAAATCTATGGAAAACTTTTTTCCTTGGAACAAAATTTCATCCAACCGAACACCCTCTAAGAGTTCGGGCTGATGTTATAATTTTTTATACAAATATATACAATTTAGTGTTAAGTCTTAAATTAAATTCATTCATTGTGAATCATGAATAAAAAATATATTTGTAACATGTTAAAGGTACATTATTTGTGTATTGAAGGTACATTATTTGATAGTATACAAAATAATGTAACTTCAGTACACAAATAATGTATCTTCAATATATTAAAAATATATCTTTTATTCATGGTCTACACAGTTGTGTGTACCATGGTCAATAGAATTTTGATTGTTTATTTCTTTATTGGTGCTAGCTATAAGTAGTTTTTTGAAAATATGTGATAGTATAATCTATGGACGAAAAATACTATTTTACTATAATTCTAGAAAAAATTTGTCTACTTGTATTCTTGAAAATATATTCTTTTAACATGTAATTTAATTACATTGATTAGATAGCAACAAATGAGAAATAATTTTACTATGCATACTCTCAAATTCTACTCTATTATTTCTGCTTCCTAAGGTGACAAACAAGAATTGATTGTTTTCATCATGTGAGTTCACATAAAAACGTTTACATAAAAAACATGTGAAAGGGAATAAAACTTGAGAGTATGCCAATGATTGGTCAACACATCGAAGAGTAGAAATACAATCAAAAGAAAAATTTTGAAGGAACAATACAAAATTATTGATTAATCTAACATAGTTTTTAATCTCAAAAATTCGACAGTTGTTATTAAACTTAACTAATTTTACATGGATATTTATTTATTTATTTAAACTACATTCGTCACACCATAATACAATTAATTCAACCTAATTTCGCCAAGCACCTTGTGCTCAGTTTTCACCATCTGTGTCTCTCCTTGAGTGGGGGTCATAGAATCAAATCTCCAATGATAAAGTATTGACTCTTTGGGCATGAAGAAAGTATATAGAACAAATACTACTTCGTAATCCCATTTGAAGAGCATCTCTCTCAAAGATGCAGTTGTGTATACATGTTCAAATTTTGGAAATTCGTTTAAAGAAAATAAACATTATTTTTACTTATTAGGGTTGTTGCTCGGAGATATTAGTTAAAAATAAATATACACAGGTACAAGGATCCCACTCTTTCATAAGGACCGAGAAAAAGAATCAAATCCATAACTTTTTTATACAAAAAATCATGTTTCACTAAATTAACTACATCTTTCATGGTTATGTTAGCCATTTTAAAGTACATAAGATACACTCATTATTGTGTAGACCATACTATCAAATAATGTATTTTTAATATATTAGAAATGTACATTATATTCAAGAAAAATACATTATTTGAGTACTAAAAATACATTATTTTTATCTAATGTATAACTAATACACGAATAATGTGTGGACCAATAATTTGCCCATAAAATAAGGTTGTAATTGAGTCATTGAGACGCTTTCACAAAATCATGAGAAGAACAAGGAAACAATAATTTGTTATACTGTTTTCAAAAAAAAAAAAAAATAATAATAATAATTTGTTATACTCTGTAGTCTGTAATCACACTCTCTGTAATTGTACGCAATGAATTTATGCACGCTGTCCGCCTGTCTCAATTTTTTTGAAGTCAACTTTATAGAACTTTATTGTACGGATGACTAAATAATTTTTTCTTGAGTTTATTATCGGAATGATCCCTCGACTATTGTAAAATTGTCAATTTAATTTTTGATAATTTTTCGTGTCTAATAAAGTCATTCAACTTTGAAAAATTTAACCAATTTGGTCTTCCGTTTATTTTGTCGTCAAACATCTGTTAATAAATCGAGACCAAATTGGTAATTTTTCTATAATCAAGGGACCATTTCAGTGAAAAATTAATTATCAATTTGGTCTCTTGACTATAGCAAAATTATTAATTTGGTCCCGATTTAACGGATGTTTAACGGCAAAAAAAACGGAGGATCAAATTGGTTAAATTTTTCAAAGTCGAGGGACTTAATTGGGCACGATTGATGATCAAATTGGTAATTTCGTAATAGCCAATGAACCGTTTTGATAATAAACTCTTTTTTCATTGTTGGGCCTTTTTAAGGGCAGAGATTTAAAAAAAAAGTTGGGTAAATAATACTCCGTAATGTTTTGTTAATAATTAAAATTATCTAAGCTGATGGCATTGCTGCTACTTTCCAGAAGGAAGGTTGCAGGTTCGAGTCCCATCCCAGTTTAGAGGTGACATCATTGTTGAATAGATATTATAAATAGATTTAATGTTATAAAAATCGGCCTAGATGGCTGCCTAGGCGCAAGGTGATTTTAGTCCTAGGCGGTTTTTAGTTGGCTGACTGACTAGGCGCCAACTCGGTCGAGTTGAGCGCCTAACTCGACCGAGTCGGTGTCCAACTTGGGCGAGTGATTTTTTCTGCTTGCTCGGCTACTCCTTTTTTATATTTCTCCAGCTATGTGATCAACTGACCATCTAACATATGTAGTTGACTACTTTAGGGGATTATAACAGTCTAATAACTCCTAATCCTGAATGAAAAAAGTGAAGACAATACACTCGGATTACTCGGCCGCCTAAGAGCTAGGCGCCCTCGGATGCCCGACTAGCACCTAGCGCCTTCTGCAACATTGAATAGATTAGGGTGAACTCAAAAAAAAAAAATCTATACTGGCATGAAATTAAATAAAATTAAATAAAAAAAACTCATTTTTATTAGGTAAGCATGGAAAAGAAATATAGATAAAACCCAAGGAAAGCCAATAGGTCACTTTTATTGGGGTCAAACTTTAAACATTGTAGTTATTAAGCCAACAACCCAATCAACTTGGTTGGGATTGCCCTCTTGAGTACGTCTCCTTGACCTTTGATCTTATCTAAATTAATAAGAAAGAAGAAACCAATGGAAGCCTGTTGTGATTCGACAGTCCATAGTGAAGCTTCGCAATGCTTAAGGTTGTTCGAGCCGATCGCAGTTGGTTCTTGCGTAGTTACGGTAGTTTCGACGAAAACAAGTGAAGGACATGCAACCACAACAAATATTAATTCTAATTAATTAATAAAACTAATTCTAAAATATTCTAATAGTTCATGTGGCCATAACAAAGTCATTCTCTAAATGTTGAGTAAACTCCAATCTAGATTTGTGACAAATTTTTGACACCTTACATGTTGACAGCTCTCGAATTCAATATATAATGTACTCGCCAAGACCTTGTGGTTTAGTGGCATCAAGTTACACTTCCATATGAGAGGTTGTGGGTTCAAGTATAAAAGGTTGTGGGTTCGAGACTTTGGGTCTAAAGCAGTATTAACTCTTTGTGCATGAATAAATACTACATTTTAAAAGAATCGGCAGTACTCAAAATGGTACTAAAGAAAGTAATCGGTACTGATAGGGACGGTAACAACCTTGAGGATTTCCTTGTCAACATCATAGTAATTAATACCCTGAATTTGTGTCTTTTTTGTTTTTTAGCTTTTATTTTATTTTTTTGGAATAAAAGCTTTTATTTTATTTATTTATTTATTTTTTAAATTTCTTACCTACCTGGCTACCTATAGCTTATATGAGTGGATGGTAACAAAATCAAGCCAACTTCCCCTACTCATCAACCCACCTACTACTTATGATGCTTCTACTCTGTCTTCTTGCTTCTTTGCTTTGTTGGACTACACTGGTGCATCTACAACACTTTTTCCCAATTTATTTTATGTGTGAAGGCGTAGTCGAGTAGGTGGTATATAATTCTATCATTCTAGCTTCGAAAAGTCATAAGTTTTATTTTTGCTAACGTCCTCAAGCCCGTAATATATGGTCTTCTTAGTACGATTTACCTCATGTGATTTGCTGACTATTATATCAAAACAGAGTTTACGCAATGCACAGCCTAAATAGTAGAGGTGGGATTTCCATGTCAACCAAAAAAATCAAATCAAATCAAATCCTAATAATTTCTTATCTTATCCATTTTGAATCATACTACACTTTGTGTTTTGTATAATATAATAACATCATAATTTTGCATTTTACTCTTAAAAAAATGAGAGTTAATTCCAGCAATAGTCCTTCAACTATGTTGATTTTCTAAAATTAATCTCCGGAAGTCCTTTGACTTTCAAATTCTTTCCAATGTTGGTCCTTTCATCAAATTTTGGTTAAGTTGAGGTAAAATGGAGAGATAAAATTGTTCGTTCACGTATAGTGTATTA
>CM008344.1:22684580-22704386 GCA_002525835.2 Ipomoea batatas
CCTCATTGACCACTAAAGAACCTATGATAATTGATCAACTCAACGATTACCATTTTTGTTCGTGACAACATGAAATTAAATAACAAGTAAGCTACATCTCCACAAAAGAGAACAACTGTCATGCATCTTCACCAAGTCACTAATCACAGCAAGGTCAAATGATCTAAGGGTTAAGAGAACCTTAAACTTGAGGGAGTGTATTAGGACTTTGTTTAAGAGAATCACAACACACTAAAATTTATTCTCCCTTTCTTTATATCTTTATTAATACATTTCTTCATCATGCATTAAATATCACAATAGACTAGTCAATAATAAAATCATTCGCATAACTATTGTTGTCATAGTGAGAGTGATTAAATTGCATGCTTCGATTTCATTACTACCATTGCTCTAGTTCTCATCAAGAGTCGATCAAGATTGTATCTTAAAAATATATATAAGGATGCGTTTATTTAAATTATTCAAATTTTAATTCTTAATTCTCTATTTTCAAAATCTCTACTTCCCTTCCCCCGAAAAATGAAAAAATAAAAAATAAAACATAGTAAATTAAATGCACATATGCAATATATATATATATATATATATATATATATATATATATATATATATATATATAGAGAGAGAGAGTAATAATATGTTTTTTTTCTCGGCACGGGGCAACTCAGTTGATTTTTAATGGTAGATTTTAGGCAATGACACATGATCTAGACCTTACAGCAGTTGTGGTGTTGAAATTATATTACACCTAATGCAGCGGGCTCGCTATGGACACCAAGCAGAAACCACTGAGTCACCATGATTTAACACATTTTACCATTATGTCGGACCGAAGTGTAAGAGCCCTGGAAGCGAGGAAAGTTTTCTTTTTGTGGCACAAGTATGTCTCCTTATTCACAAATATTGCATTTGATATTCTTATATATATGAAATTGAGATGTCAGTTAAGGTGGATTTAATTGTACCACAAAAAATATAAATAAATATTGCTATCCACCAGCTATATAAAGGAGAAAAAGAAGCCTATTTGAGCAAGGCTTTCAGTCATTAATACCCACATACATATACCTTGAAAAGTTGAGAGTGATAGAGAAATAGAAAGGAGAGATGAGGGTAGCTGAAGTGCTTCACATGAATGGAGGAAATGGAGACAACAGTTATGCCAACAACTCCCTTCTTCAGGTTAATAAGTGTATTCATTAACATTAATCCCTTCATGCAAATCATAAATCTTGTACTGTAATTGTAAAAAATGATATGGTTTTTTTTTTTTTTCTAAATGTTTTTTTTTTTTGGTAATGTAGCAAAATGTGATACTTATGACAAAGTCAATAACAGAAGAAGCCATAACAAAACTCTACACCAGCCTCAACAATCCTAAGACCATAGCCATTGCAGACTTGGGGTGTTCCTCTGGCCCCAACACTTTGCTCGCAATCTCTAACCTCGTCAAAGCCGTCGATAGCCAGCGAAAGAAGCTCCGGCGGGTACACTCTCCGGAGTTTCAGATTTACTTAAATGACCTTCCCACCAATGACTTCAACACCATTTTCCAGTCGTTGCCAAAACATGAAGAGGATTTTAGGAGGGAGATAGGAGAGGGGTGTAGGCTGTGTTTCTTCAATGGAGTTCCCGGTTCATTTCATGGCAGGCTTTTCCCCACCGATAGCCTCCATTTTGTTCATTCTTCTTATAGTCTCCATTGGCTATCCCAAGTACATACGAGTATATATACTTTTGATATTGTTATTAATTACAATCACCAATTCTAGCTTTGAACAATAATTTAATTGTTTTGATTGTGGGCAGGTACCTAAAGGAATAGAAGAGAATAAAGGCAACATTTGCATGGCAACCACAAGTCCACCAACTGTCATAAAGGCATACTATGATCAATTTGAACAAGATTTTTCTACTTTTCTCAAGTGCCGCTCTAAAGAATTAGTGAAAGGTGGGAGAATGGTTTTGACCATGCTAGGTAGACAAAGTAAACACCCTACCTGTCATATTTGGGAACTCTTAGCTTTAGCCCTCAATGAAATAGTTGCAGAGGTAGTTATATGCTCAACATGCACAATCTTAAAATGCGTTACTTACTACATACATTCGCAACACTTTAAAGCAATATTACATTACTTGTTGTACACTTGATGCAGGGTTTTGTGGAAGAAGAGAAACTGAATTCTTTTAATGTTCCTCTATACACACCATCTTTAGCAGAAACAAAACTTTTAGTTGAGAAAGAAGGTTCCTTCACTATTGACTGCTTGGAGGCTTCCCAAATTCATTGGACGGGATATAATGGAACTGTTCATCACGAGGATAATGGTGGGTACAACGTTGCTAGGTGCATGAGAGCTGTCGCTGAGCCCATGCTTGTTAGCCACTTCGGTAAAGGAATAATTGATGAGGTGATTCATAGGTACACAAAGATGATTGCTCATTCCATCTCGACTCGCCCCGAAACCACTCAGTTCATTAATGTTATTGTTTCGGTTATTAAAATGTAATGGAAAATACTTTGTGCCCCTACCTTTACTTACAAATTTGTCACTTTCTGATGTGACAAATTTTATTTAATTTTTTTATTTAAATCAAATCTTATCCTATTAAAATTTGTAACATCATTTGGGGTGGCATATTTGTGTGTGGTAGATATAGTAGCATCCAACATTATTCAAATGTACTTTAATTTAATTCTAAATGTATCAAAAAGTACGTGTGTTTAGTTAAGAATATGAGATGTAACTCTATCTTTAAATAAATTGTGACAGATAATTTATTATTTATTCGGGGACCAATAAAGTCTTATTTGTTTCTCTCCAAGTGTACATGGATGATGTAGTACTTGCTAATGCAGACAAGTAACAAATTCAACAAATCAAACAAGACTTACCCAACATTTCAAATCAAGGTTGGGATCTCTTAAATATATATATATTGGGACTTGAGGTTGTACGTCACTACGTCAAAGTCACAAAGGAATCAATGTAAATCAAAGAAATTATGGTTTAGGGCAAGGCCGTTCCAATAAAAATTTGGGCCTTGTGTCATATATATCTTAATTTGAACCTTTTTTTTTTAATAATTTCTATATATAAATAATAGTTGTTCAAAAATTATATCAAAATATAAATATTGTATAAAAAATACATATAAAATTTTATTTAAAAAGTGACATGAGTCATGCACATTTAAACGCAAAATCATCAATCAAACTTTTGATATCAACTTCTTCCAAAAGCTCATCATTTTCAATAGAGATTAAAGCTAATCCATTGAGTCTCTCTTGCAACATACTTGATCATAAGTAAGATTTCAACATTGAAAAACTCCTTTCTGCAGAGGCAACAATAATCGGGATAGTCAATAATATTCGGTATGCAATAGTAGCATTTGGAAAACAACTCATCTGTTTTAATGAATTCAATATAGTCACTGCCCCTATCTTTTCGTTCGATAAAATCTCACTAGTTAAGCAATTTTAGCTCAAGATACAATTCATTTCCATCAATATCACCACATTGTTCATCTTACTTAAGAGCAATTGCCAATTTCATATTGTCACAAATTAGTGAGTTTTTAAAGCAATTGTCAATTGGGCTCAATTTCATATTGTCACAAATTAGTCCAATCTTCATACATTTAGTCTAAATTTTTGTAAACCATAAATACATATAATTTTTCTTTTAAATATGGGGCCCCCAAAAATTGGAGGCCCTATGCGGTCGCACATGTTAAACATACTCAGATACGGTCCTGGTTTAGGGCATTCATACTTGTGGATTTTATAGGGTTTTACATGTCAAAAAATTAAGGAAGGGTTTTTAACTAGTGCGGGATTAGTTTACAGGGTAGTTTTTTTTTTTTTTTTCTGCAAGTTTTCGTTTTTTGAGGGGCCAACATTACTAAAGATTGATTGATAAAGTAGTACACTAGTAAAGATGAATATTATTTTAGATAGTTATATAATCAAAATAAAAAATTATGTCCTAACAATTTTTATATTAAAATAAATTAAGTATTCTTAATGCGGCTTTGATGGCCAGGGGTGAGTCAATAAAATATAATCTTTTTAGTTTGTTAAAAGTGGTCTGACAGGATTATAATAGACTTACTGATGATGTCGAAGAGTAATTAAAGAGTTTTGCAATGAAGTTACAGCATACAATTCATAGGTTTTTATTGTATATTGATGAGGATAGATGTGAGTTTAAAAGAGGGTGTAAAATGTCGTTCCGCTGAGGATTGGGGCTATGGCACCTATTGTGTAAATTATTAAATTCTAGGCACTGAAGTATTGGAATTCACTAGAATCCAAGCAAACTAAGATTAATGAATGGAAATAAAATAATGCAAATTAAATAAGGGATAAACTATATGATAAAAGAGTGGGCCGGGGTCAGATTAGGGGTATTGCAATCTTGATGCTCTACCAACCTCAAAATTAGGGAAAAACAATTAACCAAGGGATTTATTGGCAATGCACTCTCAAGAATTCAAGTTAGCTACTTTCGTAATCAATAACAAGAATTAGGTTAAGATTGCCCCACTTTCGTGATGCATCAATCATAACCTTAAACACAAAAGCATTTTAAGCCCCCAAATTACCCCTATTATCATAGTAGGAAAAATTGGGTTGAAATTGGTTTTTGAGAGTCAACATAACATTAGGGAATTGTTGAAGTTAAACTTATAGTCTAAAAATTTTCGAACTTTTTTTGCTAAGATTTTATCAAGAGAATTTTGAAAAGTCTATTTCTCACCACCCCTCCCCCAAATCTATAGACTTTTTTCTTGTATTCAACCAGAACCATCATTTGTAACTCTGTAGTTTTATTTTTATTTTTATTTATCTATTTTACTTTACTCATTTACATACCAATAATTATACCATGGACCCGAGTCCACCTTACAAGGTAGACTCGTGTTCATTTACATACTGAATGTTCACAATTTAAATTGTGAACATTCAATATATAAATTGTGTATTTTGGACCCGGGTCCATAAAATAATTTGCCTTTACATACTATGTTATTTGTGTGATGCATTTCAAACAAAACATCACAACACTCTTAATAACCAAAGCTGTGTTCTTTAATCAAAACAAAGCAAGCAAAAGAGTTTTGTTGTGCCAACTATTTTTAAAATTTAAAAAGGTTTATAAGTTTATTCACCCTCTTCCCTCCCTTATTATAAAGACCAACGAAAACTAGTATATATCATTTATTAAAGTTTTATTTGGTGCAATTATTAATAAATTTGTGGATAAACTACAATTTTATAACGGTCCATATTTAGGATATTATAGTAGTTGGATGAACTAGAAGGGTGGAAAATTCTAATTACATGGAAATTTTAACTTAGAAAAATAAAAGTTTAGTGAAAGTGATCCGATCGCATGCACCAATCTCACAACTACACATGCATCATAGTGCCTGAAATGCATATACGCATTTTTAATCTTCTCAATTCAAATTAATATTATCTATAGATCTCATAGATTTATGAGGGAGTTTTATTTTTTTCATATTGAAAACGTTTTTATTACCAACTGAACGTTTTTATTATGGACTGAGGCACGGCCCCCATAGGGTCGGACAAAAATCCAAGGTGCCAAATTTGTACCTGTTGAATAATTATATTAATGCACGTATTATTAGTATGGTTTTGTGTACCCCCTATGGCACAGGCAAGTGGAGCAAAGGGAAAATGACGCTTTTGTATGCATATAATTGACTCATCACGTGAATTTGTATGGATACAATTGACTGAATTGACTCGTCAGTCATCACCAGTTATTTTCCTATTCATATATATCTTTCAATCATTTTAAAAGTATTCAATTTTCTTCTCTATTATTTAATTGTAAATACGTAGAAAATAAGGAAGAGTGTTAGAATAACGCTTCAACAATTGTTATTTCCTAGTAACATATGAAACATACACAACAAAACTTAATAGCTTAAGGGGTCACACTTATGCGAGACCGCCTCACAGGTTCAATTCATTAGACGAGTCGGGTCAACATAATTTGGGTTATAATTTGGGCGTGAGATGCACATAATGTTGCCTACCTTTAGACAATACTTGAAACAGAGAGAGAAGAGATGAGGATAACTGAAGTAAGCATATTTGAGCAAGGCTTTCAGTCATTAATTCCCACATATACCTTCAAAAGTTGAGTGATACAGAGAAAGAGAGATGAGGATAACTGAAGTGCTTCACATGAATGGAGGAATTGGAGACTCCAGTTATGCCAACAACTCCCTTCTTCAGGTTAATTATTTTATTCATTAACGTTAATCCCTTCATGCAAGTCATAAATTTTGTTCTTTCTTTCTTCTTTTTTTTTTAAAAACTATATTTTTGGTTTTGGGTATCATAATGCAGCAAAATGTGATACTTATGACAAAGCCAATAACAGAAGAAGCCATAACAAAACTCTACACCAGCCTCAACAATCCTAAGACCATCTCCATTGCAGACTTGGGATGTTCCTCTGGCCCCAACACTTTGCTGGCAGTTTCCAACCTCGTCAAAGCCGTCGACAACCACCGGAAAAAGCTCCGGCGGCCACACTCTCCGGAGTTCCAAATTTACTTAAATGACCTTCCCACCAACGACTTCAACACCATTTTTCAGTCGTTGCCGAAACACGAAGAGGATTTAAGGAGGGAATTGGGAGACGGGTTTGGGCCGTGCTTCTTCAATGGAGTTCCTGGTTCATTTTATGGAAGGCTTTTCCCCACCGAGAGCCTCCATTTTGTTCATTCTTCTTATAGTCTCCATTGGCTATCCCAAGTACGAGTTTAATTTCATATTGCTAGCTATTAATTTCAATATCATTAATTCTAGCTTTGAACAATTTGTTTTGATTGTTGTTAGCAGGTACCTAAAGGAATAGAAGAGAACAAAGGCAACATTCGCATGGCAACTACAAGTCCACCATCTGTGATAAAGGCATACTATGATCAATTTGAACAAGATTTTTCTAATTTTCTCGAGTGCCGCTCTAAAGAATTAGTGAAAGGTGGCAGAATGGTTTTGACCATGCAGGGTAGATCAAGTGAAAATCCTACTTGCCATCTTTGGGAACTCTTAACTTTAGCCCTCAATGAAATAGTTGCAGAGGTAGTTATAACTTATAAATTATATGCTCAACACAACTATAAAATATGTTACTACTATACATACATTCGCAACACTTTAAAACAATATTATTTTTTGTACACTATAGATTGGTCTACTTGGAAGAGATCGAAACATATATGCCTAAAAATTGCTTCAATTTGATTGATGCAGGGTTTTGTGGAAGAAGAGAAACTAAATTCGTTTAATGTTCCTCTATACACACCATCTTCAGTAGAAGTAAAATTCATAGTTGAAAAGGAAGGTTCCTTCACTATTGACTGCTTGGATGCTTCCCAAATTTATTGGACTGGATATAATGGAACTGATGATTATGAGGTTAATAATGGGTACGGTGTTGCTAGAAGCCTAAGAGCTGTTATTGAGCCTATGCTTGTTAGCCACTTTGGTGAAGGAATAATTGATGAGTTGTTTCATAGGTACACAAAAATGATTGTTGATTTCATATCGACTCGCCCGGAGACCACTCAGTTCACTAATGTTATTGTTTCTCTTATTAAAATGTAATGAAAAATACCATGCGTCCCTACCTCTGATCTTTTAATTATTCAAAAAATTGCACCTTTTGATGTGACAAATTTTATAAGTTTTTTCCCTCTTAAATCTCATCCTATTAAAACATGTTACATTGGGTGACAAATTTGTGAGTGATAGATAGGAGCATCTAATATTGTTCAAATGTAATTTAATTTTAAATGTATCATAAATTTTTGTGTGCTTAGTTAAGATTGTGGGATGTAATACTTTCTTTAAACAAATTGTGGCAGATATATAGTTCTTTATCACCGGTGATAAGGCATAAAGTGGCTTATATTTGTACTTCGTATATTCTTATTTTTGCTTAAATTTTAGGTTAATGACGGTGGAGCAATGCTTAATTGATTAGTTTTTTATTGAATGAATGAAAGATTAAAACAGTGTAAACGAGCATAAAAAGAGGCTAATTTTAGGAGAAAACAAGACAACAAGATGCAAGGCGGGGAGCCGGGGATGAGAGCACGCAGGAAACGAAGGAACAAAGCTTGAGCTCAAAGGCAACCTTGAGGCCTCACACGCGGGCACTCACATGAGTGCCAACGTGAATCCAATGATCAGAATCTGATCATGGTGGTCACGGTGAGTTCCACCGTGACCACACGTACATTGAGTCCTGTTAGCAGTTAAGTTGGAGCTAGGGGTATTAGCGAAAGCTTTTGACAAATTATTTGTGTTCGTGTTCGGTAAGCGTTTATTTATGTTCCTTTATGAAGGTAAACAAACATTAACAAACAAAATTTAGAGCTCGGTTGATAAACAAACAAAGTCTGAACAATGATAAGCGCGTTTGCTAAGAGATCGTGAACAAGCTCGTTTGTGTTCGTTTAGTAATGTTCGCGAACAAGCTCGTTAAGTGTTCACTTAATAGTGTCTGCGTCTCCGCGAACATGTTCACAAACATATATAGTTCGTTGTGTTGTTTGTTTGGTTATTGTTCGTGAACGTAGATTATGGGGTGTTTGGTTATTGGCTTATAAGCCAAATTTTAGCTTATTTGACCAAGTTTAGCTTTTTGACCAACCAATAAGCTATTTTGAAGTGTTTGGTAAATGGCTTATTGGCCTTGGCTTATTGGGTCAATAAGCTGAAAATTGAAAAGCTAATGAATGTAGCTTTTTGTATTAGCTGGTTGGAAATAATGGGTATATTGACTATTTTATCCTTTAAAATCAATGGGATTTACTTTTAAATGGGTGGTGTGTTTGCTATTTTATAATAATAATAATAATAATACCCTTAAATGTCATTTTTTACATTCAATCAGCTACTAATAATAAACAGCTAATTTACCAAACAGTTTTTTATAACCAGCTAATACAACCAGCTGGTCAAACCAGTTAACGCAATCAGCCATCAACTACTAGCTATACCAACCAGCTATCAGCTATAAGCTATCAGCCGTTTGCCAAACACCCCCTATGTGTTGTTCACGAACAAATTGTGTCATGAACATGTGCAGGTGTTTGGTAATTAAGTGTTCACGAACCTCTTCATGAACGTACACAAACATGTTCGTGAATGTGTTCGCTAACGTTAACAAACACATTCGGTTAACGTATTCAGTAGGTTGAGAAGGTAGTTATGAACAGATACTATTGACTCTTTGTGCTTCAGTAGGTTGAAAAACTAGTTATGAAAAGAGTCAATAGTATTCAAAAAAAAAAAAAAAAAAAAAAACACACACACACTAATTCTTCATCTAAACACAATCTAGATAGTAAAAGGACTTTTTATTCACAGATACTATATTTTTTTATTCTTATATGAAAGTTGAGATGTCAACGACTTCAAAATCTAGTAGACAATTTAATTGTACCAAAATATATATATAAACATTGCTATATTTTCAAGCATGCTTTAAAATATTGAAATATTAAGTATTAAATACAGTAACTCTACCAAGTACCTTTCTCACGCCTCCCCCCTCCAATAATAAAAATATATATATACCAACTACCTTTTGATTTGATAACTTAGCTTATGTTAAACATATACTACTAATGGGTTAAAATGTTTCAAAAACTAAAAATAAAAATAAAAATACAGTAACTATAATAACAATAATCCACAAATATAGAGTATGTCATTTCCAGAAGAAGGAATTTAAAAAAAAAAAAACAAAACAAAAAAAACAAAAAAACAAACAAACAAACAAACAAACAAACAAACAAACAAACAAACAAAACAAAACAAAACAAAAAACAACGAACAAAAAAAAATCAAACAAACAAACAAAAAACCACTCTAATAAGCATCAACCACAAATATGGAGTAGGTGTGTGTGTGTGTGTGTATGGGAGATAATGGGTAATTAGGTATACACAAAAAAAATTAATATTTTTTCACTGTGCATTTCAAGTGCAATTACACCTAAATTGGTTTTATTGTTGACTAGGTATTATAAAGTTATAATAAGTTTCACTCTTAGGGGAATAGCTTATTGCCCTTTGTTTGAGCCAATTAGCCATAGACAGTTTAGGATAATTTATCTTATTGTGATTCTTTGCCCATTAGAATCATAAGTTAAGATTTATTCTTAATGCACCTAATGACTGCAAGTTTCTATTATCACCTTAAAAAAACAATTAAATGTATATGAATAAGTAAGTATATGTTCTCTATCTTCTAGAAAAAATGAAAATAAAAAATAGTTAGTAAATTAAACGCACATGTACAATCATATTCTTATGTGAAAGTTGAAATGTCAATTAAGGACGATTTAATCATACCAAAAATATATATATAAATATTGCTATCCAGCAGCAATAAAAAGGAGAAAAAGGAAGCATGTTTGAGCAAGCTAGGCATTCAGTTATCAATTCCCACCTACCTTTAAAAGTTGAGACAGAGAGAGAGAAAGAGAAAAATGATGAATGTTGCTGAAGTGCTTCACATGAATGGAGGAAATGGACTCACCAGTTATGCCAAAAACTCCCTTCTTCAGGTTAATTATTGCATGTCTAAAGTCTAAACAAGTAGTTCATTTATTTCTTGAAGAGTATGTATAATATTTCCTTTGAAAAGAAAACATTTTTTTTGGTTTTGGGTAATGCAGCGAAACGTGATACATATGACAAAGCCCATAACACAGCAAGCCATGACAAGCCTCTACACCAGCCTCGACAACCCTAAGACCATTTCCATTGCAGACTTGGGCTGTTCCTCTGGCCCCAACACTTTCCTCGCAATCTCCAATCTCGTCAAAGCCGTCGACGACCACCGGAAGAAGCTCCGGCGCCCACATTCTCCGGAGTTTCAAATTTACTTAAATGACCTTCCCACCAACGACTTCAACACCATTTTCCAGTCATTGCCAAAACATGAAGAGGATTTAAGGAGGGAGATAGGAGAGGGCTGTAGGCTGTGCTTCTTCAATGGAGTACCTGGTTCATTTTATGGAAGGCTTTTCCCCACCAACAGCCTCCATTTTGTTCATTCTTCTAATAGTCTCAATTGGCTATCTCAAGTACGTACGAGTACTTAATTAAACCGATAGTCCCCTCTTTCTAGTTGTATTTTGTTCTTAGGCTTAGTTTGTCGTAGAACACAGTTGGTTTTCATATTAATATACAATCATTCTAGCTAGCTAGCTTTGAACAATTTCTTATATAAATATATGACCACTCGCAGGTACCTAAAGGAATAAAAGAAAACAAGGGCAACATTATTTGCGTTGCAACTGCAAGTCCACCAAATGTCATAAAGGCATACTATGATCAATTTGAAAGCGATTTTTCTACTTTTATCAAGTGCCGCTCTAAAGAATTGGTTAGTGGTGGGAGAATGGTTTTGACCATGCAAGGCATAAAAAGTGAAAATCCTACTTTTTATATTTGGGAGCTCCTAGCTTTAGCAATTAATGATCTAGTTCAAGAGGTACGTAAGCAATTAAATTTAATGCTCAGACCAACACAATCTTAAAATACGTTATTACATACATAGTGAGAGAGAGAGAGAGAGAGAGCAACACCTATGACTAATAGTAAGTTGCTTCAATTCAATGCTCCTGCAGGGTCTTGTTGAAGAAGAGAAATTAAATTCGTTTAATTTTCCTCTATACCTGCCAACTCTAGCAGAAATAAAATTTCTAGTTGAGAAGGATGGTTCCTTCACTATTGATCGCTTGGAGGCTTCCCAAATTCATTGGACTGGAATTGGAATTGATGATAATGATGACAATACTACTATTAGTGACGAGGATATTAATGGTGCAGGGAACAATGTTGCCATGTTCATTAGAGCTGGTCTTGAGCCTGTGCTTGTTAGCCACTTTGGTGAAGGAATAATTGATGAATTGTTCCACAGATACAGCAAAAAGATTGCTCATTCCATGTCCGCCTACCCGGAGAAAGCAAAGTTCACTAGTGTTACTGTCTCCATGACTAAAATTTAATTAAATAAGGGTTAGGTCAATCTATATTGTTCATCACTAGCTGCACGGTGTGTGATATATGATTATCTTAAAGAATAAGGCCACTACGCCAAGGTCCAAGATGTTGTGTTTTCTGTACACGTATTGAGACTTTTATTATGTTTTAATGTATTCCTGCATCCAAATATTCTATACCCAAAAAATTGTATTGTTTGGATCTAATTATTAATAAAATCAATCGATATTGTTTCAAAATTATGTGTGTTAGGTTTTTTGATATCAAAATAATGTGTGTTTTAGACTTGGTATTCGTGTTTGAATTGTTATGTATAATGAAGTTACAAATGGGGCATGAATTTGTTGTCCTTCGCAAATCTCTTCTATAGCGTGAGATTGATTAAGCTATGACTAGGCACAAGGATTAAAATTCGGTTGAAAGCTCAGCAATAATAAAAAAAGAGTAGGGCAAAGAAATTAACAATTAGAAATTCAATTTAATCAAAATGGACTTCGTTGAGAGAGCTTGCAATCCTAATTGCCAAAGCAACAAGGAATTGAGGGAGGAAAATGTCAAATTGGTTTTCCAAAGATTGCACAACCAATTCAGATTTACAAGCCATTTTCATGGTCAAGCGAACGCAAATTGAATATGAGAATTGCCTCACTTTCGTAACTTGCCCCCGTCTGCTATTGTCTTGTGTTGTTACGAAATTCTGTATCTTACAAGCATGAATTTTGTACCTTGTTGTTTCAATTCATTGTCCATAACGCTATGCAAGCCCTAGTCCATGATATAAATTACTAATTTAATTAAACTCCTTTTACAAGAGGGAGCTCAGTGCCCTTATTTCTTAAATATTCAATGTAGGATCAATCAGTGAACCACATCCCCTATTTCTTATATTACATTATATACTATATTTTNCCCACGACCCCACTCTTGTTCCTTATCCTACTTACAATGTTATTTTTTCTTTGTATTGGACGCAAAAGGGTGATAAAACTTGGTGTATGTATTAGCATCCCCCATTGCAGTCCGTAAGCATCCTCTTGCTCAACTAAAACTTGCAATTTCCTATCCAACCGATTAAAACCTTCTAAAGATGCGTCATTAGTCTTTCCTCAAAGTCTTTGCAGCTCCTTTTTTTTAGTCTATCCTTATGCTTCCAAAAATTATATTATTAAATAATCTATCCCCCGCCGTGCTAACCTTGAACCACAAAGCTCCAACCTACACTGCAAACATAAGAATTCTCATACTCTTAGAAAAAATGTGACCGAACACTCCTCTTCTGACTAGAAAGCCAAGTCTTTAGTCTTTTGTAGCATGGCCGGAGTTGTGGTCCAACTTGCTTGTGGATGGTCCGGCCTATTTCTAAATGTTAAAGTCTTCTCAATTAATAATGTTTTTCCATTAATAATCTTTGGAAATATAAATTGAGAAGACTTTAAAGTTTATATATATGGCAAAAACTTATGTGAGACCGTCTCACCATGAGACGAGTTGGGTCGGGTCGGGTCAATATGCAATTGTACCACCTATATGCACAAATGTTATACCTATATGTTCAAATATAATACTAATCAGGAATAAAATTTTTGTTACTTATAAGGGTAAATGTAATACTTTTAAGGGAAAATACAATACTTTTACATTTCAATTTAAAAGTATTACTTTTTTCTTCAAAAGTATTATATTTTCCCTTATAAGTAAGGAACACTTGTCAACATTAATTATTATGAAAAATGTATTACTTTTTCTCTTATAAGTAACAAAAATTGTATTTTTGATAAGTGTTATATTTGAGCATATAAGTATAATATTTGCACATATAAGTATGCCATTTACATGGTGCTTTGACTCGACCTGATCCGTCTCACGAATAAGGATCCATGAGACGGTCTCACACAAGTGTGACCCTATATATATATATGTGCCTCTGTGTGTGGGGGGGTATCCGGCAGCTATAAAAAGGAGAAAAGGAAGCACATTTGAGCAAGCTATCTAGGCATTCAGTTATCAATTCCTACATAGATATAGCTTGAAAAGGTGAGAGTGATAGAGAGGAGAGATGAAGGTAGCTGAAGTGCTTCGCATGAATGGAGGAAATGGAGACACCAGTTATGCCAACAACTCCCTTCTTCAGGTTATGCATTGCATTGCATGCATTCCTTAACGTTAATCCCTTCATGCAACTCATAAATCTTGTACGTACGTAAGGTTATATATATATATATATATTGTCAAAAAATAAATGGTTTTGGTTTTGTGCAATGCAGCAAAAGGTGATACTTATGACGAAGCCAATAACAGACAGAGCCATAACAAGCCTCTACACCAGCCTCAACAATCCTAAGACCATCTCCATTGCTGACTTGGGCTGTTCCTCTGGCCCCAACACCTTTCTCGCCGTCTCCGACCTCGTCAAAGCCGTCGACAACCACCGGAAGAAGCTCCAGCGGCAACACTCTCCGGAGTTTCAGATTTACTTAAATGACCTTCCCACCAACGACTTCAACACCATTTTCAAGTCGTTGCCAAAACATGAAGAGGATTTTAGGAGGGAGATAGGAGAGGGGTGTGGGCTGCGCTTCTTTAATGGAGTTCCCGGTTCATTTTATGGCAGGCTTTTCCCCTCCGATACCCTCCATTTTGTTCATTCTTCTTCTAGTCTCCATTGGCTATCTCAAGTACAACTCTATATATATACTTAATTATGAATTACAATCATTAATTCGATCTAGCTTTAATTTGATTTCCAATTTGTTTTGATCGCGCACAAGTACCTAAAGGAATAGAAGAGAACAAGGGTAACATTTGCATGGCAACGGCTAGTCCACCATCTGTGATAAAGGCATACTATGATCAATTTCAACAAGATTTTTCTACTTTTCTCAAGTGTCGCTCTAAAGAATTAGTGAAAGGTGGAAGAATGGTTTTGACCATGTTGAGTACACAAAGTGAACACCCTACCTGTCATATTTGGGAACTCCTAGGTTTAGCCCTCAATGATATAGTTGCAGAGGTAGTTATATGCTCAACACATTTTTAAAATAAGTTACTACATATATGATATATCCACATACAACACTTTAAAAAACTTATTATTACATTATTTTTTGCGCACTATAGATTGGCCTCCTTAGAAGAGAAACTCTCTCTCTATATATATGGCTAAAAGTTGGCTTAATTTGATGCAGGGTTTTGTGGAAGAAGATAAACTAAATTCTTTTAATATTCCTCTATACACACCATCTTTAGCGGAAGCAAAATTCTTAATTGAGAAGGATGGTTCCTTCACTATTGAGTGCTTGGAGGCTTTCCAAATTCATTGGAGTGAATATAATAATGGAAGTGATTATGATGGGTACAACGTGATTGCTAGGTGCATGAGAGCTGCTGCGGAGCCAATGCTTGTTAGCCACTTTGGTGAAGGAATAATTGATGAGGTGTTCCGCAGATACGAAAAGATGATTGCTGATTCCATGTCGACTCGCCCGGACTACTCTCAACACATTACTGTTACTATTTCGGTTATTAAAATGTAATTTAATTCTAAATGTATCACAAATTTGCACTTAATTTGTGTATTTAGTTAAGGATTTCAAGTAATATTATCTTAAAATTCACTATAACAAATAATTTAAGCAAAATAAATGACTTTTTTTTTAAAAATACGAATTGTTCTTCGCATGTTGTCTCAACTTAAGATTATGTGTTTTGGGTGCCTACTTTAATTTTGGTGAAGAGGTTGATATGTACCAACAAGGCTGCTTTGCCCGTGGCACGGTTCTCCGGTACAAATTTTACTGTGGACCGCGCATCAAAACGAAGTCGTTTTGATTAATGAAAACATACATATGAAATTCCGCTCAACTGCAGTTTCCCTTCAAAGCAACTGCAGTTTCAGACGGATGAAATGACCTTCACACAATTGCAGTATCAATTCAATACAACTACAGTATCAGTTCAAAACAACTGCAGTATCAGTTGAGATGAACTGTAGTCTATAGTATCAGTTATGAAGATTTAGGGGAGCAATTTCTCCAACTTATTAAAGCGACGTCGTTTTGGGACCATGGCTCACAATGCATTATGGACCGCGATCCACGGTATAACGACTTGTTCTCCGGCTAGTCAAGGATCTAGCGGAGAACAATAAAGGTGCCCGCGTGTTGGTGGTTTACTCGGAGATCCGGCGATTCTTGACCAAATGGAAGCAAAGCTAGAGCTAAAGCCAGAGAAACATCGACAAGGCATGTGTTGAGTGAATATGGGAACATGTCTAGTGTGTTGTTTATTTTGGATGAAATGAGGAAGGCTTCCTCAAAGGAAGGGCTTAACACCACAGGTGAATGGCTCGAGTGTGGAGTGCTGTTTGGATTTGGGCCTGGCTTGACCGTTGAAACCGTTGTTCTTCATAGTGTTTCAGCTTAATATGTTATATTATGTGTTTTGAATTGGGTACTTCAATTCACTTTGTAATTGTTTCCGTGGCACGTGGATTGTGTTTTATTATGCCATTCCTATATTTTTATTCATCCTCTTCCTTTTTGGCATTTTCTATTCTCCTATATTTTTATTTATCCTCTCCCGCAACTCTTCACCACCAGCAACTCCTTAAAGTACGTGAAACCTCTATTAAGATGAAGGAGATTCGCAACAATATATATTGCTACTTCAATATGGGATGCTAGATCATGATTATGCTAATAGTTTTATTTCAAAATATTAAATTTTAATATATAAACAAACCTATTTAAATTTAAAACTTTTTAAATTTTATGAAGATTTCTGTTTTAATCTTTTTACATTTATCAGCTTATAACAAATTAATTTTACCTAACACTTTTAAACATATCAGCTAGCTTAACAATTCTTCAGTTTTCAGCTTTTAGGCTTATAGCTTTTCAACCAGGTTTGTCAAACATAGCTATAAACTTTGAGGTTGTTTGGAAACTAGCAATAACAATCTGTATGGGTGAAGGATATATAAAATAAATAGCTAGTAATTAACAATGACTTTAACATCTGAATCAAAATCAAATTTGTAACCTTCATAATCGATAATTTAATACAGAAATTAATAGCTAGTTTGTGGAGAAGAGGATAAAATAAATAACTAGTAATTAACAATGACATTAACATCTGAATCAAAATCAAATTTGTAACCTCCATAATCAACAATTTAATACAGAAATTAATACTGCGGTTACAAACGTTAATTTTTTTTAAATGATTTCAAACTTCTCAGGTTGCTTTTATGAGAATTTCAACAAAAAAATAACTTGAGATTTTTAGTATGTAAAAAATATTTTGTAAGTAATAGTTTAGTCAATTGTCGTTTTTCGAAGTTACAAAAGTTTTTAAAATTTTCATAACTGATTCTTAGGTTCCTCTTTCATTACTCTGGTTTTGAGAAAACAGAGTTTTGTATCTCAAAAGTTCTAGTTTGAATGTTTGATTACCTTTGTTGCTTAGTAAAGAAAATCGAAAATTATTAGGATATAGTGCTTCAGATGCCTAAATATAATCGAAAAACAGCGTACTATTCTTGCCAATAAAATAATGTTGGATTTTTAGCATAAAAATGGTATTTAAATAGCTATTTTGTGGTACAAATATATGCGTTTCTATTTCTAATTTGGGTCGAATATAAGTAAATTTAGGTCCTTCGTAGTGAGACGAAGAAAGTGATATATTGTACACTCAAAACGGTGAACTGGTGAATGAGAAATTGATTCTCATATGCACCCGTAACTTGCGTACACGGATGTCATTCAAAAATTGGCAGGCCTTATGAGTTACGTTATGCCAATTTTATGAAATAATTTTTCAACTTGTACTAGAGAAGTTAAGTGTTACGATGTGGGTAGGTGCACCGTAACTCCGTAATGTGCTTGCTGCGACAAATTATTGTGTGGACTATAGTCCACATAGTATTGTGTGGACCATAACAAAAAGTACAATTTTTTATATACTAGATGTACATTATTTATATACTGAATGTACATTATATAATATAATGTACATTCAGTACACAAATAATGTACATCACTTAAATACAATGTACATTATTTGATAGTATAGTCCACACAGCTGCATGGACCATGGTCTATACAACAATGATTGGCTTGCTGCAAATTAAACATCTTTCCGTAATTACCAAAAGGTAAAATACCTTTCCGGTAATTACCGATAGGTAAATAATTTTTTGGGCGTACGGACTTTTTGGTCACTCTATTTTGAAACATGTTATTAATGATTGGTACAAATTAATTGTAATTTCATATATAACTGCTATTTTTCGAATGACTGTTTCAAATGTTATAATCCGATTACTAAATTAAATTTATGAGTCATATTAATACCAAGATTTAATAATCTCCTACATAAACACTTAGGTGGTGGCAGATTTTTGGATGCTAAAAAAAAAAAAAAAAGAACATCCCCATGATAGCCCTTAGCTTAAAAATCTCTTCAAAAAGTTCTTTTTTCTTTCTATTGGACGCAAACGACTGAAAAAACTTGGTGTGTATAAGCATCCCCCATTTGCAGCCTGTGGTGAGGTAAACCAGCCTAGAATACTCATAACTGACCGGCTCAAACTAAGAGTTTGAGGACTGAACCTCTCAGTTGTAGATAGAGTACTCTTACCACCTGGGCTGTCTTTACGGACTTTGCAATTCTTTTTTAGTTTATCCTTATGTTTCCAAAAATTCTTAAATAATCTATCCCCCACCGTGCTAACCTTGAACCACAAAGCTCCAACCTACACTGCAATCCAAGCCCACCGGCCACCGACTCCCATGCCTTCTCAATTCTCATGCAGTAAGCACCCAATGACCCTTCAACAAACATAAGAATTCTCATACTGTCTCCACCTATTCCTAGAAAGCTATAGTAGCAGGTCAACCATCATAGTTGCATATCAATAGTTGGAAGGCCTATTCAAATTTTCTCTTTAATGAGTTTTGAAAAAGGGACCGTGAGTCTTGAATACAAGAGATTCCTAAATTGTTTCTACTTAATTTTTAATTCTATTATTTATCTTAATTTAAGAGTGAATTACACACAACTAAAGATACCAACATAAAAATAAACAAAGAAAAAGAACCAGAAAAAACAACAAAAATAAACAAAGAAAAAGAACCAGAAAAAACAACAATTGTTCACGCAATTCGGAGCGAACTCTCCTACGTTTGCGGGATAACTCACGTCAGTCTAACTTACTAGATGATCACCAAAGATTACAAGGGTTGGTAAGATATATCCATACACACTATGGCCTTAAGCCAATTACACCAACTTAATCTTCATCATCTACTTTAAATGAGTACGTGCATGCCAAATAATGACTTCAACCTTCAACAAGAATCTTCAACAAATCATCATCAAGCATCAATCGTCAAAAGCTCATCTCCACCTTTTGAATAAATACATGAATTAGTAGATAGTGAATGGAACAAAATAATCAAGATATAGGCTAGTAGATTTGCACTACGTATTCCTTCAAATTTCCAATGGTTAATCACAATGAAAGCTCCACGTCTGCTCATGACATTCATGCCAATTTATAGTATAAATCTTTTCACTTATTATCGCTACTATTTCGGTTATTAAAATGTAACTAGTATTCCACCCGTGCCATGCAGGGTCTAAAATTTAATTTTATTTTCATAAGGCTTATAAAAATAAAATAAAATATAGAATAAAACTATTTCTATAGTCATTGTCAAA
>CM008344.1:22745056-22755646 GCA_002525835.2 Ipomoea batatas
TGGCCTGAAGCCTTTTTAAAAGCCTATTTAACATATAGGCCCTGTTTGGTAAATAGCTGTTGGCTGATTGGGTTGGCTGTTTGGGTTAGAAGGTATGGTTTGTTGATAATATTGGCTGATTGTAGAAAGTTGTTTGATAAATTAGTTGTTAGCTGATAGCTGTTTGGTATAATTTCTTTTCTCAAAAAGCTAATTGAAAAGGCTGCTTTGAGTAGCCTTTTGAATTTTAGCATTTTGGAGTTACAAAAAGCTTATTAACCAAACAACTAATAGTGGTCAAATAAGCCAAAATTGACTGATAGGCTGATAATTTACCAAGACCATAGGCTTTAAAAAGGCTTCAAAATAGATCATAATTAGATAGGTTTTGAGCCTATTTAAAGCCTCAATTTTTAAGCCTTTTAAAGTATACATGTAAAAAATTTACAAAAAAATACCTAAGTTCAATTAGATTATTATTTGATATCCTATATAATATTATAAATAATAAACAATCAACTCATATAATTAAGTTGCGATATTTCATTAAACAATAAGAATACATACAACAGGATTAGCAACAATAATGTTTATAGTTGAATCATAATTTAGAATGAGATTTTGGAGGTGGAGGGTTAGAGTTCGATAATTATATATACTTGGGATTGTATTGTAAATATAAAAATATATATTAAGTATAAAATAGAATATATATATTATATAGGCCCGGCCTGTAGGCCTGAAGGCCGAGCCTGGTATATATAGGCCTGGCCTATTTAGTTAAATAGGTTTTTGAAATTGGCTCAAGCCTTACCTTTCTACTAAACGAGCTAGGCCTAACTATGCTTTAATTAGGCCCGGACATAGGCCCCTACAAGGGGCCTGATCTATTCCCACCCCTAATCATGATGTATAAAATTAAGAAAGTATTTTATGATGATATGTGTATCATTTTTTTTTGAAGATAAACGTAGTTATTCCATTAATTCATAACATAAAACGTTTACATCAATGATCAATGAAATGGTAAACCATTCCTTACAGTCAGACATAGAACAACTTTTCTAACTATGCTATAGAGAACTTGAATCGCAGACTGTTTCATAACTATGAAGCTATGTTCCTTCAGGGAGCTTAAAGCTTCTTCAAAGATCTGGGTCTTCGTCATCATTCTTTTTTGCTCGCCCACGATAAGATCAACACTTGTCGAAACAAAACTAAACGATTTATGCTAATGAAAATGAAAAGCTCGTGAAAGTAGCGAGAGGAAAAATGCTCGTGAAACTAACGAGAGGAAAACACAATAATAGAGAAAAAAAAAGTGAGTAAAGTCAAAGTAGGGTTGGGAGTTCAAGACTACCAACACAAACCCCAATACCTACCTACTATTATTTTATTCAAAGGGAGAGAAAACGGAAGAAGAAGATCTGTGGCGGTGGTCGGAGGCGGACGGAACTGCGACGGTGGTCGGGACGGAAGAAGAGCGAGAGCAAACATGGAAGGTGACCAAAATCGCCGGCTCAAAGCTCCATTAGAGCTTCGGCCGGAGGCCGGCGGTGGAAGCCGAAGTTGAGCAGCTGAGAAGACGTTTTGTTTTAAAGAGAAAAGGGAGGCAGCATTGATATTTGTATCATTTTATTACTTGGAAAGCATTTTTACCAACCACGTAGGACGACAAAATTAAATTTAGCTTTAACCTCTCCAATGAGGCAACATGTGTTTCAACACTAAGAACGGCTGGCCCACTGTCGGCAAACCCAGCCATTAAACTTGAATCAAATAACAAAGAATCCGAAAATAAAATTGACTTCTCATACTCAGTTATAGCATTTTTGGGGCGACCACGAAATTACATAAAATGCACATTATATTATTAAAAAGTGCACTTTATAATATTAAAACTATAGTGTTTAAAAGTACAAAAAAAAAAAATTCATCAGAACTATGGATATATATATATATATTGATTAATAATACTAATAATAATAATAATAATAATAATAATAATAATTATTATTATTATTATTATTATTATTATTATTATTATTTACACACGTATAAATTTAGTATAAAGGATTTTTTTTTTGTATTTTTTAATACTTATTCCAACTTTTTTTTATTTTTAGTACTATTGACTCTGTTATAGTGTAGTATATGTTCATAGTTACTTTCTCAACCAAATGAAGCACAAAGAGCCAATATCACCTCCACTGAGGGCTCGAACCCACCCCCTCCGATGTGGGGGTGCAACCGGGTGCCATCTTTATTCTTTAAACTAGTCAAACACACAAATTTTAGAATTTATTCCTTGAACAAACCAAACAATGAAATAGAATTCATAATCTATTCCATTCCCTATAATAATATTGGAATAACGTGCAAATTGACCACTGAATGTAACCTGAAAATGCAATTAGACCATTGAACCAAAATAAAGTACAATTAGATCATTTAACGCTCCAAATGTATGCAATTTCACCTAATAGCAAGATTCCCATCCATTTTTTAAAGTTTATTCCCATCCATTTTTTAAAGTTTATTATTAAAAATGTCAACTCATCACTTAAGCAAGTGGCCTGATAAAATGGATGGTAACCTACTATTAGCACAAGAGCCAATATTGCCTCCACTGAAACTCGAACCCACCACCTCCCGTATAAAGGGAAGGGTTTGATGCCACTGGACCACAAGGTCCTTAGCTAAATATGTCATGTATTAGAGAGTGAACATTAAAAGATAGTTTTAATAGAAAAATATTTTTTTTTTTTTTTTATTTGTTGAGTGACGAGAGAAATTCGCAATTACTACCTGAAGGTGTGTACTAGGTAAACTCCACCTTGTAATCCTAACTTGTAATGTGTCACAAGGAGGTAAACCGATTATCTAAAATATAGTTTCTCAATAGAAAATTAATTAAAAATGAATGTTTGTACCTTCAATACTCTCATTTATAATTAAAAATATACTACTTAATCAATATATTAAATATATCCTCTAATCTGTAAGTTTTTTATCACAAAGAAAAACTTTTATTGGACTATATATTATTGGATCGGAGTAATTCCAATTATAAAAATCATTACACGTGACAATTTGTATAAACATGCAATGTTTATTAGCCTGTTAACATCAATCCAATAATGCTAAATACAAAAATAACTCGTTAAAATTAACGGGTTATAATTCTAAACACAAATATGAACAAGGACATTGATATACACAATTAACATGTTTTAGGTTAAAGCCACACAATATATCACAATAATTTGTTTAACCCGTTAGACTTGTTAATAATATTTGTAAAACAAAATTTTGGAAAAAAAAAAAAAACTTCAATAAAAATCTACAATTTAATCTAACAAACCAAAAATAAATAAATCAATAATCAATCAATTCATGACATATCATAATATTTATAAAATGATTAACTTAAATTTAAAAATCAAAATTAATAACACACTAATGTTAACGGGTTAAACTTGTCAACCTATATATTATTTTTGTGGGTTAAAAGGAAAATCCATAATTATTGGCCGAGGGTGTGTATTGATTAAGTCTTACTCCAATATAATAACATGCATATTACACAGAAAGGTAAATCACACTAAAAATACTTGTAAGTATTGCTAAGAATTGAACTCATAACTTTCAGATACGAGAATCATGATTCACCCACATATAGAGAAGAGTCATCCTACATTCATATGATCTCTTAAAATTACCGCTTAGTTTGTATATTTTGACATGTAATTAATTATTTGATTAGGCTAATTTTTTTATTTAAATATTGCATCTACTCTTCTCATATCTTTTCAAATTAGGATATGATTAGTCTATTCATAAATAGTAAATGAAATTATTTTTTTTGTTTTTTACTTATAAATAATAATAAATATGTTAGAATGCAACCATTATTGAAGATAAAATTATGATATAAAAATGGTGATACAGGGTTTAGTGTAATTAGTTCGTCGCCGAACTTAAAGTTCATGATCAGTGTGAGGGGTTTGTATTCCACTCGAGTATTTAAGGTCTGGACTGAATCCCGTTGAGAGCATGTATGGAAAAACGGCTCAGGGATATGATCCTGGAAAGTCTTGATTGGATACCACTGGAAGGCCCAAGGATGCTAAAAGGCCTGAATTAGACGAAGTCCGATCACCTAAATTTAATATATATATACATATATATACATATATATATATACATATATATACATATATATATATATATATGAGTTCTTGTGCAATTGTCCTTCTCAGATGCGATTGTGCGGTTATTTAGGTGCATAATTTTCCTTCTTATGACGTGTGGTTTGTATTCTTAAGGTGCGTTAGTGTTGAAACTTAATCTGCGTGAACCTAAAGCTTAAGATACGTGATTTGTATGCTTAAAGTGCGTGAATTATTGAAACTTAATGTGCACCATTTTAAAACCTTAGGTGCGTGGTTTGTGTTCTTTAAGGTGCATGATTTTTGTACTTAAAGTGTGTCGGCCTAAAGTTTTAGGTGCGCGTGATTTATGTTCTTAAAGTGTTTTATTTGTGTGTTTAAAGTACATCATTTTAATGCTTAAGGTGCGTAATTGCGCAAAAACCCTTCCTTGCGCCCGAACCCGAACCCTTTCCTATATATACTTTTAATGGTATATTCTCTTAGAGAATATATTTTATCTTTTTTTACGTTATCTAAGTGGGGCATCTAATTCTCGTGGAGGAATAAAATAATATTTAATGAATTACAGCAAATATCTTACTTATAATAGCCCTATAGTATTGTAACAATCACAATTCACATTGAAAATTCAGACACGGACGAATCGGATAGAATCGAGTATGGCTGAGACGCCCCGGAGCTGGTCGTCCACGTCAGCTTTCCGGTGGATAAACACGAGCTTCTCTCTGCCGACGTCGCTCATGCGGTGGCCGAGTCTCTTCTCCTCCTTCTTCACGCAGAGCTGGAGCGACCGCGACGGCGAGGCTTCACCCTCCGCCTTCCGGATCAGCCTCAGCTTCTCGCCGCGCAGCTGGTGGTGGGCCGTGAACTACCTAGATTTCTCTCTCTCCTTCGTCGAGACCGTGATCTGGTCGCTCATCTCCGCCGTAGAGTCCGTCGCTCTCGTCTCCATGCTCTGCTTCTTCTTCCTCTGCTGCGGCTGCACTCTCTAATTCTTCCTCCCTTTTTCTCTCTGTGTGACATACCAGTAGCGTCCCTAGAATACTCTAGCACGTGATCTCGCCGGAAAAAATGTCCGCCGCGGACGACCGCGCCAAATTCTGGCCGGTTTCCGAAATTTCAGCGATGATAACGACGACGACGTGGCCGCAACTGTTCAGCACGAGTGTTGCACGTGTAGCCTGGACTACTGGAGGTACTTCTGTAATTTTATTTGTATGGCTTTGTAATCATATTTGATTATAATGAATATTTTTTTGTAATAATTTTGAATAATAGTTAATACAATTATATATATAATATATATGACTGTACATTAGTGTCATAGAAGTTATATATATTCTTCAAATTTCAGAATACTTAATTTTTTCATTTTGTTTCACTTTTGCCTTTTTTGTGTTCCTTTTTATTGTGTTCTGTTGGAGTATGACTGGCATTTTGTATATAATGTTTTTTTTTTTCTCTAAAGTAATTGGAAAGTAGGAATGTAGTATTATTTAGAGAAAAGAGGTTTTTGGACATATGTCATAGGAAATTTGCGAATTGCACATAAAAATTTTGGGAGTGGCAGCTAAATATTTGTTAAGTGTGTATTAGCGGGTTTGAGTAGTTGATAGCATTAACCGATTGTAGAAAGATGTTTGGTAAATTAGTTGTTAGCTAATAAATGATTATATATACTTTGAGCAGGGTTTTGAATTTTAGCGTTTTGGACCAATAAACTGTTACAAAAACTAATTAATTAAACACTCATATTGGCTATTTAACCAAGTCAAATAAATCAAAATTGATTGAATAGTTAACTATGTTACCAATAAGGACCTTTGTATTTTTATTCTATTAATTAAAATATGATGTAAAAAATGCATAAAGATATGCAACTTGAAGTAATTTTTTTTTTTTATTAGCACTTCTTTCTAACACTTGTGTCATCCTCCAACACAAAGCTAAGCATAAGAGTTAATTCTAATTTGGTTTTTATTGAGTTTTGAAAACTTGTTAGTTTTTAGCATTCTGGAAATTAAAAATTTAGTACTCGATTAGAACTTGTGTATTTTAGTTACACTGAAATTTAGTCATCCTCTAATGTAAATCTACCTTTTATCATTTCTTACATCAGATTAATACATATCTTCCTGTATTTTATAAATTGGATCGATGAACAATATAAAGAGGGAAGGAATTCAAGTTAGCTAGGTACTAAATCTAATCAGTTTGAAGTTGAAGACTAAAAGTAAAAAAGTATTAACTCGAATAATTAACTGTAAGAGTTAATATCTGATTTGGTTCTTCGACTATTAGGATTTCACCACTTTGGTCATCGACTTCAAAACTTGTTCAATTTCATCCCCAACTATGCAATTGTTAACCAAAATGATCCTAATAAAGGTTATTTTGATTTGGACAAAGGACTATTTTAGGTAAAATTGCATAGTTAGGAATGAAATTGAGCAAGTTTGGAAGTCGATAACCAAAGTAGTGAATTTTTAATAGTTGAAGGATGAATTCGGGTATTAACTCATAACTCTAAGCATAATTTGTCACATCTTCTTTGAATTGAAAATTATTTAGAAAACTACTTGTGAATTATTGATAATTGTGAAATCATGGATGGTAAACGTACTCCGATCCATGATGGATCTTTTGGTGGGGGAACACTAGTGTGAACATAAATGTTTGGTGAACACACCTTACCTCACTTAAATGAGTATTAAATTTTGTCTGTTCACCTAAACTGTCAATCATGCACAGACTGATAGATGGAGAAACACCTGTTGCTATGTATAATGATAACGTTACTTTCAACAATTAAAAGAAAAATCGTTTAAGATGAAGCATTGTGATTATGGGGTTGTTAGATTTTAGGTATATATTAATTAAAATGTCAGTGAATCACAAAATATCACCACGGTTAAAAAAATCGCTAGGTGTTCTGGGAGCACCTAGGACGCCTATGCGGCAATTAATCGGCGGCGCCTAGACGCTATTGTATTTTTTTATTTTTATTTTAAAAAAATTGTTTAAAATTTTTAAGACTTAATAATTATAAACTATTTAATACTTTAATAGTTAACATTGAAATATTAAATACTCCGTATTAACCTAAAAATATCTAGAATTTGAATAATTGAGGGTTATTTATCTCAAAACAATGTTGTTTTGTGTAAAATAACTCATTAAAGAAAAAAGAAGAGAACAATAGTTAATCGGCCGACTAGGCGGTCTAGTTGGTGCCTAGGCGGCTTAGTTAGCGCCAAGGAAGCCTAGGCGGTCATCACCTATTAGGCGGCCGCCTAACCGATTTTGGTAATATGCTAGGCGGCCCGCCGATGGGGGGATTTTTTCAACACTGCATATCACACTAGAGGTGAGTTTTAATTGCATAATATTTGTATCATACATATTACATAATAGAAAATAAAAATCGAGGTTCATATAATTACCTAGTGTATAGTGTTAATGGTAGAGTTCAAAATTTTGTTCGGGAATGAAAAGTAAGGGTGTGTTTGGTTCGCACATGGGAATCGGAATCGGTATGGGTATCAAATACTTGGTAAGGGTAATGGGTTTTGGTGAAAGTATTTTGCATGTTTGGTAGTAAGGTGGAATGAGAATGATTATTAATAGTTGGGGAAGTGGAGGAGGAAGGGAAATAAAACATTGAAACCAGAGAATGAGTTTTGCAATTAATAGGGTAATCAAACCCATAATAGTGTTCTAAAAACCTGTCAACCAAACAATAACAATGTCTTTGATACCCATTCCTGATAGCTAAACCTGTCAACCAAACACGGCCTAAATGTATCCTTTATATGAATATATTTATCCTAAATTTTGATATGATAAATATCTGTTTGCATATGATTGATATTTGATTTAAAGATTTAAACTCAATTAGCATGATAGTGATAAGTCACAAGAGTAATTCTACACAGACTACATTTACTCTTTTTATTCAATTCTTAATTTTTTTTTTCTCTTTAATGATGTGATACGTTTTTGAGTCGTTTTATTGTGACAATATTTCTTTTCATGTGCCAATGAAATTTGGCTTCAATTATGATAACTATTTAAGAGGGTAATGAACACGTGCTTAATGGCATGGAGCGACGAAAAAATATCTCCGATTGATACAAGTGGAGTCCCTATAGTGGGCATGGCTGCTTGGGACATGTCCAATGTTAGTTGCTTCTCATTTTTATTTTTCTTTTCATATCATCAACGTAATATTTATTTATTTATTTTTACCTCATATCATTACATATATGATTTTTAATAAATCGGGTCCACCATAAAAGTGATGTTAATATAAGAGAAATAGGAAGAAAAAAAAAAAAGAAAAATATTTGATGCACCGCCGCTGTATAAATGCTATATAAAAGCGTGAATAACAAGATGACACCTCATCAACAAATAAGGTTAAAATTGACTAGGCCCTTTAATTGTAAAATATATTTGTTTCTAAATTATTATATTAATAATTAAATAATTTAATTACAATTAATTAGTGGGCAACCAGTTCTTTATCATTGAGAGTCCAAAAGTAGGTTATTGTTAGCGTTGGCAGCGACAAATATACTGCTGCGGCTACGGCACCGCTTCCCGCAGCTGTGTGTATGTGTGTGTATATATATATTAGGCTTTATCAGTTTATATTTTTGTGATTTGTATATATGTTTTATATTTTTTTATTGTAATTTCTATGTAAATATGTGTTTTTGATACATTATTTATAATTTATTGTTATAGTTTTGAGTACTGTAAGGTTTAATTTAATTTGCAATTATAGCTCGATTGCGTTTAATAACTTGTACTAAAAAGAAGGAAAAGATGTGTAGCTGTGTTGCGTGTGTGGTTGGATATGTGTGCTTCTGTGAGTTTATTATTTATAATGATAATGTCTACCTTGACAATTTTGTGTTCTAATAATAATGATGATGATGATGATGATGATGATGATGATAATAATAAAAATAATAAAAATAAAATAATAATAATAATAAAATAATAATAATAATAATAATAATAATAATAATAATAATAATAATAAAATTTGTACAGGGCATTTATGTCTTTTAAATATATATTCCATTTCTATTTCTTTAACCAACCAAACGCTGGAATACAATTCTCAAGTCTATTCTTTCAGTGAACCAAACAATATAATACAATTACTATTTTATTTCTTACCTATTTCATTCCTTATGGAATAGTATTCCTATTTCCTCCAAATTCATTCCGTGAACCAAACGTGCTGTAAAGGAGAAGGGGGTTGCAAGAAGGGGCTTTGAGATCGAATATCAATCCAACTCTCGTTGCGATTGAACTCCCTACCAATAATAGTGTCAAGCATATTGTGCACCACACATCAATACAAGAATACACAGTGTTAGTTTTATGACTTTTGGGCAGTCAACGACTGGCCAACACAATCATTAAAGTAACGAGTATATGATAATATAGAGAATATGGGTATTGTATTGCTGAATATTGTTTCTTAAGTAGTAAAAATTGCTTCCTCCTTACCCCATTTATGGGGGGTCATTTATACATATTTTGGGCTATGAGCTCTACATTGAATAGAAATCCTAGATTGCCTCATATTGTGAGTCATTGTTATTACATTATTATGAATACTAAGTTCAATTCTTATTAAACTCCTAAGTTACTCCATATTGGATATCCTTCTTGTGCTTTCTTTATCCAATTATTTTCTTGGGTCGATCCATGTGGCCCAGACCCTTTTGGTTGACTTGTCCGACTGGTCAGCCTAGTATACCATCCATCCATCATATCGAATTTCCCACAACATTGGAACCCTAGGTTGGATCTTTTCCCCCAAATGCAATAATCATCAAATAGGCATTTAGAAGTCTAAGTTATACTCAACCCAACTTCTAAATAGGACTACTTACACATATTCAAGACAAAAATAACAAAAACATAAATGAAAGACACCTACAGGGCGTTTGGTTGGAGTGAAGAAATTAGGTGGGAAAAGAATTACAATTCTATGGAAAAAGAATAATGTGGGAAAAGAAGTTTGGTTCGTTGGAATAAAATTACTTGGGATTTCAATTCCTATGTTTGGTATATATACATGGGAATTGAGAGGGAATAAGTACTATAAAGTCCAAAATGCCCATTGTTGTTGTTGTTGTTGTTGTTGTTGTTGTTGTTGTTGTTGTTGTTGTTATTATTATTATTATTAGGGAAAAGGGTCAAATTAGCCCCTGAACAATAGCTGAAAAGTCAATTAGGCCCCCGAACATTTAAAAAGTGCAATTAGGCCCTTTAACATGTAAAATTTGGGCAAAAAACCCCAAAAACCGGTAAATGACCTGCAATTGCAGGTCATTTAAAGGGCCTAATTGCACTTTTTAAATATAATGTTCGGGGGCCTAATTGACTTTTCAGCTATTGTTCAGGGGCTAAT
>CM008344.1:22774196-22789307 GCA_002525835.2 Ipomoea batatas
TTTTGTTCAATTATAGAATTTTATGTGTGAATATCAAATGTCAAGATATGATAAAACAGATAAGCGAGATAATTCATGTCATCATATCTCTATTTGTCTATTGGAGTTTGGTGCAATATCAAAATATATGATTAAGCAAGGGGACATAAGGTTGAATAATGTAAAATATGCCTGTATCTAAAAGTCTTGACAAATTAGATGAATCATGTGAAAATTAATGTTATCAAATTAAATATGTGCCGCCGTTGGACCCTAGCTACGAGTATTCAAATATGATTTTACCTTCAAGAAATTCTTTTTTTATTCAGAGAAAAAGTCAAAATATTTTAAAATTAAATAAATTCTATATTTCCACGTTGAACCTTCAACAATATTCGATCTTATTTGTCCCTTATCTGCAGCTTAACCTGGTTGACCGACCGAGAAATGAATGTTTGAAAACAAGCAGCTTTCTAGAACAAGAGAACTAAACCTGGTACTGTAACGTTCCGAGGTTAATTTGTGATTTGTCAATTCAGCAGAGTATGAGATTTCAGGCAATTTATAGCGGGGACCAGGGTGCACAATATATTGTGCATCTCATACAAAAATGATATTGTTTTAGTCATTTTAATTAACAATTTATTTTTCAAAAATCACGTTTTGCGTTTCGACCGATCTGTGTATTTGTGTTAATATTATGTGTATTTTTTGAAGATATTCCGTGTATTGTAGACTACGATTCAGTGTATTCATGTTAGGGGTACTTAAACATAGGTTGTGACATGTTTTGTGTATTCGAATGTTAGGAGGATGATTTCTGTGTAGTTGTGTCAATATTCTGTGTATTCCTTCAAGTCATTCTGTGTATTCTAGATAAGGATTTTGTGTATTCCCTGAAGTCATTTGTGTCCACCGTCCACTAACATTCGAAACGACGTCGTTTCGTACTAGGGTCCACGATATAACGATTGGAGTTTTCATCTCAAGGCCGGATGCTACCTCTTCTAGAGGCCCAGGCAATTGGGCTGTTTTAAATTGATGGGTTTTGACTTGGTTTGACCCATCAAGAATATATGTGCAGGGATCATATAATTTTGAAAATTGTGGATAATATAAATTGGTTTGAAGATAATATGAAATCATGAACCTGGACGTGATGGTGTCCCGATAAATTCGTTATATTTAATTCAAATAATTAAATTAAATATAGGAATTATCCAAAAGGATAAGTTGATTATATTTTATCTACGTCCTCACCACTATAAATAGTATTTTCATTTTAGAAGAAAGGGAGCTCTAAAGATCTGCATACTGAAACTCTGCCGAAATCCTGTCAGTCGTCCCTAAGAACACGCGGCAGCAACCAGAAATCCTTCTTTGAAGATGAAGCTACACATAAGCCCTTCATTGAAGAACAAGCTGCTTAATTCCGGAGGCACTTCAGTAAGGAACACTTCTAGTTCGGCATACTCTAAACCTGGCATACTTTAAGTTTAACATACTCTGAACTCGACATACTCTAAATTCGACACACTTCCAATTGAGACATACTTCTAGTAGAGAATCAGAGGGCTTCTTACATCCAGAGATTGTACCATTCTCGTTTGATACATACTTCATTGTAACCGATATACTTTGAATTTTGAATATGTATAATTCAAATTTTTCGCATTTACACAAATAATTCATCTAAGTGCATAAATATGTGGGTGGTAAGCGTTAACTCTTTTAACCTTCCGTCATGATTTCTTTCCCTTGACAACATTTGAGTGGTCTTTTTCACCTACGACGACATACAAAAATCCCTTTGGGTTGCTATAGAATCAATTGGAACATAAAATTGAATTGTGATAATTTTCTTTCACTTTTACTCAGTACTCTAATTATCACATCAAGAGGACTCAAGAGCCTCTTATTCAATATAGGTAATTGATTATTCATAAATTACCTGTTCTTGACAGGTTGGCCCTAGGTAAAAGCAAGCTGGCTCTTGCACAAGGCCCACGTTTGGAGGGAGCCCAACCCCCAATATACCGCAAATTATGCTGTGGACCCAGGTCCACCTTGCAAGGTGGACTTGGGTCCAAAACTACGTTATTTTGTCTTTTTTTTATTTATATATATTAGTAAACATATTGCTGAATATAGAGTTGTCTAAAAATGTGTGAATGTAGAGTATAGAAGTCGTGAATGTAGACTTATGATTGTGTGAATGTAGAGTTGTTCAGAAATGTGTGAATGTGGAGGTTTCAAATTGTGAATATAGAGTATAGAAATCGTGAATGTAGAGTTATGCATGTGTGAATCTGTAATAGAGTTAAGAAGTTCTAGCAACTTGTAGCCTTGTAATGTGTGAATATGGAGTTCTCAAGTTGTGAATATGAAGTATAGGACCTATGAATATAGAGTTTTGAATGTGTGAATACATAACAGTGGTAATATAGTTACTAAACATATAATCCTGTAATGTATGAATGTGGAGTTTACAAATTGTGAATGTAGAGTATAGTGTATGTGAATGTAGAGTTTGTGTTCTACATTTCAGGCCAATATTTTAAAAAAAAAAAAAAAAAAAACGTCGTCGTTTTTGGACCCAGGTCCACGGCATAACTATTGCAAATATACACAAGTTTTTTTTGGTGGGATAATATACACAAGTTTATTTTAATTAACAAAAATAGATAAGTTGGGTAGTTCAATGAAAAAAATTTAATAGATAATTTACTTTTTTTATGAATCATTGTATATATGTTATTGTATTTAAATTACTCTAGAAAAACTTAAAATTCAATTGATCTAGCTAAAAAAAATTATAAATTTCATATATA
The DNA here is from genome assembly GCA_002525835.2 of Ipomoea batatas. Classification (NCBI taxonomy): domain Eukaryota; kingdom Viridiplantae; phylum Streptophyta; class Magnoliopsida; order Solanales; family Convolvulaceae; genus Ipomoea; species Ipomoea batatas. The sequence goes on from CM008344.1 coordinate 22,777,007, forward strand.
TATATATATATATATATATATATATATATATATCATATTTTTGTACCATCTTGATCTTCAATTCAATTTTATAGAAATCTAATTGCCTAAAATTAATTATTTTTAATGAACTACAAATTTAAATATTCTTTAGATTTGTTTCCTCACCGAGAAGGCCGGCGACCGTAGATGGTCCCCTGCGACGGCTGTGTCTAAAATTTCACCGGAAATTTGATCAGAATCTTAGTGACCTGTTATCACAGGTCACTAACCGATTTTTGGACTTTTTGCACCAAAATGCATTGTTGATGGGCCTAATTGCTACTTTAAAATGTTTAGGTGCTTAATTGACTTCTTAGGTAACTTTGGAGGGCTTATTTGACCCTTTTCCCTTAAATATTTAATGAGTTGGATATGCATTACTTTTTATTTTGAAGTTACACTATTTTACAAAGCACTACTTTATCAAATCTTGGATTTTATAAGAGAATAATGAGTAGAAAAAAAATGTTACATTAATATAATATTGACACAACTGAATTTAGTAGTTAGCTCCACCACTTTTTGATGAAAAATTATATAGTGCACTCCAGAATCCATATTGCAAGATGGATCATGATTGAAATTAAAAATGAACCTGTTACACATTAAAAATGAACTTGTATCAAATATATTGTAATAAATTTGCAAAGAGTTCATGAATCTATACACATTATTAAATGAACTTGTAATATACTAAAACTGAATATGTAATATATAAAAAATAAATTATATGTACGCAGTAATATATTAAAAAATGATAGTTCATCTTACCCCTTCTAATTTTTTCCCTCCACGACATGTCTTATAATTATTGGATGCTATGAATTGGTTGCAACCACTAACTTTTAATAAATAAATAAGCAATGCCATATCAAGAACGAATGTTTTTTTTTTTGTTTAGGGGCAACTAGTATTACTCTAGTCATTTTAATTACTGATCATTTGACAATATTGCTTTGTTTTTTAGTTTAATTTTCAACATACAGTAGTTTAATTATAGCAATACTAAAGTATCATTTTAATTTTCTTACAATTTCATTTGACAATATACGTTATTGAATGAGTTCTATGTTTGTATGTAGTTTCACTTTTCACACACACTAGTTTAATTATAGTAATGTTGAAGTATAATTTTAATTACACTTCATGTTCATTTGACAATATATGTTATTCTATGAGTTTTTTTTATAGTTTTATTTTTCACTATGTTATTCTATGAGTTTTTTTTTTTTTTTTTAAGTTTCATTTTTCACACACACTAGCTAGTTTCTTTATAACAATACTAAATTATGATTTTAATTTCACTACAGTTTCACTTAACATTATATATTATTGCATGAGCTCTATTTTTTAGTTTTATTTTCTACATACACTAGTATATTTTAGCAACGCTAAACTATCATTTCAACTCTACTAAAGTTTCATTTGATAATTGTATTTGACCATCATCCAACACTTGATTACTCTATTAAAAATGAACTTTCCAACCTATAGTATCTTTGACGGCATTATTCAATCCTTAACAAATAAGCGTGCTTATTGACGGAGGCTTCCTGATTTGAACCAGTATCTATCTGGGCTACTTTAATGGATCTAAATTGTTTGATAGTGGATTGAGAGTTTGAGACTATTGGGCTAACCTATTATCCAATATCCAATATTCCAAATTTATTAACCGTAAAACAAATTAAAGCAATATAAAGGTTCCATGGTCTAGTGGTCAGGACATTGGACTCTGAATCCAGTAACCCGAGTTCAAATCTCGGTGGAACCTTTTCAATATAAACGTTTTGCTGTGGCATAAACTATCTCTCAATTTTTATATATTTTTCAAAAGAGTTTCTTTTTTGTTTTTGATCCCTCAGTTATTTTACTTTTTTTTAGAAAAACAAAAATTACATTTGGAACTATCAATTTTTCATAATTTATATATATACCTTTTTAATATAAACGTTTTTCCCTGTGGTATAAACTATCTTTCCCAATTTTTTTTAATATTTTCAAAAGAGTTTTTTTTTTTTTAATTGGGTTAGAATATATAATTAATTGATAATATTACCTGATTGTAGAAAAGTGTTAGGTAGATTAATTGTTAGTTGATAGTTGTTTGATATAATTTTTTTTTCAAAAAACTAATTATAAATGTTGTTTTGANCTGGACAAGGGTAAGCTTGAGTCGTGTACTTACTACACAATCCTTAAAACCTTATTTGCTACCTCCCACGGTGCTAGGAGCGTTGTAGCCTAGGTTTCCCAGGATAACACAAGCTTCGATTTCTAGTTTGAGCACTCAAACTTCGAACCCCAGCGAACAAGAACAAGAGCTGAACACAGTAGGCTAAGAAGGGAGTAGAAGCAGATTTTCGAGAGAGAAATTTGTATTTCGTTGTGTGTCAATCTGCTGCTCCTACCATCAACTTATATAGGAATTGCTGGATTAATAGCATTTAATTAAGGCACTTAATCTGATCATAAACTCAGCCTTGTAACCACTGTAACGGTCGACCACTACCTGAGAATTGATTCAGATAATAAAAATTGGAATTAACCCGGTATTAATTCCGTAATAGATGAATCAAGACTTGAACGGTCACTACCCGAGGCGAGGAGTTACACCGAGGTGTTCAGATTACCCGAATGGACTAGGATTCGGCCAATGATTCGGGCTACGAAGGCCGAACCATTGCGCGGGCCGAACCATTGCGCGAGTCGTCCTTGTCCGAACGAGTCCTCGAGGCCGAATCCTTAGAGGCTTTGTGTTGGAAAAAGTCTCGGAAAATTGGCATAACGTAGCCCGCAGGTGCTGGCGCACACGAGTTCAAGCCTTTTCGAACTCATTTTGGATTTTGATTTGCACCCCCCCTGCGCGCGAGAGAGAGCCTTTGTGCTATACAATTCACTAAGCCTAAGAAGCCTTTATGCTATACAATTCACTAAGCCTAAGAAAGGCACTTGTATAAATAGTGGTGCAAATTCCCTTTCCAAACCAATGTGGGACAAAGCCTACCCATTATCCGTTTTGTGCGTACAATATATCAATCTCTTCGTCTAACTACGAAGAACCCGGATCCACTTTGACCCGACCCAAATCGGAAGTGGACCTCACCTTTATTTGTACCACAAAATAGCCACTTAAATTGCCATTTTCATGCTATTTTCCAACAGAGGTTTGAACCCACCACCTTCCATATACAGGGAAGGGTTTGATGCCACTGGACCACAAGGCCCTTGGTAATATTCTATTAAAAATGAACTTTCCAACCTATAGTATCTTTGACGGCATTATTCAATCCTTAGCAAATAAGCGTGCTTATTGACGGAGGCTTCCTGATTTGAACCAATATCTATCTGGGCTACTATCTGGGCTACTTTAATGGATCTAAATTGTTTGATAGTGGATTGAGAGTTTGAGACTATTGGGCTAACCTATTATCCAATATCCAATATTCCCAATTTATTAATAGTGAAACAAATTAAAGCAACGTAAGTGGTTCCATGGTCTAGTGGTCAGGACATTGGACTCTGAATCCAGTAACCTGAGTTCAAATCTCGGTGGAACCTTTTAAATATAAACGTTTTTTTTGGCCCTGTGGCAAAACTATCTCTCAATTTTTATAATATTTTTCAAAAGAGTTTCTTTTTTGTTTTTGATCCCTCAGTTATTTTACTTTTTTTTAGAAAAACAAAAATTACATTTGGAACTATCAATTTTTCATAATTTATATATATACCTTTTTAATATAAACGTTTTGCCCTGTGGCATAAACTATCTTTCTCAATTTTTTTTAATATTTTCAAAAGAGTTTTTTTTTTTTAATTGGGATATAATGTAGAATTAATTGATAATATTACTTGATTGTAGAAAAGTGTTTGGTAAATTAATTGTTAGTTGATAGCTGTTTGGTATAATTTCTTTTTTCAAAAAACTAATTGAAAATGTTATTTTCAGTAGTCTTTTGAAATTTAGTATTTTGGAGTAAAAAAGTTTTTTTTTTTTTTTTTTTTTTTTTGGATTGACCCGTCAAAGAAGAGAGATAAAAGGCAACTAAACATTTATATTGATTTTTTAATGAAGCCAAACAACTAATAATGGTCAAATAGGTCAAAATTGGTTTATAAGCTAATTATTGACCAAACATGGCCTTTATCATTGGAAACCTAAATTACAACGCTCCTATCACTTTTGGGTGATAGCAAATAAGATTTTAAAGAGAGAGTTTTTCGCTCAACTCGTACTAACCCTTAACCTTTTGTTTCTTGTGCTTGTTATTTTTCAGAAATAATATTTTTGTAGTATTATTTCATAATACATGGTCTGTACAACTTTGTGAACCATGGTCCACATAATAACATTGATCGGTTGCTATGCCATGGACTTGGATCCATGTTCACAATTTTAGAAGTCTATATTCACATTTACATAACTCTATATTCACAAATTCAGAACTTTATATTCACAGTTTCATAACTCTATATTCAACAGTATAACACAATTTTTGAATCTATATAACAAAATTGTGAATGTAGAGTTATGTAATTGTAAATATTGAATAATGTAATTTTGTATATTGAGATCTAAAATTGTGAATAAAAAGTTCTAAAATTGTGAACATAGACATGAGTCCATAACATAATTTGCGAAGCATTGAACAATTCAAAGAGCATATATTATTGGGGTGGAAGATCGGTTGGCCAAACCAACATCTTATTATTAAAAATTGGCGCTGACGACTACATAAGCATAATAATAATAAAAAAAAAGCTATTTGTTTTTTTGTTACTAGTTATAATTTATGAGATAATAATAAGTATTTGATCATAACATATATGAATTTATACCTATTACAAAACTGTATAATACGGAGTAGAAGTTACAGGAATTATATAGAAAAATATAGAGTAGTCAAAACGGTCCAACCCATCGGGTTGGTCCGTTTAGCCCGTGTTCTAGGTGGGCTGGGCTGTGAAAATCCAAATCCGACCCGTTAACCCGGGATTTATTTATTTATTTTTTTTTATGCAATTGCCGAACCTAAAAACCTAATTTGTCTAATTGTCTCTCACTCTCCGGCTCTCTGCCCGACTGCGAAGTGCGAAAGCGGAAGACCGGCTACCGGCGACTTCCGACCGGCGACCTGCGCGCTGCGCCGCTGCCAGCTCCGGACCTCCGGTCTCTCTGCGAACTCCAACATCTACAAGACTACATCCTGTCTATAATTTGGTATGACAAGACATATATAGGCTCGGAATTTAGGCAAGAATGCCGCATTTGGACTTATTTTTTCTATCACTGTGATTCGGGAGTTTTGAGTATTGACAACAACAGTATGTGCTTGATTTCTGTNGTCTCAAGACTACCAACCTATTATCCTACCCACTAATTATTATAAATATATATATATATATTATTTTATTAAGATGGGAAAAGGGAAGGGGAAGGGGAAGGGAAGACGGAAGGTGGCGGCTACGGTGATCGGCGGACGGCGGTGGAAAGCGGAGGTGCGTTGATGGTGAACGGCCGGACGGAGAGAAGAGAGAAGATGAAGGCGGCGAAGGGAAGAAAAGAAACGGTGATGGTTGTGGTGAGGGAGGAAGAAGAAGGAAGAAAGAAAAAGGGAGGCAGGCTACGGAGAGAAGAGGAAGCCGACCGGGAAGAGAGCAAGTGCCGCCTCCGCTAACCCGCTAAGAAAGCGGAGGCGGCTCGCCGGAAAAAATGGAAGATGGCCGGAAAATTAGAGAGAAGGAGGAGAAAAATTTTTTAGAGAGAGAAGGGGGTATTAACCTTACAATCTCTCAGTCTGCCACTTCTTCTCTTCTTTAAGGGTTATTCATACAATTCCACATAGATCTTACAAAATTTCAAAGCAGTTCTAAATTGAGATAAAATCTTTGTTCTTGAACTAGCTTTTGTAGTAAATCAAAATTAACGGCTTGACTTAAGTGCTCTATCAAATGGAGGTCTGTGTGACACGAAATGACTACCTAGATGATGAGAGAAATTCACAATTTTTTTTGAATGACAAAGAAAATCTTAAGTCATTATTTGAGAGGGTGTTGCATTGACTTACTCTTAAAGAATTCATATATCATTTTTCATATTCTTTAGAACCTCATTTAAACATTGAGGAATAGGCCTTCATTTGTGTATGTGGGTATGTGATGGTTTTGACTTTTAATCTTGGTGAAGAAATTTTGCTACTCCTCGTGCTTTGGAAACAATTTTATGTTTCAAACATCTTGAAAATTAAGGCCACCATTTTTTGGGAGGAGTAAAGAAGAAAGAAGTCAAAACCAGCTTCTCGAGTCTCGATCAGCAAACACTACCTATACAAACAGTCATTTTGTAAGATTGGCCGTGAAAATTTTCTCTTTATATTTCTGATAAAAAAACATAGTACAAGTTCATTGCACGCGATATTATAAAGTTCCACTGATGACAATACTATTCATTTTGCAACTCATAATAATGCTTTGTAAAATCATAGTGAATATATAATTGCAACGTCTAGAGGACACCTCTCTAGTCTCCACCACAATGACTAAATACAGGGATATGTTCATGTGGGCACAATAAAGAAAGCCGACATGCTCACACCAGCACAGAGATATACAATTATGAACCCCTCATGCACGTGGGGGAGGAGAGATGATGATAATGATGAAGAGATCATATCTTCTCCACAGCACACATGTTTCTGGTCAAACAAATGGGAACCAAATTTTTCATCATCCTAAACCATGGAAAATGGCTGTTTCTGCTAACATCTTGCCCATTCCCCACAATATGGCTATCTGCCTATCTTACTCTATAAAACTTATCCAAATATGACACATTTATGTATTGCATCAATACAAATTGCAAGATGTAATGTATCTAGACATTATACAAACTACAAACTGCTCAAAGATGATTGACACCCGATGTATCTTGACGTTATATAAACTCCTCAACGATGATTATACATGGGCATTCTGGGTGTCACTAATACGGTCAATTTTTACTCGTCTTTTACTGGCTAGAATCACAAAACAATCTTCAACTGAAATTCTTTACTGAGTGGGATTACAAGGCGAGCTTCAATTAAAGCACACCTTCACATGATTGTGGATTTTCTCAAAATTAAAGATTGTAATAAGCTACTATTCAAGAGCACTAACATTGTGGATGGATGTGTACTAGGGTGCATGCAAGTACTACAGAGATGAAATTTCATTTTGAAGAAATGAAAACAGGTGAATTTCACATATCATACAAAAGCCATTTACACATTCATTGAAGAAATCAGATCTCCAGGAAGTCTCAAAAATGAGATCTGACCGATTCGGCGCCAAAACAGCCAGGAAATATCAAAAGGTAGAGTAAAGGAGCAGAACATCCAACATAGGTTCCACCATTATATACAGCTCCGAGAAACATTAATAATGCAGAATTCTGGTTCATCACTTGTACTGAAACCTCACCTTCACTAAGAACTGCAGCTTGACCTGTATGAATAACGCAATTAGAGTCGGGTAAGTGTGTACCTGAATGTGTATCAAAGCGTGTGTGTGCGTCTATATATGATCTTAAATCGACAGAAACACAGAAATATGTATAATAAATTGGGGAATGCTTGCCTGGGCAACGTCGTAAACAATATATTCATTATATAAAAGTTCTNAATAATAATAATAATAGTAATAATAATACAATAATAATAATAATTTTAAATATAATACAAATAAAAAACTAATAAGATATCAAAATAACTAACCAAAGTCTTACAATTCAAAATAACAAACAAAAATAACCAAACTTTTACAATTCACAATTACGAACAAAGATTACTAAAGTGTTGGTGCTGGTGGTGGTACGGTGGTGGTAGTGATAGTGATGGTAGTGTGGTGGTGTTATTTGTTATATTATAATAATTATAATAATAATAATAATAATAATAATAATAATAATAATAATAATAATAATAAGTGGTAGTATCGTAGTGGTGGAGGTAGTGGCGTGGTGGTGGTGGCGGCGGTGATGACGGTGGCAATGTGCTGGTGGTGGTGATGGTATGGTGGGGTGGTGGCGTTGTAGTGTTAGTGGTATAGTGCTGTTGTGAGAATTGAAAAATGACTTTCCAACAAAGAGTGGAAGTCATTTCCATGAAAATGAAGTTATTTTTCATTGACCAAACACTCATTTTCTTTTGACTCACATTTTTCACTTTTTATCAAACACTGAAAACCCGAAAAATAGTTTCTAAAAATTATTTTTTGAATTGTCAAAAACACCTTTAGTTGATGTCTTTGTGATGCTTGCAAGCATTGCAAAATTGACAAATAGAGTCGTGCAGAGAAAAATGTCATGCAATGAGGTTGAGTTTTAATTTTTTTTAAACATATTTAAAAAGTTATTATTATTATTATCATTATATTATATTATATATAACAGTGAGTTGGAAATTAAAATGGTGTGTATCTACATCCTTACGATATATACATACTTTTCAAAGTAAACTCTACAGAAAACCGATGCATCATTATATATATACTCTTACGCAATACGCATTCTGCATACATAACAACTGTGTACAAATTTTTAAAAAATTATTAATAGATTCTCATATTATTCAGCCTGACGTTTCCTGTGTTAGCCGGCTTAATCTTAATTATTAAAGCTTGAAGTTTATTATAAACAAGACCAAAATCCTTATCTTAAAGTACATAGCGTGAATATATGAAGATATGATCACCAATTTGTACGTCACTTCAGTTTATAAAAATATAAAATACCTTGTCAAATCCATCAATGAATTTAATATTTACAAGTTAACATGTAATTGAATAATGAATATCATTTAAACTTTTTCATTCAAACCAATTTGAAGAAAAAAAAAAATAGAAAAAGTAACAAAGACAACGTGTAATTCAGATCGAACAAATTTGACTCTTTTTTAAATAATAAAGGGTTGAAATAAGTCGTACGGAGTATTATATAAGATACAAAATATTACTTTTTTTAATCATTTCACTGAATAAGACATCCCTCTTGACTTAACATATGCTAGGTCAACCCCTTACTTCCTTCAAAAAAATTAACACAAAAATTCATATAAGTTTGTTTTGTTTTGTTTTTGGGGTTTTCTTTTTCATATAGGGGTAAAAGTTATGCGGCGTAATATGTGGGTCTCTAGCACAATTTTATGATATACTCTGTTATAATAACTCAACATTAAATAAATTAGTGAGAACATTACTAGAAAGTTTAATATTTTTAACTACCTAAAAAATAGTCAGAAACACTATATTACCATTTACTAACCCTATAATTTTGACAATTTTCTTACCGCTAGAAACCTTAGATTTTATGTGTGAGTATAAAATATATCCATATAAGATTTTTCTTTTATTTGAATAAAGGGAGGCCAGGGGGACCCCAAGTGAGGGAGATCAGACTAGTTATCCGAGATAACCCATCAAGCACTAGGGATACCAAGACGATATGCATAGACGGTGTGAAAAACCATCAAAAAATTATCAAAAACAAGTATTCTCATGTCGAAATGTTGATGAAAATTTAGCCATGAAATTAATCATTCTATTTTGTTCAATTATAGAATTTTATGTGTGAATATCAAATGTCAAGATATGATAAAACAGATAAGCGAGATAATTCATGTCATCATATCTCTATTTGTCTATTGGAGTTTGGTGCAATATCAAAATATATGATTAAGCAAGGGGCATAAGGTTGAATAATGTAAAATATGCCTGTATCTAAAAGTCTTGACAAATTAGATGAATCATGTGAAAATTAATGTTATCAAATTAAATATGTGCCGCCGTTGGACCCTACGAGTATTCAAATATGATTTTACCTTCAAGAAATTCTTTTTTTATTCAGAAAAAAAAATGAAGTCAAAATATTTTAAAATTAAATAAATTTTATATTTCCACGTTGAACCTTCAACAATATTCGATCTTATTTGTCCCTTATCTGCAGCTTAACCTGGGTGACCGACCGAGAAATAAATGTTTGAAAACAAGCAGCTTTCTAGAACAAGAGAACTAAACCTGGTACTGTAACGTTCCGAGGTTAATTTGTGATTTGTCAATTCAGCAGAGTATGAGATTTCAGGCAATTTATAGCGGGACCAGGGTGCACAATATATTGTGCACCCCATACTAAAATAATATCGTTTTAGTCATTTTAATTAACAGTTTATTTTTTGAAAATCACATTTTGCATTTCGATCGGTCTGTGTATTTGTGTTAATATTATGCGTATTTTTTGAAGATATTCTGTGTATTGTAGACTACGATTCAGTGTATTTATGTTAGGGGTACTTAAACATAAGTTGTGACTTGTTTTGTGTATTCGAATGTTAGGAGGATGATTTCTGTGTAGTTGTGTCAATATTCTGTGTATTCCTTCAAGTCATTCTGTGTATTCTAGATAAGAATTTTGTGTATTCCCTGAAGTCATTTGTGTCTACCGTCCACTAACATTCGAAACGACGTCGTTTCGGACTAGGGTCCACAGTGCATTGTGGACCCTGGTCCACGATATAACGATTGGAGATTTCATCTTAAGGCCGGATGCTACCTCTTCTAGAGGCCCAGGCAATTGGGCTGTTTAAATTGATGGGTTTTGACTTGGTTTAACCCATCAAGAATATATGTGCAGGGATCACATAATTTTGGAAATTGTGGATAAGAGTAAATTGCACTTTTGGTCCTATGACTATAGGAGTCTTGTTAATTACAAGTTTACAACACTTGACTTTAAAAACTAACAATCCAGTCCTCTAACTATGCATTTTTTAACACATTTGGTCCTCCCGGCCAAATCACCGGTCAAATTTGGCCGGAAAAACATAACCCTTTTTAAATTATTTATAAATGGGGGCAAAACGGTCATTTCACATCATTTCTTCTCCTTCCTTCCCTGCTGGCCGGAAAAACGTAACCCATCCCCGGACAACGACGTAGAAGCAGAAGACGGAGCTCCGTAAGACATGATCTCCAACGAATTTGATTGGGATGAGGGAGTGGAAAAGCAACTCGATCTCAGCTCCTTGCAAGGCTCCTTAAATGAATTTAAAACAAGTTCAATACAGAGTAATTTTGATCTCGACCTCAGAATGTCATGATTTTGCCCGTTAACACGCATTTCAACTTCTCCTCTCTGTTCCTGTAGAGAGCATATTCCAGCCACAACCTCCGCCGGCTTCCGCAAATACGCCTCGCCGCCAGTGGTTTCCTAGTCGTTGCCTACCGCAATACAGAATAATGCAGAAAAATAGGCTTCTGTGAAGGTTAGAAGCCCTCTCAAAGACAAGTATCTTCTCCCTCTCATTCCATTAATTTCATGTTTGACTAACTTATGTTAAGGTTTGCTCCCTTTCCATTAGTCTAACAGCTTCATTTGTGTACGGTGACATGAAATGAAAGAGGTGTATCAATCATAATTATTCCCCTGCTCATTTAAATACAACAGAAAGCAAGAAAGAGACGGACGGGGCATTTGGGCTGGACGCCATATTTTATAATGTCAATTGACTATTTTGCCCCTATGAATAAAGGTTTATATTTTTCCGGTCAAATTTTGCCGGTGATTTGGCCAGGTGGACCAAATGTGTTAAAAAATGCATAGTTAGAGTACTAGATTGTTAGATTTTTAAAGTCAAGTGTTGTAATTAACAAGATCCCTATAGTCATAGGACCAAAAGTGCAATTTACTATTGTGGATAATATAAATTGGTTTGAAGATAATATGAAATTATGAACCTGTACGTGATGGTGTCCCGATACATTCGTTATATTTAATTCAAATAATTAAATTAAATATAGGAATTATCCAAAAGGATAAGTTGGTTATATTTTATCTACGTCCTCACTAGGGGTGGGCATTCGGTTAACCGTTCGGTTAACCGAACCGAACTACCAAAACCGAATTAACCGAACTTGCTAAACCCTTTAACCGTTAACCGAACCGAAGTTTCTATTTCCGAATTAACCGAACCGAATTCTTTTTCGGTTAATCGGCCGGTTAACCGATTAACCGAAATTTTAAATTTGAAATTCTTTAAATTATACACAAATTTCGCAGAAAAAAAAATTATACACAGAAAGTTACTGCTTGAAACTTTTGATACATAGAATATTTTGGTGGTGGAATATTTCTAGTTGACAGCAGACAAGCAGACAGCAATACAGCATGAGACAACAACACACTGGATTACTGGAAATGATAACTAAAAAACATTGTTAATATGTATATATACTTCGTGTCCTCGTT
>CM008344.1:22813441-22830791 GCA_002525835.2 Ipomoea batatas
ATTGGTAATTGTCCTTCTCCAACTAAAGGAAAAAAAAATGAAACGTTTATTTGAATATGTAGTTTAGATAATAAACTATGAACTGCATGAAACTGACAATTGGAAAGGCTGTCAATATCACCTTAATAGCCATTTCACTAAATTTATAGGTAATTGTACTTGTGGTGGTTCCTTTAGAAGAAACAAAAGAATATACCTGTGATGGAGAAGTTAATTAGCTGTGTATTCTAGGGCTATTATTCACATTGGGCATGGCATTTCTGTTTTATTTTTCTTCCCAGAAGATATTCCAATCTGTTAAATATCAAACAGCCAGATGCATTTTTCTTGCAAGCTTTTCTATGTGAACTCTTACAATTTTTTAATTTTGAATGCCTAAGTCTTCGTTTTCTTAGCTAATGGTTCAAACCATCCTAACCCCCACCCAAAATAATCTTATAGACCAACTATACCATTTTGAACGAAGCTGATATACGTCAACGTCAAGAAGAAACTATGATGAAGATAGCTACGGTGCTTTCCATATCAAAGGATGCAGCCGGCATCTTGCTTCGCCATTTTAACTGGTAATACATTATTCATCATTTCTATATATGCAAACACGTATACATGCCAAATGACAAGATGTTGTGAGAACTCAAAAGTTTATTATGGATGTTTTTCAACTTGTAAAGTAGACATGGTTTTAATTTTTGTTGATATCTTCAAATTCAAGTTTTAAAATTTTAGCTATGTCTTGACTTTTGACTCACAGGAGTGTCAGTAAAGTGAACGATGAATGGTTTGCAGATGAAGAGAAGGTTCGCAGGACTGTTGGCTTGTTAGAGAATCCTACTCCACTTCCTAATGAAAAAGAGGTGGCTAATTTGTCTGTAACAGAAAGTCTAGATCTTTGTTTAGCTTTTAACAGAATTTACTAATTTAGGGATGATAGACAATTGACTGCCCTCTTTTTGTTATATAATCATGTTTAATTTCACTTTTTATTGGTCTTTTCTTTTCTGCAGATAACTTGTGGGATCTGTTTTGAGACGTATCCTCGTGATGAAATTAGTTCTGCTGCTTGTGGCCATCCTTTTTGTGTCACATGCTGGCAAGGTCTTTTTTTTGTACTCTTTTATCTGTCGAGCAATAATTGAATTAAAATGTAACAAGGACAAAAGGAATTGTTTCTTTACATAATTTAGATTCTAGTTGCAGAAATTACATTCATTTGTTTCTCAACAAAAACCATCTCTGCTTGTGATATGGTTATTTTGGGTCTTAGACATCCTTCAGAGTTCCAAATATGTATCTTTGATGTACTCAGGGTATATTAGCACATCCATAAATGATGGTCCTGGGTGTTTGATGTTGCGGTGCCCTGATCCATCTTGTAGTGCTGCAGTGGGTCAAGATATGGTACAAGAATTGGCCAGTCGAGATGATAAAGAGAAATATAACCGTTACTTGCTAAGGTCATTTGTTGAGGACAATAGGAAGGTATTTGTCAAATGATGCTTTTGCTTGTTCTTTTTTCCTATTCAACATGAAACATGATTGAAGCTAGATTCTGAGACATTCACATTTGGTCTCTTTTTATCTTGATCATTTGGATATTTGGTTGTTCATAGACGAAATGGTGCCCTGCTCCTGGCTGTGACTATGCTGTTGACTTTATTGTTGGTAGTGGAAGCTATGATGTCACTTGCTGCTGCTCATACAGTTTCTGTTGGAATGTAAGTTCTAGTAATATATCTCTGGATCTTGCTGGTGTTTACTTTTTCCTGACCTTAACGATTTCAAGATTGAATTATATGCTATTCTCTGTCTGCAGTGCTGTGAAGAAGCTCATAGGCCAGTTGATTGTGGAACTGTGGCCAAGTGGATTTTGAAGAACAGTGCTGAATCTGAGAATATGAATTGGTATCATCAGATCATCTCAAACCTTATACTTTTCTTTTTTAATAATTTAGATGGTTTTGAGTGTTACCTGTGGGATGAAGTCTTACAAAATTAGAAGTAATTTTCAATGCTAATCAAGTGATCAGATGGTTGTTCTAAGTAAAAATGTGGAAGCTTTGGCACATGTTAGTCAATATACCCTAAGTAAAAGGCCTCTTTCATTAACTTTTATGCATCTGAGTTTTGTTAGGAATCACGGCTCTTGTACACAATCATATGAAACCAAATCCAATGAATGTTTGTTTATCTCTCACTGAAAAAAATAACATAGTTATTTATAGTTTTCTTCCTTTTCTTGATATCTTTGGCAGTCCTGACTGTGTTCAGTTCTTGTCTGACCCAACATATTTTGGAGCTTATCTATTCATAAAAGAGTATGGTAGGCCAAGAGGAGAAAGTATTTTTAAGGCTAGAGAAGAGGCAAAACCCTCTTTTTTCAAGAAATTTAGGCTGGGCCAAATGCCCAAACAAGAAATTAGCCAAATAATCATGGCGCATGAAGTTTATGCATCAATTGTAGGAATATAACATTTGTTATTTAAGTGAAGGTTTTTTTCACCAATCTGTTAAACAGTGCAGTTGTGTTAGGGTTAGGAATTTAGGTTTGTTATTCTCTTCTGCAGTCTATGGTTTCTGCAGATAAAATTGAGCAGCATAGTTGTTTTTTTGCCAGGATCTCATCAATTTTAAGACCTTGAAATGCTAAATATGCTGCCACTTTTATTAGTTTTATTTGCTGTTTTATGGAGGGCTTCTTTGCCTTCTTTGGTTTAGTTGCAGTTATGAGCATATTGTTCTTTCTATTAAAAACACATGCCTGAGTAATGATAGGAGTATAGGACTTATCTATAGCAGGGTAATTGGAGCTCAGCAATTCAATCATCTTTTATGTTTTACAATTTTCTTTTTCCTACCTAACTGTTGATCGGTAAACTGAAATGGCAGTTTCTTTTGGAATTTGCATATTTAAATTTCTCGTGTTGAAACATTTTGTTTTCATCATATTTCAGGATTTTAGCTAATTCTAAGCCCTGTCCAAAGTGCAAGCGGCCAATTGAAAAAAATCAAGGTTGCATGCACATCACATGCACCCCTCCCTGTAAATTTGAGTTTTGCTGGTAAGTTCATTTATTTTTGAGACTATAAACTCCTGCTGTTATTAGCAGTGTTACTCACCTGATAAGGTCTTCTAATCATATGAACTATATGAAGCCATTGGAGCTCACAATTGATACACACGATACAAATGCTTGCCCAATAAAACTGTACACAATAAAAATGCTTGCCACCTTTTTCTTATTTTGGTACACACCTTTGCCCATGGCAGTATCTTCACAATAGTGTTTTTTCCTATTGCTAAAGCATAGTCTAACAAAATGCTCTTGCAGGCTCTGCCTAGGTCCATGGTCAGATCACGGTGAGAAGACAGGTGGCTTCTATGCATGCAACCGTTATGAATCAGCAAAACAAGATGGAGCAGTAAGATTCTATAGTTTATATAATTCATTAATGTACATTTGCTATTTCTATAACAATAATGATCTCTTGCTGCAGTTTGATGATGCTGAAAAGCGAAGAGAGATGGCTAAAAACTCTTTGGAAAGATATACACATTACTATGAAAGATGGGCCACCAACCAATCGGTAGGTAGAGGTTCTTGAAATCTTTGTTTTAATTCTCTCATGAATGTGTTTACTGTGCTGATACTCAAACTTCTGTGATATTTGAAGTTGGAAATGGAAAATGAATTCTTCTTTTGATGTTTGGAAAGTAAAAATCTTTCAAACCTGAAATTATTGATGATTTACTACATTTGTGTATAATGGCTATATAACGCAAGGATAAATAGTAAAATTGGAGATATTTTTATAATGAACAACTCAACATTCCATATTACCTTGGGGTGTTGGCGGGGGGTGACTGACACTAGTTTGTTATAGATGTGTATATGGTTAATTGTCAATATCATAATATCTAAAGTCTTCTCTTCTTTTTGCAGTCTAGGCAGAAAGCCCTTGCAGATCTTCAGCAAATGCAAACTGTTCATGTATGAGGAACTCCTCACTATGTGCTGGAATATTTACTTATACCACTGTGAATCTAACTGCTTCACTTCTCACATTATCTTTCCAACGTTGCCAAATTATACAAGCTTTTTAAGCATACACTTTCTTCTCTTCTTTATAATAATCTGTGCAAGATGTATTGTCTTTTTCAACCCAAGGAAACTAACTGTTAATTCATTAGTGTTCAATTTAGACTGTCTTGGCTATTTGCGGTTGGCTCTTGATTAAAGTGTTGGAGGTCTTTCTAGCATGATATGAATTCTACTAACCGTGTCTGGTTATATATCTTAATGCTCAAATGAATGATCTTCAATTTTAGGGGAGAAACAAGAAAGGCATCCTTGCATATGTTATTCTGGCATGGCTATATTTCTATTTCTGAAATGCATATACTTTTTAAGTTGTAAGATGAAAAAAGAGTTAAAAGGGGAGAAAAGGATAAAATGTGTTGCTCTTTCATTTGAATTTCCACAAGTTTTTCAATGTTCATGGCAATTTATGTGTGCAGCTTGAGAAGTTGAGTGAGATACAGTGTCAACCTGAATCACAGTTGAAGTTCATAATAGATGCTTGGCTGCAGGTAAGCTCTAAATATTATTAGAATTGATTTCAGTTTTATTGCCACCTCCTGGGGACCTTATTGGCACTTTAAGTACCCCAATTATCAATTTGGACAAATTTGGCATGTCAACTTTAAAAAATTGTATAGAAACGGTCCTCAGTTGGGGGTTTTTGTTGTTAACCTAATGAAAAGATCACTTTTGATATAAGCCTAATAGTCGGGACAATGACTAGAATGGAAGTTGGATAGTAATGGTCCAAAGTCTGAAGGTTGGACATAAAATTGAAATTTGACAAAACTACTACTGTTAATAGAACCATAGTAAAGAATCATTTCTTTCCAATAATAATAATTGGGTGGACCTTATTTGGCCAATTGATAGTTCTGTACTAAAAGGAGCATATTATAAAGAATGCCATTACTTTCTTTCGAAATACTTATTACTGCTGATTGGCTGATTGCTTCACTCCTAATTTGTAGATAGTTGAATGTAGACGGGTGCTCAAATGGACTTATGCATATGGATATTACTTACCTGAGCATGACCGTGCCAAGAGGCAATTCTTTGAGTATCTACAAGGTCTTCTATGTCCTTCTGTTAGGAAACAGATGTAAAATTCCATTGTTTTTTGCTTTACTGACTACTGAGGCATCTTTCTTTTACCCCCTTAGGTGAAGCTGAGTCTGGGTTAGAACGGCTTCATCAATGTGCCGAGAAGGAACTCCAAAGATACCTTAATGCAGATGGTCCATCAAAAGACTTCAATGAGTTCCGCACAAAGCTAGCAGGGCTGACAAGGTAAATTCCAACAGAAGTTTTCTGTATCTCCAATATTTAATTATGAAAAAATTAGTTACAAAAATTGTGGTTGGACTTCTATGTCATTGAACTTATTTCATTGTTAGAATATTTCAGTTGGTTACTATGAAGCATAGAGACTATTTTCTGAAATCATATGCTTGCCATGTACTTAATCTGAACTACATGCCGAATGGGCACAAAGAACATATTCTGAAATAATGTTCTTGCCATGTAGTATCCAAGCCATGTGTTAAATATGCACTTAGACATGATTTGAGTGTGCATGCCCAACATCCCAAGCATGTCCCAAACATTTGTATTATATGATTTACCCTGTTACAGCTGGAACAATTGAAGAAGTGTACATCAATTATGAATATCAAACAATGTGTATTAATTATTGATATCAACCCATCCTTATAAGATGAATACTGTCAAATTCTTTATACAATTTTTGAGCTGCCTATCTGATTTGTAAAGCAATGATATGACAGTGTCACTCGAAATTACTTTGAAAACCTGGTCCGAGCTCTAGAGAACGGTCTCTCAGATGTGGACCCTCGAGGTGCTTGCAGCAGGGCAGCGAGTTCAAAAAACCTGGGATGTTTAAGCAGCAAAGGGAGCAGAAGCAGGGGCAGGGGAACCACATCCAGATCAAGCAGTTCCAAAAACATAGACGATTCTGGACACTGGTCTTGTCAATACTGTACATTTGCCAACGTTAGATCTGCTAATATTTGTCAGATGTGTCAGCAACGCCCTTGAAGCGAATCCAATTTGCAGTGAGCAACCCCGCCCAGAGTGGAGAATCTGAATACCGCATCTACTGAAGTCTGGGTGGGTCATCGGGAAATGAGGTAAAAGGAGGATATCTACCACGCTCCCTTCGAAACCCTTTCCCATCCCAGCAGAGATGCTGTACATAGTTCAGGTTGTGTGTATGTATCCTGTAACAACATCCTTTCCTAGAACCTCATTTTCATGTTTTATTTTATTTCTATTGCTATTTAGGATTCAGGAAAAATCTGCTCTGTTGTATTGTACACTACTTTTATAGGGAGTCATAATATAACTATATAACAGACTTTCATATCATAAAGAATAAAAGTTTTTAGATCCTAGCATGCAGTTTAGGAATTTCATCTAAAAAAATGACATTATAAGTTTGACATTAAATTGTCAAATCTAAATGTTAAGTTTAGTTTTTTTTTTTAACCAACATCATGCTTTTGTTTAAATCAACTTATTAAAGCACAAATAACATATTATTAGCCTCTTCAATTAAATTTGCACAATTTGCTTTATAAATCATAATTAACTTTTGTTATAAATTATAACAGGTAATTCTAGTTTTGATTCTTATTTTTTTTCACTATTTCTTAAGTTTAAAGTTGATAGGATTTAATCTCTTAATTATTGAAAATATGTTTTGCGTCATTTGCACGTCTATAAATGATTCTAGTTTAATAATCTTTTATAAGAATAAAAAAGAATACATTTTCAATAGCTAGATGTTTAAATCCAATCAAATTGAACTTAAAAATCAGAAATAATAATAATAAAAACATAATAGTGGAGGAATCAAAATTGGATTAACTAAAAATTTTATAAGGGATTCTTTCAAATTTTTTTTTTTTTTTTTATAATAAGGGATGAAAAGAAAGAAAATAATAGACATGTTTTCAGAAATAAAAAGTAATTGACGTATGTTTTTTGGCCCGAGTACACCAAAATATTAGTGTGAAAACAATAAAGAAATTGCCAAATTGGGGCGTAAAAATTCCAGGTGTGGCTCAACAATTAAGAAATTATGAAATCTCATCCGTATTCTCTCCTTTTTGGGCGTCACATTGCCCTGCTCTAGTCCGGAACACTTCCCTCCCTTTCCCTCGACTCGCTTCTCCGGCCTTTCTTTCTTCCCCCGTCCTCCACCGCCTCCACCGTCGCCCCCGCGACTTCTCCGTTTCATTCGCTCCTATTTCTGAAGTTTCCTCAAACCTGAAGAAGAGCATTACTGCAATATTCCCGTTTCCAGATTCTTTTGATTCGTGCGTGTTCCTGCCCGAAAATGACCACTTTCTCCAAACACCTCACACTTGCACGGTATCCTGGATTTAGTTTACTATTCTTTCTATTTTTTGCATTCATCTGCTATTCCGCTTTCATTTTTCTAGTTGTTTTCTTCAAATTTTGAGTAATTATTTAAGTGGTTCTCATTTTGCCGCAGGAATCAAACGAGCTTAGTCATTACAATTTTTCAAAAATTGTTTTGACACTTAAAATAGCACTCAGGTATATATATTTAGATGGAGTGGTTTTTAAAGCATCAGTTTTGTTAAGCACAACCGGTTGTGTTTGAATCTATTTTTTTTGTTTGTTTTTCCTTTTGTCCAGTTTATTTGTAGTTGATCAATTTTCTATAATAAAATTGATTTCATATTCAGCTCCACCGTATTGAGCATTTATCATTTGTAGTTACCAAATAGAGATTCCAATTGGCTTTGTTTGTTGTTAATGGCAATTTTGTTTGTATACAAGCTTGTGGAATTTCATTTTGCATTATTTTGTGTGTTTGGCAGAGATTGTTGTTGTTATTATTACTGGCTGATGTGACTATCAGTCTCTTATACAGTTATACTATATTTGTATCAAATGTTGGAAGGTTAATTGTTAAAGTAGAATTGTCCATTCCAAATATTGTGTTTTTTGCAATTCTTTAGTTGTGTGGATCCTAGCATGATTGGGATTCATATAGTTCCAATTGTTTGATGTAAGCACTATTAGTATACTACTTTGTATTACTGTAGCCCTAGTATTTTCTACTAGTGTGTAAATTAGTTTGAACAGGTGACCGGTTTATTTTTTTCAGTTGAAAGGGAGAAAGAAGTTCAGTAATAAAAAGGAAAAATTATATGGGTTGAAGAGGAGTGCTCAAATATGTGTAAAAATGAATTACACTAAATAAGCTTGCTAGTCCTGCTTAACATATGTAAAGACTTAAGTTAGAGTAGTTCGAATCAGGGCAGTCTCCAAAGATCTTAGTATTTCTCTTGAGCCAAAATTCACCTTGTAGTTTGTACCATAAATTAGCAGATTAGTGAACTTTTCTCCTTTACTATCCCCAAACTCGTATTTGGTAAACGGAAACTCATTATAGCCATATCAAAGGTACACAATTTATCAAAAGTATGGAACTCACTTTTGCTACATAGCCTACATTTGCTCAATAGAGATTCAAGTTAAAGTGAGAATGATTCTAGTCTGTTCTTTTGCTCATAATTCACCAGCTGGGAGGTAGATCCTCTTAGGGTCCCTTTAATTGCTAATTGCTATATCAAAAAACCTATCCCCCTTTTGTGGTTTTGCCTAAAGTTTATAATATGAAAGTTGGTATCTTACTTTACTGGCTATATGCAATTGCAAGCAGGGCAGTTGAGATTGATGTTAGGATAAATTATTAGCAAAAACTACTACTACAAATTTGGCATGGAAGCTTTTTTTGATGATATTCTCATTTCCTTTTACCTTGTGGCAGCCTACTGAGTCTTTATTTACAATGTATTAATTATTTTAGGCATTTGGTTTGAGGTTAGCTAAATTATACCAAGTATACTTGTTTCGCTGTTTGCTTTTGTGTGGGGATCAGTTAATTAGTTATCCACTTTGCTCCAGTTTTCTCATTAGCGTTAGCTGGTGTCACAGTGTCTTCCATATCCTTTGCAATTCAAGATATTTAGAATGGAAACAATCACGTTGCAGACTTTTTCAGTATCAGAGAATGAATTCTTTGTACAGTCGCGTCTATTTGCAAAAGGTTCTCTTCCCATTCTGAAATGGACTACAAGACATCATCCAACTGGACGATCTTCAAAACTTGTAGAAAGATTGTTGCCTTCTCTAAAAGCCAGGTAACTATGAATTTGAAATGTGCCTCTTCTCCTCCTCCTCGTCTTTCTTCAAGATAAATGAACAAAAATTTTTACTAAGCTTACACTGTGTGTCAATATTATTGTCTATGAAGCAATCTTGTTTCTGCAATGACATGCAATACTATTTTTTTCTTGGGTGAAGTGTTTTAAACAGTTCTTGGACCAGAAGACGTGATTCGAGTATAGTATTTGCTCTGGACACAGGTGCAGTGCCTAGTAATGGTGACCAAGATAGCTCCAATGGTGACAATGGTGGTCTAGGAGGGACTCGTTTGGGCAGGATAGTCAGTGCAGGAGGTCGGCAGCTTTTGGAGAAACTTAATTCTGCTAGGAAAAATTTTCCCATGAAGGTATTCCTGCTCCTCCTAGGTTTCTACACCGCAAATGCATTGGCTACAATCCTAGGACAAACAGGAGATTGGGATGTATTGGTAGCAGGGGTAGTGGTTGCTGCAATCGAGGGAATCGGTATGCTAATGTACAGAAAACCGCCTTCTCTTCCTACTGAGAGGCTGCAATCTCTAGTAGGGATGGTGAACTATTGGAAAG
The DNA here is from genome assembly GCA_002525835.2 of Ipomoea batatas. Taxonomy (NCBI): domain Eukaryota; kingdom Viridiplantae; phylum Streptophyta; class Magnoliopsida; order Solanales; family Convolvulaceae; genus Ipomoea; species Ipomoea batatas. Next base: position 22,823,295 of record CM008344.1, read on the forward strand.
CCGGTGTTTGCTTGGGCCTTTTTGTAGATGCTTTCAAACTAGGCAGTTAAAGTTCAATTTCTGGCACATTTTAATAGACTCCTTTGATCATTGCTTGTAACACTACTGTCTCAATTTTTACCTTTCACTACCCCCAGCTTGTATAGACAAAACCTTCTGCCTCTCTTCCCTGTAAAAACATTATTTTAAATTAAATTTAATAATAATATTTGCAGGAAAGTTAAGGGATTAGGGGCCATCAGGTTATGTGAGTAAGAGAACATTAGAATGTGAGATACTGAGATCTTAGAGCATCTAGTGGTTAAAAAATATTTCTCATTAACTTTTCTCATTTTATGTGTTTGATTCGGTTAATGAAAAAAAAGTGTTGGACAATTGTTCATGTGTTTGTTGGGCACATTCATGATTGTTGAGTATATATATAATATATAAATATAAATGTGCAGTTTAACTATAGGTTCAGGTGTTGCTTGTCGATTTACACACGTGAAGGGATGTGCTGAGTATATATAATATATAAACGTAAATGTGCAATTCAACTATCAACAGCTTATACTTGATGTTATGGATATTCTTGAACCAAATCCCTCTTAAAGTATAAAATATGAAATACATAAGACAGGCCAGCCTGCAAAACAACATGCAGTGCCAAGTGTGTGGGAAATAATGAGTGTTGCCGTCTGAGAGCTATGAAATTGTATTGAAGCTGTTGGATTGAGCCAAAGAATCTGCCGGCCAACTCACACAATATTGCTACCAAATCTTTCTGTTCCCAGAGAGACTTAACACTCTGTTTTCTCATCTCAGATTCTCAGTACAGTACAGCCACTAATCCACCACAGTATTCTGATTGTTTTCTTCCCGAGATTCAAAGAAACAACAAAAAAAGAGGAAGATGATGAACAGAGGAAACACGAATGCAGCAAGGAAAGTGGTTAGACAAGACATAGACGAGGAATCTTTGGTTCTGTTTCGCGAGATGCACAAGCACGAAAAGGATGAGGTCGCCAGCCTTCTTCTCCCGGTTTCTGAAGAACTTGAATCCAATGGTCTGATTCATATATACATAGAGAGAGAGAGAGAATTTGAATTTGTGGTTGTTGTTTCATTTCATTGCCAGTTGATGTTCTTGTATTTTGATTCAAAGATGCAGGAGGAGGCTATGGATTGTACAGAGTTACATCTGGAAGAAAGAATGATTATGACTGGTAAGTAGTGCACCATAAACTCCGAATGTCTTCAATCCTAACTAAAATTCTAAACTACACAACATTTATATATTACATCCTCAAAACTCCCGATATTAATAGTAACATTAGATGATGTTGTTATTTCATTCAACAAGTTTAAACTCAAGATATCGAACTTATAATTGTTGGAATGAATGAGAATTTTAGTATGATTATGGATCATACAAAGCTTACCCTCATTTAAAATTTGTGTTTGAAATCAGGTTAAAAACTCCTCCGGCAACACCATTATTTCCATCACTGGAAATGGATGCAAATGCTCCAGCTTTACTCGTTCAGAGGGAATTGCCCATTGTTCAGCCTCTTCTCCCTTCCAGGGTGTGTTCTTTCTCTATATGCCATTTTCTTTTTCTAAAAATTAAGTAAATAATTTACATGAAGTCAAAATCTAACACTGTCGAGGCCAATCGTAGCCAAGTTGATAAGACTATTTGACTTGATAATCACAAAGTTACAAATTTCTCTCCCAATAGGGTGATTTATTGATATTTTTCATTTGAACCAGTCAGCTATTAGCAATCTAGACTAGTTTATCTCTTCTAGTCTTTTTTTTCCACTAAGATCACAAAAATCTAACGGTATTTTAGTTATCCAGTTTTCAGACAATTCAAAGGCCCCAAGAACAATCACACCAAGATCCTCATCTCCAAGTCCAAAAACCACAAAAATTTCTCCAGCACCTCACAAAAAGACCCCTGCAAGATCATCAGTTGTGCCTGCAGCGCTAAACCTTAAGTTAAACAAATCCAACAACGGCGCCGTGGCCGGGGAAAAATGGAACACAACATTCTCGTCTTCATCAAATCCTTCTTCTGCAAAGTCCAGCATTGTCAAGAACAAAGAAACCAGCCTGAATCTGTCGGCTTCCAACCTATCAAAATCCTTGGGTCCAATAGATTCTTCTCCGGCCACCAATAAGAATCAGCCCAGAATCAGAGGAGTTTCGCCGCTGGTGAGGCCCAAAATCCCGGCCCAATTCCCCGGATTTTCCGACGAAACGCCGCCGAATCTGAGAACGGACAGATCCGTTTCAGCCGCCCGGGGACGCTCCGCCGCCGCAGATCATCAACAAAAGCAACAAAACCAAACGATTATCCCAAATCAAAGACCGTCGTCCGTGTCCCGGACGAGGAGACAGTCGTGCTCCCCGAGTGTGGCTCGTGGCCGGAAAACAGCGCAGGTTAGTGAAGGAAACGCAAGCAAAGAAAAGGTAACAACAACAACAACAACAACAAATACTAGGATTGTACAACATGGGAATCCGCAGGTTTTGGGGAGTAGAATGGTGGACAAGTTTCTCAATGCTAGAAAGGCTTCCTCAATAATCCAGGTGGAAGGGATGATTAATGATAACAAAGCTGCTGGGAAACTGAACGGCTCATCCTCCATTAATCAGAGCTCTGGTTTTGGAAGAATGATGTCTAGAAATTCCCTCAACATGGCTCTCAAACACATGGTAATAAACTTCATCCATCAATTACTCCAACTATATAAATTCTTAATTTTTCTACCCTGCCCATCAATGAAAATGAGTATATATATATATATTTTTTGAAGATAATGAAAATGAGTATATATGCATGTTATATTAGACCAACCCAAAATTGATTTATTAACAGCAAGATTCTAAGTTTGACTTTTCATCAGAGATCCAGATACCTATTAACCTTAGCTTCTTGGTTTGAGTGATCACACTCAAAGTACGTGTCCCTACCAGCCAGAAAATCTAGATTGATTTACTTGTGATTTGTCGGCTAGGGTTACACTTAGACAAGTTTACCTCCTTAGCTTATGGTCGTTTTACAATTTTTTTTGTAAATCAATATTATGGACATTTTATATATATATATATATATATATATATATATATATATATATATATATTTATTTATTTATTTATTTATTTATTTATTTATTGTTGTATTAGGTGTTATTCAGTATGTAATTAATACAACAAAAAATAGCATATATAGTTGTGATTGGTACAATATTGGCAAACAACTTCAAAAATGTATACGAATTAATTAATATAACATGTATAATTACTGGAAATCGCAGGAGATTAAGCAAATAGAGTCCAATAAAAATGGGATAATGGCTACGGCAAGAAAATCAACCTCAAACATGAGGGGCAGCAGCATCAGCAGTAGACCCACACCTACTTCTAATGGTAACACCTTCTTATGATTTTTTTTTTTATATATCTATCCTTATACGTGTGCGAGCACGCACGCCATATATATGCATGTAAATTATTTGAAGAATTCTCTCTATATTAAATTATCTTCGTGTCATGCTTGTAAGTGTAATACGGTATTGGTTGTTTTAATTTCATATCAATAATCTAACAGCATTGCATATATTCTGCTTTTCTTTGGGACAAGATAGCCAATATTAGGGTAATATTACAAGTCTCGAATTTGAGATCAGACACTCAAATTACTTAACTTTGTTTCCATGCATGGCTTAATTGGACGGCCAACTTAAAATTAGTTAATAGTTTTAATTTGTTAGCAATCCCGATTGAAGGGTTCGATTACATGCAAATAATCAGTATGAGCAATAGGTCGGGCCACTACAAAATTGGGGCGCACTCTTTTTTAAATTACTTGTCCATAAAATGTAAAGTTTATCTCTCCAAATACCATCACATTCCGATCCAACAGGATTGATGAGGAACAAATTGCGATAATTTATCGTTTCATTACATGGGAAGACCTGTATCTAGTGCTTATAAATTAAAGATCCATCTCACAAGAGAATGAAACTCTACATTGCAGCTGTAATGACTCGGTTCTACATCTTAACTTCATCTAATTGACCCTTGCTTGTCCCACCCTCTAGCAAAACAAAAGTTGTGCCAGATAATCAATAAATATAAATAATTATTATAAGATTATTATCATAGATTAGGCAATTAATTTAAGACTATGTTTGGCAGTATCAAATCAGCATGCAAATTACGGTTGTACCCTTTGGAAAATGAATTGGGCCAAAAATCTGCTTAGATCATGGCCCATATATCCATTTCATGGAAACTGATTTGGAGCCCTTAATTCAACAATATTATATTCTCCAAAATAAATGCCTATGGCTATGTTAAAGATTAATGAAATAAATTTGAGATCTTATATATTTGTTTAGTTGTAATGGTTGTCAAGGACTGAAGGTGCATATGGTGCGTGCATGCATGCATGGTAGTTCTGCTGATCTTCATGGAGTGTTCCTAAACTAGGGTTTGCATGCATGGGATTCTTTAATTGACTCTTAATTGAGAAGGGTTGACTTCTTTAGTTTGGGGGTACTCAAACTTCCTAGATTGAGGACACATTTCTTTAACTTGGGATCCACAAGCACCACACCCCAACACCTACTTTTCTAGACTTTAGTGAAGATTAGGCATGAGAATCCAATAAATTAAATTTGATGATAAAATTTATAAGTGTAGAATGAATATAATAGAGAATTTGAATTGACATAGCATAGTTTCTCTACTATCAAAAGATATTTTATGTCTTGGGAATGTTAAATTTCATTATTTATACACTGTACAATATACATATATTTCGTATTCAAACTCTAGTCAATGCGAGAAGAGGAGATGACATCCCCTCTTCTCCCCTCCTTGGGTGACACATATATTTACCATTAGTCTTTGTCTTGAAGTTTTTATGGGCTAAACAATTGCGTGAATGTAATGGTATAAAAGTCGATAATATTTGATAATTGAGCTATTCAAATATTATAATCTCAAATCAGGAAGCAAACCCAAGTAACCTAACACACCAGCTTTGCTTGGGTTGAACTCAAACCATTGAGACTCATGGTATTGAAATCAATTCAGGCTCTAACAATATTCTATTTACTTCCATTTATAAATTATCTTTCATTAACTTAATTAAATCAATCCACAAAGTTCTAAGGGGATCACTAAATAGCTAGCTTGTTCCACTCAATACAAATATAAAATTGATAAAAGTTGTTATCATGTTTTATAATATATGGAGTAGCCTTAAATCTTCAGGTCAGTTGTCCAGCAAAGGGATTAGTCACAATTTTCGTCGGTGAAAAACTCAGTCACAGTTCTTCTTCTTCTTTTTTTTTTTGGTTAAATGGGCGGTTAATGCAATTTAACTATCAAATGATCGATTTGACTTTTATATGCATGCACCATCAGTCTCACCATGACGAAAATATGGCAGGCTATAACCCTTTTCGGCCCCCAAAAAAATCCATGTGTGATAATTAAAGTGAAGAAAAACAAATTCAAAATGGCATAATTTTTTACTTATTATTTTAATTTGACTACAAAATGTAAAATCTCTGGCTTCAAAAAGTCCACACCTTGACTCGACTCAATATGATTATTGTGAAAGAAATTATTATCATTTTAACTTAGACTATGGGCTTGTTTGGTTATCAGCGGTTAGAAGTTAGCGTTAGCGGATTGTGTTAGCGGTTATTAAAAAGCGGATTGTGTTAGCGGGTTTGACCAACGGATTGTATTAGCGGTTTGTAAAAAAGATGTTTGGTAAAATTAGCTGTTTAGATTAGCGGTTAATATGTAAAATGACCTAAAAGGGCATTCATATTATTATTATTATATTATTATTATTATTATTGTTATTATAAAATAAAATTTACATTTACAATAACAACAATAACAATAATAATAATAATAATAATAATAATACAAAACAAAAAAATTATAACAAAATAAAAAAAAAATAAGACAAAGGGGAGCCACGGTAGCTCCCCTTGTAAATGATGTGGGATTTTTATCCCACATCGAAATCAGATGGAAGAGGAGCACAAGTAGTGCTCCTCTATATAAGAGGAGCAGTGCTCCTCTTCCAATTGGAAAAGCTCCTAGGCTTCTCAGCGTTGAGAAGTCGTAGCGCAGGCGCTACAGTTAATTTTTTTTTTTTAATAGTTAGAAATGAGGGCTTTTTGGGGAAAATTTAATTTTCCCCAAAAAGCTAAGCTCAAACGCTGCTATGAGCAGCGTTTGAATTTGCAGCGGTTTGGAGCAATCCGCTGCTCCAAACCGCTGCTAACCAAACAGGTACTTTGGCGTTTTGACCAATGGTCAAAACGCCAAAGTTGGCGGATCCGCCAAATCCGCCAATAACCAAACATGCCCTATAGTACACACAGTAGCATTAGTGAAAATTGTGTTAACCTACAAAAATTCCTAGATTAAAGTGGTCTGCAGAAGATTGCATTTACTGCTAAAGATCTACATACCCTGCCGGCCTCCTAAGACTAATCTTAATTATTTACACAAAATTATATGTGGAGAATTGAACACCATTCTCAATATATATAATTACTTTGACCAAAAAAAAAAAGAAAAAAGTTGACAGCGTAATAAGGCAGCAGATAGAGCAGCATGTGGGGCAGCATAGTAATGGGTGGTACGAAATGGGTAGTAGTAGCAAGGGGGACAGAAGGCATGTAATTATTAAGGATGAGATGTATAAGGAGATGTTCCTTTGATTTGTTGTTTTCTCAGTCCCCTATCTCTCTCTCTCTCTCTCTCTACATATACATACAATATATATAATATATATATGTAGGGAAGCGTGCGTGCCAAACTCCAAGAAGAGGAATGGAAGGAGGGCATAGTGAAGCTAGCCTTAACATTACTAAATACTACTCTCCTACCCTTCTGTCATTGTGTTTGGTGACAGAAAAAGAGAATAGGGTGTTCAGGGAGAAAACAGGAATAGGAATAGTCAATTCAGACACACATATATATATATTACAACTTAGATCAGACCACTAAACAAAAAGGAGAAGACTAGAGTATATTCTTATTCTACATTTTTTTTTCTTTTCTTTTTTATATTATGTATGTATAGATTGTATGTATGTATGTATGGGGGTGTTGAATTGATTGGCATTATATTGTCCAATAAATGCAGCAGTCAGGGAGAGAGTGTAGGGTTGAGTAAAGGCCAAACCAGAAATCCCATATGAAATCTTGCTTTTTGTGTGTAAAATCTTGCTTTAATAATATATCCCCATTGCATGTAGAAATGTTGTATCACTTGTATGCATGTGTACATGTCACTTTTGTGCCCACATACATTGTTTTTTTTTTTATATATATAAATACTTTATTTTGTGTTATTATCAATTAATGTTCTTAGTTTAGAGTTTTATGGACATTTCTAGACCCTAATATGTCATATTTTATCACTTTTTCTTTTTATGTTTTTCTTGTAGAAAGTAGCAAATACAA
>CM008344.1:22945708-22957623 GCA_002525835.2 Ipomoea batatas
AAGAAAGAAAGAAATAAAAGAAATAGGAGGACGGAGACAGCGGAGTGGCGCGGCGACCTGGCTGGCGGACAGCGGCTCCGGGGTGTGAGTGACGGCGGGCGGCTGACTGGCTGGAAGCGATGAACGCCTGAACGGAAGTGGGGAAATCTGCAATGGAAGCTTGGAACTGGCGTCTGGCGAGGAGCGAAAATTTTTTGTAATTTAGATTTTTTTTTTTTAAGGATTAGAAGTGCGACTTTTGTTTTTAGTCATTTTTTTAAATGGAAAATATTAGAAAACATAAATAAAGTTTCATCTTGTTCTCATCAAAAATAAATTATTAATTTGATCTAATCTCCGCCGTAATTTTAATTTCTTGGCATAGTGCACTTTCGAAAATATAACTAGAAATTTTTATTTTCAAAAAGACAATGGTAATAGTCATAATTTCTCATTTGTATTAAATATATATTTTAAATTGTCATGATTCTAATTAATTGATTAATGCTCAGGTTAAATTTTAGATTGTATTGAACCCATGATCTTCCATTTGCAATAATCACTTCATGTCGCTTGACTACAAGGTCTTTGACGTTATTGTCTTTTATTAGATTTGTATAAAATATAAGTGAGGAATTATAAATTGAGAGTCTATAAGTAAAACGCTATCTAATAAATCTTCGTTTATAATGTGTGCTTATTATATTATCTATCTTTTGTTGACAATTTTCTTATTAATTTCAATTAATCTTGTCGATCAGTAATCAATATATAATAAATCAATCTGATTTAATAAATGTTAAATTTTGAGTTGATTATTGTTGAGCAGGACTTGAGTTTAAATTATTCAAATAACGAATTAAATTAAACTCAATCATCTTAGTACTCTCACAAATCAAATAGAATTTAAATTAATAGGCGATGACTGAAACTAAAAATAGGTTTAAACTTATGTGATTAAAAGTGATTGTTTTTTGGTATTGGTAGAATTCAAATTTTTATATCATGTGATATATTTAAATTTTAAAATTGTCAAAAAAAAAAGTTCTTAATGGAAGGGGGGCTTCACAAAAGGGTCTTAAGACACAATTTAGGGTGTGTTTGGTTGGTGGTTTTAGGAATAAGGAATGGGTATGAAAGTGATTGTTAGTGTTTGGTTGATAGGTTTTGAGAATGCTACTATGGGTTTGGAAAGAAAACACATACCCTTATTAAATAAGGGTTTCACTTCCCTTCCTCATTTTTTCTCCAACTATTAATAATCATTCTCATTCCACCCAACTACCAAACATGCTAAATACTTTCATCAAAACTCATTACCCTTACCAAGTATTTAATACCCATTCCGATTCCGATTCCTATATGCGAACCAAACGCACCCTTAATAAGATTTATGTTGAAAACCCCTCATAAAACTAACACTATACAGTCTATAGATATCAGTAAATCATCCAAAATTTCTTATTGCCTTTGAAGGTAAAATATTTCCTGGAGACCTTAATCACCAATCCGTTGTAGTCTAGTTGGTTAGGATATTCGGCTCTCACCCGAAAGACCCGGGTTCGATTCCCGGCAACGGAAGTTTTCTGCTCCTTTTTATATCTCAACAGGCTGTTATGCTGTATCGTGAATTGAGATTGCATTTGTGTTTATAATTTTTACGGCAATTCATATGAGATGTAGACATGTAGTTAATGATAAACAATAAAAGCTTTCACATTTCTGGTCTAGTGGTCTGTCATTCTTCTTTGTCTTCTTGGTGACAAACTGACAATGCTGAGTGATCTTTTAATTTGCTTTAATCAAGTTGTCTTTAGCCATTTTTGGCTGTTGATGTCTTTATTTGCCTCTTTGGTATGAATTTTGATATATTGATTATATGTGCTTTTTTTCTTGTTTCAAATAGCATAATATTCGGCATTTCGCTATAATACTTGGATAATATGATTCCTTTACATTTTCCCTCTCTCTTTCTTTCTCACATATGTTTGAGAGTTAATTTCATATAGGGTCCTCCAAGTGTAGTTATTTTATTATGTTTAATGTCCATTTGAAAACTCGAAAAAATGACTTTCGAAATTCATTTTTAAAAATTTTAAGTGTTTTGGTACTAAAAAAAATTAAAATAAAAAAAATTGAAGTCAACTAAAAATATTTATTATAATCAACAGAAAAAATGTCAAATTTGACAACAAATTGACTTCCTAATTTTTTTAGTCGGAATACATTTTCTGATTTTTTAAAATTTATTTTCACTCTATCGTTTTTTTTTAAAGTTAGTTTCTATATTATTATTATTATCACCACCCACCACGACCACCACAACACTACTACCATCACCAACACGGCAACACCACCAACACAACTAGTACCACATCACCACCACACCACACTACCACCATACCACAACCATCACCATATTATTATTATTATTATTATTATTATTATTATTATACCAAATAATATGTTCATTTTCAAGAAAATGAACCAAAAAATAAATAAAATTCTTAACTTTCATATTTTCAGTCAAACAGAAAAAGATAGTTTTATGACATTCAACCAAACATCATCAAATTAAAATATTTTATTGAAAATTTGAGTAATTTTATGAACAACATTTTTTAAGTTTCCAAACTGACCATTAGTCATAAACTTTCAAGTTAATCAATTGTGGCCCTTCAGCTTTCAAATTGTAACAGCATGTGGTTCTTCGGATAGTTTTTAGTCATTTAAGCCATGTAATTTAAAGTAAGGGCACAGTTGTCTCGAGATATACTTGAATTGAAATGACATTTATGAAAACATGCCTATTTTGTTCATGCATTATGTTCCTTATATGAGCTATTGCAAAGGGAATAACTATTCCATGATATCCCCTCAGTTTTCATGAATTATCAGGAATAACCTAATTTTTTTTTTATTTCCTACTAAATCCCTAATTCAACATAAAATTTGTTTTTTTTTTCCAATCACAAAATTGCGTGTGTGTGCGCCCGCGCGTATATATATACACACACACACATAGTACTACTGACTGTTATTTATATTTATTTTGATTATATGATGAATGTATATAAATTTAATTTTTATTTATTAGATTATGTTATGTGTGTGTATATATATACCAGAACTATATTTTAACTGAGTCATTATGTATAATTATTGTAAAACTAATTAAAATTGTCGATATACCAAAGCAAGCTCTATTACATACTAAACACTCATAATCAATGTATATAAACAATCATGTAACGTCGAGTCACATTATATAATAATTACTTTATATAAGATGTATGTAGTCTTACATTTATTTTGATCAAGCAATTTTACCTAATTTTTTTTTTAATTAATTGACACTTTATAATTGCGCGATCCGCATATTAGTATTATACATTATTAAGAATATTTGTATTGCTTTTCAATATTTTGTTGAAAAAAATCTTATGCCATTATTCTTTTGAATATTATTAAATGTTCTTTAAAAATTTATTGTTCTTTGTATGAATAGTTTGTTTGATAACAAATTACACATCATAATTTTTTAAATACTATAGTTTATATACAATAATATTATTTAAAAATTTTATGTAATAATAATAATAATATTATTATTATTATAAGAGTATTTATGTAATTAAAATTCATTTCGTGGATCAAACATGCTTGAAGTGTATTCTTTGCCTATTATACTTTTTTTTTTTTTGGGTGGAATAACATATCTATTTCAGGTTAATAAATTTATTTATGCAATTAAAAATATTTATTAATAAATTAATTATGTTAACCTTTTATTAAAAAAATTATTCCGTATTTATAAACACTTCCCAAAGGAGGCTAAAAAGAGATATCTCTTTCTCTCTGTTCATCTTTGCATAGCGAATCGCAGAGGGTCTGTGCTTGTACTCCGATTATTTTCGATCTTGGTTTATGAGGTAAGAATTATTCATCTCGTCGACTAAATTTGATTTCCTGGATTTGTATTTTGATTTGTTATTCGATTTTTGGCTTTTTTTAAAAATGAAAAAAAGAAGTTTTCAGCTTTAGGATCTAGGATCTGGTTCTTTTCCGCCAGAAATCTGGGTTTCGTTAAAAGATTAAGCTTTTGATGTCTTTTGGTTAGGTGAGCTTTTGATGTTGGCGAGAAATATGTATTTTTCAATTATAAATCTTTTTCCGTTGAAAATACCTGCTTTTAGTTTCTAATACTAAAATAAAATTTTCAAATATGCATCGGATTAGTTATTTTCTCTTTGATTGGATTGTTTCTTAGTTTAGGTTGCTTGTAAGAATGATGTATGCACATAGATTAGTACATATACATTCACTTTTAGTTAGATTTGAATTTCTGTTTACTTTGAAGGTTTGATTGGTAGGTTAAGAGTGTTTCTGTTTATTATTATTATTAATTTTCTTAATGAATTTGATTAAAGTTATTGCATTGCCTTGTGCCATAAAATAGCATTTGGTGTGTTTATCAGCTGCAAAGGGTGCGTTGATATCAAGCTGTTTTTTCCCAGTCTTGCTGTGACAATTTTATCTATGCAACTAACTCTTGTTTGTTTTGGATGATGCAGCTCGAAGGAGAAACCCACTCTAGGGTAAGTATTTGTCATTTTTAAGTTTTACTTTGTCATATGAGTGGTACTATTACTACTATTGACAATTATTATGGTAACTATGGGTTGTTCCATGCCATCATGGTGATGTTGCAAAAGTCTGTTCCCTTCTTACTACTATGTAATAGCTAATAATTTCATTGAAATTGCAGTGGCACGCGGATTAAGACCCGCAAACGGAATATTGCAGCGCCGCTGGACCCTGCAGCATTTGCGGATGCAGTGGTCCAGATCTATTTGGATAATGCTGGTGATCTGGTATTTGGAACTATTATCCATTCTTTCTTTTTTTTTTTGGTGGCTTTTGCTATGATTTTTGTGTTACAGGTTATATCTTTGGAGTTCCAACAATCATGTTCCGTATATAGACATTGGGCTTTGTATTTACAAGTGTTCTATTTTTTGCAGGAACTCGTTGCTAAGAGCATTGAGTCATCAGAACTTAACTTCTCTAGATACGGTGACACTTTTTTTGAGGTACAGTATTTATCCTGAACATGAGTTTCTTTTAATTACACACCAACCAAAAACTTTTGAGCATTACTGTTTGAATCTGTCCTTAAATATCAAGGATCATGCTAGTTCTCTAACAGGCAACTCTTGTGCCTGTGTTTGTGTCACTGTGTGACTCTTCACTCTTGCATTGATCATTATACTTTGTAGGCTAGTCAGGCTCACTTCCCTTTTCTTCCACAGATGCTTGAAATTTCTGACACTGTATCACTGTGATTTGATATGTGCATGTGGTATTTTTGCAGGTTGTATTCACAGGTGGTCGTACTCAACCAGGAACAGTTAAACCTGATGAGGGGGAGCGCCACCCTTACTCTGTAATTGAGTGTGAGCCAGAGCGCGAAGCCATTTTGCCATCTGTAATCTACGTGCAAAAGATCTTAAGGCGAAAGCCATTTCTTATAAAGAACCTTGAAAATGTTATGCGTCGACTATTGCAGTCGTTGGAACTTTTTGAGGAAAAGGAAAGGAAGAAGTTGGCTATTTTTACAGCCCTTGCCTTTTCTCAGAAATTGTCAGGTCTCCCACCAGAGACTGTGTTCCAACCATTGCTCAAAGATAACCTTGTTGCAAAAGGAATAGTTCTCTCATTCATCACAGACTTTTTCAAGGAATATTTGATTGAGAACAGTGTTGATGACTTGATCTCAATTTGTAAGCGGGGTAAAATGGAGGACAATCTTATGGAGTTCTTCCCATCAGCAAAAAGGACCCCTGAAGCTTTCTCCGAGCACTTCACGTAAGTATTTTCCTTTAAGCTAAGAAAAGCATTTCAGTTTCGATATAATCTATATACATTTAGGTCAGACTAGATTTTGGTTGTTTAGAAGGACACAAGATCTCACATGCGCCATCATCTCGTCTCATGATCATTACTGTTGCTGCTAGTTGTCTGCCATAACTACTCTCTATGGACATAATCTCTTAAATTTACTGTCTCATTACCCTTTCAACAATGATGTAAAAAACTAGGGGAAATGACATTTTTGGGTAAAAACTGAAATGTATCTAGTGTCCTCTCACTCCCTCCATCTGTTGGCCCACCTTTAACCCACATGAGTCCAACGCTAAGAAAAGGGTAGGAAATATGTAACAGAAAGCAAGGGATTGCCATAGTTCATTTTGTAACTACGGGAGTACATCCAAGTCTAAACCATGTTAATGGAATGAATGCACCATCTGATCACGTTCCTTTTACCACAGCAATGCTAGACTCTTGCCCTTGGTTGAATACAATGAGAAGAAGATTTTTGAGGTGAAACTCAAGGAAATGAAAGCTGCATTAACAGCTCAGATATCTGAAGAAGCTGATATCTCTGAAGTCATAGATACTGTAAAGCAGCATATTAAAGATGCTAAACTACCTGATGTTGAGGTTGTACGAATTCTGTGGGATGTCTTGATGGATGCTGTACAATGGTCTGGGAAAAACCAACAGCAGAATTCTAATTTAGCTCTGCGCCAGGTAATCTATAATTTTATGATTTTATCTTCTTCTATCCTTTTTTTTTTATTTGCTCCCTCTCCTTCTTTCCTTTCTAATAGGATTTTGTCTAAAACACTTTTAGTTGGAGATGTTTGATTATGGTTCAGTTTGTGGAATCCCATGTAATATTATTTTACTGTGTAATTTATGTTATTCTACTTGGAGTATTTAAATAAGAGTCAGTTATAATAAACATTTGCATTTTGCTATATTGTCCAATCCTGTTTTGACCATTTCCTTTGGAGGATGAAGCTTGGTGTTCATGATGATATTTTCATTCTTTGTGTATTACACTGTAGGATTGTGAGGATAACCCCCCGATTAACTGGGATTATATAATGTTGAGTTTTTTTTAAGTGATATGACTTAAGGTCATTGGTTGAACTGAATTTTATTGGCATTTCTTGCCTGGAATATCTGTTATTGCCATCCCTGTTACCAAGATGCCTATGATTCATTAAAAAAATGCCATCTCTGGTGCGATGGCTACATACTTATATTCCTTCCTGAAGACTTGGTGAACTTTTTCTTGACCTATCCATACATTTTTTTTCTTATTCAGGTGAAAACATGGGCAAAACTGCTGAACGAGTTTTGTACTACTGGAAAGCTTGAACTGGAACTCATATACAAAGTTCAAGTCCAGTGTTACGAGGATACTAAGCTGATGAAGTTGTTCCCCGAAATTGTAAGGTCTCTTTATGACCAGGATGTACTTGCTGAAGACACTATTCTTCATTGGTTCCGCAAAGGAACAAACCCTAAGGGCAGGTAAGTTGAACTCTTTGGTCAGAAACTGCAAGTTATGATTTCATGATGTTATAAATTTTATACTTAGAAGGAGAAGATTCCTAGGATGGTAGCCGTAGGAGTTATGCATTCATTATCTTCCATTAATTATTGGAGCTGATTGGCTTCATAGTAACATGGTACCTTTGTATGTTTGCATTCATATTCCATAGTGCTAGGGTCTACAAGGGAAATTAGCATACAAGTATGGTAAAGGGAAGTTTTTGTTGATTTTCAACCTTAGGGCACAAATGATTATGAGCCCGGATGTGTAGACTACTGATTAATGATTACCGCTAGATAGGCAGTCTCTGGATTACCATTCTTGAGTGATGAGAGAAACCCGCAGTTACTACTCGAGGGTGTGCACTGGGTAAAGCCCACCTTGTGACCCTAGCTGGCAAAAGATGGCAAAGGACCACAACTGCACAAGTAGGTAAACCAATTTAGGTTGCCCATAGCTGACCAACTTAAACCAAGAAGACCAATAAGCTGCTCCCACTGGGAGTCGAACTTGTAACCTTGTAGATTACCATTCTTCATTCATCATTTGTCTGGTTTTATGGATTCAACCTTTAAAATCGTAATTCTGGTGGTAGACCTCGTACTCACAGTCCTGCGTTTCTTATTCTGGCAGACAATCTTTTGTGAAGTCACTGGAGCCCTTTGTCAAGTGGCTCGAGGAGGCAGAGGAAGAGGACTAACTTTGTCGTGGTACTGGCTGCCTTAGTTGATGATTGTGTCCTGTTAAATTATCGCACTTTATAGTATCAACTTATGCAATGTTGGTGTTGTTCCTGCGACAACTGTGTACGCTTTTATTTTTATTTTTATTTATCCCTTAAACGTGTTCTCGAGCATCTGATGCTCACCGAAACTAATATGAAACTGTTACTTTGCTTTGCTTCTGATGTTGTGACAATTTGTTGTACTCCCTGTGTGTTTGAAGTATGCAAAGTTCCCTTAAATTATTGTCGTTTCTTCGCCTTCTCATAACTTCTGTATTTGTTGCAAGTATGTTAATGAGTCGAGTTGTTTGGGCTAGATTCGACTACTATTTGAATTTGATTTGGGTATTGTCAAGTTGAGTTTGAGTTCAAGTAATTTGAGTAATGGATCAAGCTGAATCTGGGTATTGTAAACGACTATATGAAAGTCAAAAGACGTATAAATATGAACGACTTTATGAAAGTCAAAAGTATTAAAATTTATTATTTTAAAAGTTTAAAAAAAAATCATGATTGAATACATAAAGTATAGGTATACATTGGCGAGTGTTTTACTTAACTAGTTGAATAATTTAAAAGTACTTATTTTATGTTCCATAATAATTGAAAGAAGAAGAAGAAAAAGATAGATAAAATCGTTGATGAAGATAATTAAAAGGGATAGCATCGGATTCCTACCCCAACACACAAATCTTCTGATCTGCTTCGTCTTTTTGTAATTAGAATATTAAATATATACCACGAAACGAAGAGGAAAAGAAACAAATCATTTTAGTGGAGCAGCTGAAAGAACATTTAATAAAACTTGTACTGTTGACCAACTCGATAGTATGCTGCTTAATTTTTTTTTTTTTAATACTATTGACTCTAGTTTATGGTATAATTTGCCTAGTTCATGGATTTGGATTTCCTCTACACTTTCATATGGCATGTTCTTGAATTTTTATTTTTTTAATAAAAAAAACTTAGGTCAAAAGTCAATAATTTATTTTGTAACGCCTATTTGAAGTAGGTAACATTTCAAAGTAAATTATTATTTTAACCTAATACATGATTCTAAAGATTTTCCTAGATAATCCGATCCCCAACATGAATAATATACCCATATATCCTAAAAACAAAGTTGACAGACACGCATGTGAAGATGGACCAAACCGCTGTGCTGTCTGTCTGTCTCCGACCTTTATCTAAATCTTGGGTTAGACACTTAGACTTAGACCCACTTCAATTCTTCCATAACTACGATTGTCTGATTTATGCACACACAATTTTTATAAATATTATATAAAATATGATTTTCTTTTAAAGACGTGGAATTGTGGATGGATATATATTGATGTCGAAACAATCATGTAAGTATATCTGATTATACTAAGTAATATCAAAACTGATTTCAACAATAATGCTTGGTATAATAATATATATCTACATGGTTGAATCTGATTTTATTTGGCACAGTAAAATTTTTCTATAATATATATATATTTTCTTCTGTCACCCATACAAAATATCTATTATTTTTTGGACTAATAATAGTGCGTTTGAGAGAGTAATACATTGCTCCAACTAATTTTTGAACAACTTTTTAAATAAATTGTCGTTGGAGTAGTGATAAAAAATGGAAGCTTTAATTTAAGCTTTCTAGTTTCAGATAGAGCAGAAATAGTCGGAAAATATATGAATAAATATAGAGATTGAGAAAACAAATACAATACATAACATCAAATAGTTGAGGTTGTGCATAATCAAATAGTTGCTTTAGTTACCCATGCATGGGATTATAGATGAAATGACATGCATGTCTCTTCTAACTTAACTAGATGTCTTGACAGTGTTTGACCACCAGAAGTTTTACCCTAACATGAACATGATTCTGGTCTGGTGTGTAGCCTTGATTGATGACTAATTGATAAAATATGTGATCAATTTCTTTAATTTTTACTGTACTCTAAGAACTAAGAGCAACCCAAAAAAAAGAAAAAACAAACAAAGAGTCTGTGACAAGTATAGGCACCGAGGTGGAACGTGTAGCCCTATTGGTGTGCGAAACGCATTAACGCACACTAACTTTTGTTTTTTTTGTTTTTTTGTTTTTGTTTTGTTTTTTTTTGTTTTTTTTTTGTTTTGTTTTTTTTTTTTGTTTGTTTTCGATTAGTCTCTTTGCAGCCGCAATTGCTCGAGCAGAAAAGACCCTTCCCTTTACAAGAACTTCTCTATCCTCTCTCCTACATACTTTCTCTCCCTCCGACTCATCACTCAAAAACTCACCTAAAAAAAATTCAATAAAAATCCTCCTTATTGGTCTTTGCTCTAAGGAAGGTTAATTATTCATAAGATAATTATATATGTTTCCTAATTCTATTATAGAAAATGCTTTAATTTATTCCCTCCTAAAGTTCACCTCTAATATTTTCCCTCCTGATGTATGTGATATTAATTCATTGGGTGACATGAATTAATTCCGTCCACTATTAATTCAAAATAGAATTTAACTGCCAATAAAATATTTTCACACTGGCTATAAGAGATGAATTGGAAGATAAACATATTAGCATTACTCTTCTATTATTTCCTGACACTTAATCTCCTTTTATGTATGTATTTCAACCGGAGTACGTAAGCTAGAAGCTAAGCACACTTATTTAAATGCCAAAAATCATTTTTTTAAAGAACATGAAAAATGACAATTAAAAAATAGATTGTGCCAGATACATACAGATCAGCTGCTTGTTTTTATGAAGATATTGAAGCATAAATTAGGGCAAAATTGATGACATCTTTACCCTACCGGAGATCTCATAACCCTAACAAACGTATCTCCTTCTTTCCCAATCTCCATTAGAATATACCCACAAAATCTCACATAGGTGATCTGAAGCTCTGGAATAATGGATAATCTCTGGGAGATCTTCCCCTCCACTGAGTATTATAATTATCTGGACGATCATCCACAACTACTCCACCAGATCCCCTCGCAACAACCAAACGGATTTTCGTCTCAACAAAACTACACCATAGAAGATCCGACCAGCTGGAATCCCAACCTTAATAGAAATAATGATTGTGGTGAAAGCTTTGAGAAGAAGAGGAAGAGAAGGGAGATCAAGCTGCAGAGTGGTGATGGTGATGATGATGATAGTTGCAGAAGGGCTTTGCATAGAGATGTGGAGAAGAGAAGGAGGAACCAAATGGCTAATCTTTATGAATCTCTTAGGTCCCTTCTTCCTCTTCAATACATCAAGGTAGTCTAGAGAAACCCTACTTTTTTCTTCCCTCCCTTCTTCATATCCTCCCAGTTTTCTTTTGTTCAATACTACTGCAGAAATAACATATAACTTGGATTATTCTAAAAAAGAGAGTCAAATATCAATAAATTAAATAAAAAATAATATATATTATTTTTTACTTCGGTGACAACATTAAATGTTTATTTAAATAAAATTGAGCATATAACGTTGGTTCCGACGGGAACAAAAAATTAAGCATATAAAGGAACCGACGTTATATGCTTATTTATTTAAAAAAAAAAGGAAGAATTATATACATATAAAGTCGGTTCCATAGGACATAGGAATTATATATACTAGCATTGTAGACCTAAAACTCAAAAAAAAAAAATAAAAAAAAATCAACTTTGTATTTTTTTTAAAATGACATACGACGTCGTATCATTTATTTACTATATCGGTGAGAACTATGTTGCAAAATATATAATATACGTCGTAGGTAAAAGATAACCGAATTGAAGTTAGAAGTGTTTTTGTATTAGTCAGTCCTGATCTAGTTAGGATTGGCATTTTATTT
>CM008344.1:22958163-22968415 GCA_002525835.2 Ipomoea batatas
AGGAGTGAGAATATCATTTGTTTACAAAAAAGTAATTACGAAATTATAAGCATCACGAATTCAGAATTATAAGACAAATAAACATCTGCAAAAATTAATGGTGGTACTATCCTCGTGTCTCTTTCTTCTTGTTTACACTGACTGTTACGGGATGGGATGGGATGGAATGGGATAAAATGGCATGGTGTCTGCAACAGATTTTCATACATCAAAAAACTCCACAAAGAATCACATGCCAAAGTTGTTTATTGGGGATCATTATGTATGTCTAGCATAGCACAGCACAGCTTCAACACCACCCACCCACTTCACTTCAGGCAACTCTATGCGTCTTCAAAATTTGGAAACACAAAATGAATTCTCCTTTCCCCACCTGTGTATGTTACAAGGTATCAAGGATCATAATACAAAAACTCGTTCGTTGTACTCTGAACATGACTTTCCCAAAACTTCGGTTGGATACCAACTCCAATTCATGAATGCCCGCACTTTTACAGGAATATCATTTGCCTCTCCATGGCATGGAAAGACATCTCTCGCCTCAGGAATACCACCACCCTCCTACATATTTATTACTTGAGCTGCTCTCCTTTAAGCTTTTTGTGTAGTATTCCATGGAACATTGTACTAAACAAGCAAGACTCATTGTATCTTGAAAATGTTCTTCAGTTTCACAAGCAGCCTCCACTCTTCAACAGTCAGATCTTTCTGTAAAATTTTAAAAGAGAGTGAGTCTCCTCGCATGCTTCGGAAAACATGTGCCACCAGAAGATAGGGCAATTTCTCCAAGTGAAAGAAAGGTCGAGTACAAGCTGGAATTACGTACCCTGAAATTTTCTTTGAGTATGTCAATTGATCTCCTTGAAATTTTGCTAATGAGCTCGTCATCCATTTCGAAGTGCCTGCCAAACATCTTCTGTTGCTCTTCAGAATTGGATCCAACTATCTGTGAAATGTGCACAAGAATTGAGTAAGGCTAAATTAAGAGTACATTTTCTCAGAACTTCCCCTGTTACTTAACAAGAACCTAGACGATATGTGGATGCACGTCAAGAGTCATACAAATTGGCATCACAGGTATATCAGGTTTTTGGGATGTATGAAGGTCATTAAAGGAGTAAGATCCCGCCATTACCATCTAGGGTGAGAAGCAAAAGATTAATCAGACAATTGCACTATCAAATATTGAGGATTCATACCTTAATGGCAACCCTTTGGCCTTTCTTTGCATAATCAACAGGCTTATGGTTGTTCTCAATTGATGCAATGCGACCAATATCAATGAACTCCCTTGACGGAATACAAATGGGTGTTCCAATCTGTTTTTATAGGGTTTCAAACAATGAAGCAACACAGTGAGAAGTATCACAATTAAGAACATGTCTTCAAAATAAAATTTTAACTGAATAATAAACAGATGTAAAAGTAATCCATGTAAGAAAAGTTTCATACACATGAAGAAAATAAGACATTTATATTCTAGAATATTATGCTTCTTAATTACTTTTAAGATTGGTTATCTTGAGAGAGATTAAAATAACAATAAACCCTCATATTATAGTGTATCATGCAAAAAATCACTTTACAGTCCCAAGGTATTCCATACTCTGTTACTTCCATGCTTATAGTGAATAAGGAATAGTAATCTTAATATTCCAAAAACTACAAGGAACCCAAAAATAAATAAGTAAAAATAGCAAGAGAAATTGAGATAAGGGGAAATTAAGAAGTGGCTAGTCACAAATTTAAGTTGCAGCAAAGGTCACCAGTTATCTCAAGAATAATAAGATAATGTATTAGACCAAGAAGAAGCTATTACCCTGGCAATGCCATCAAGAATATCGACACCCAGAACAATGGGATCCTTCTTATTGAAAACACAATCAGGTACAATCTTGAGAACACAGGGAAAGACTGCTTCCTCTGCAACCTCTTTCTTCTTTTCCTCCTTGAGATTATCAATATAGGCTTTAAATTGATCAAACAAATGATATATAATATCGGCACAAAAAATTTTGACACCAAGTTCTTCTGAAAGCTCGCGAGCTTCAGGTGTGACTTTAACATCAAAAGCCAATATTGTTGCATACTCTTTCTTCTTTTCAAGCATGACACTGGCCTTCATGACATCCTTTTTGTGCACAGGGCCTATGCCAATGCCACTAACTGGTATGCTAACTTCAGGAGTCTTCAGGAACTCCAGCAAAGCTTCTAATGATCCAAGGGTAGATGCTTGAACATAAACCCCCTCCCCACTCTTGTCAATCCTGCTCATCACTGACCTCATATCTTCCATGGCTGATTCTTTGATGTCATCCACATCATCATCAGGCCCCACAACATATAAACTAGTGCCTGCAATAGCATGTTCAAGGCCCTGCACAAGAATTCACCACAACCAAAGAAAAACAAGCATTAACTTTAAGTAACAGCACTGCGTGTAAGCAAACCACTTGTACATAAAGGCATAGTTCCTTAACAGGAAAATTACCACATCCAGGCATAGTTCCACTGGTAATCTTTATGTAATCATTCTCAAAGCATTGGTTTTTTTTTAACAATTAGAAAGAAAGTTGCTTTTCTCTTTTTGTTTTCGATCATATATAATGCTCTCAAACATCCCACCCTCCCGACCTACTTGGCCCCCACCCACCCACCTGTATACATTATGACAGCACCCCTCATGTACCCTACCCTACATCTATTCAGTAAATCTCAGATTCACCATGAGAGGACTACATCCGATTTCACTTATCCCAATCCCTTATTCTACCCCATCAAGATGGCCTACCTCACATTCCTTGACCAACCCACATCCACCTCAGTTACATTGATCCCACACAACCATTCACACTTACCCTGAAGTATTCCCTCTCACGCCAACCCCTCTTTTGAATCTTTATGTATCCACTCCATGCCCACTCTAATGTACAACACTAGCAATACCTCCTTCAGCATACCCACTTAACCCCACCTTAAGTTGGTTCCCGCCTGCCCAACCTAACTATATTTCATCTAATCTAATCACTGTGCACTCAATGAATCAAATCAATCAATCACAGACAAAATATGATAATCAAGAAGAGTGCATAATATAATTTATCCAACCAAATAATCCTTCCATCTTCTACAGATTCCACATTTCTTTTACCATTTTGGTGACCACAAAGTATTGCCAACTTCCCCTTGAGTACTTAGTACTTTTCTAGTCAAACATAACTATTGTACAGTTCATTGTCAGCATCAAGCAGCAATCTTAACAAACAGCTCTTTATCTTAACAAGCATCATAATCATTGCGCACAACACCAAACTTTTTAAAATAAAATGTGTCAAGAATTACTCAACAGCATTAAAGTTATTCATGTTTTTATTAGAACTAAAGGTGAAGGGTGTGTCCGAAGAATGAAAAAGGAAATCGAGAGGATTCAATTTTTCATCTTTCAGCACATCTCCAACACTTTGATGACAAAATGTTCAAACTAGAGCCAATTAAATGTTTGTCACACTCCTGAGGCAACCATGACTCCTTTTAATAGCATACCGTGGTTTTAAAATATTTGGTAGAAAGGAAATTTTTGCTACTACGATCTAGATTAGCATTCAGTTGGCAAAACATCTACACTGGGTATTACCTGTGCAGTAATCTTTATACCCTGTGCTGCCTTGATTTCTTTATGATGCAAATATGTACCCTGCAGCCAAAATAGATACAGCCTTGATAGGATTAGATACCCATGCATCACAGAAGCCACAAAAATTTAAATGCATCCTTTCATTTGACATTTCTACGTATGTTTATGACATAGAGATCTATACCCTTAATCCTAAACTATTTTGTGTTTTTGGTACCTCCTGCCTGAAGAGAGGCAAGTAAGTGATTCACTGGGTTAAACTGAAAGTTACTAATGAGCATGCATACATCTAATTGATCTCCAAAAATCATAAAACAGAGAAACAAAAACCTGAGTCAAAACCCATTAATGACATGCAAGAAAATTGATTAGCAATTGATAATAATAAAATATATGACAAAAAGTGCAATAACAAGACTAAGAATAATTGCCACGAACCTTCACTCGGAGCTCTTTCATTGGGTGAGGGGTCAGTAATGCTCGAATTGAGGTTGCAATAGGTCCCTACAAACAAAGAAGAGGTTAAACAGGAAACATAAGGCATGGCAACCATTTCCCACTGCAGACCAAATATAATATTAACTCTACCTGCATGCCGCAGACAACTATTTGATCTCCTTCATGAAGCACACCATTAACTAGTACCACATCAATTGTTGTCCCATGGCCTTCAATAACCTTTACTTCCAACACAGTACACTGCCAAATGGGGGAAAACATTCAGAACTGCACATTCAAAATATTTAAGCAACTCAAAGAAGATATGTGAGGAAAGCATACCTGGACTTCATTGCTATACGTAAGTCTCTCAACCATTGTCTTTTGAGTCCATTGGACCAGTAATAACAATAAGTCAGGAATACCTTCACCGCTGTTAATTCAGGTCCAGAACATCGGGACAATCAAAAGGGGAAAATATCAAGAAAAGATGCACAAATAAATATTTTTTTTAAAAAAATAATAAGTGAAATCATTCACGATTAGCAGGAAATCGAGTAAATGGATTCACCTGATAGCACTAGTAGGTACAATGCTGAAGGTATCTTTTCCCATATCTTTATTTTTATAGTACAATTCAGTATTCATTCCTTGCTCTTTGAACTGTGTGACAATCTGTAATTGTAATTTTTATTGTAAGTTACACAAACTGAAGCATGTTTATTGTAACATGTTTATTGTAAGGAGATAATGCTTATACATGACCTGAGTGAGCCTTGTGTTAAATTCAAACTGTACATCTTTATTCTGTTGTTTCATTGCCTTCTGAATAGGTGCATTGCGACAAACTTTCCATCCATAAAGCCTGTCAACCTGGATGCAATTTAAAAATAAAACAACCCATACAAATAAAAATAAAACACTAGATATCATCAAGAGTAACCAAGGAAAGGGGACTATATTATCTAAATGACACTCACCTTATTTAAAGCAACAATAAACTCGGTATTCCTCATCTTCAGAAGATTGAGAGATTCAATGGTCTGTTGCTCTAGTCCATGCATAATGTCCACAACCAAAATTGCAATATCACATAAACCTGAACCTCGAGAACGGAGATTAGTGAAAGACTCATGTCCTGGGGTGTCAATAACCAATAAACCAGGGACCTTCAGTGTGGCATCAGCTTTTAGTTCCCTAGTTCTCTCTCTTATATTCTCTGCAGGGAAGTACGTAGCACCAATCTGCTGAGTAATCCCTCCTGCTTCACCTTCTTGGACATTAGTGCCTCGTATGCAATCAAGAAGCTTGGTTTTACCAGTGTCAACATGACCCATAATACAGCAAATGGGAGAACGGAGGTTTGTTTCACTCTGGTCAGGCAGTTCAACAGGTTTTTGTGCTCCCCTTGCTCCCTTCCCTTCTCGACTTCCTTTGAGCTTACTCTCAGACTCTGGCTCCCTCTTCTTACTATCCTCATTTTTAGTTACAACCGGTGCAGTTACAGGAGCTTGCTTGGAACCCACAGATGGACCCCCTGAATTGCGAGCAGCTGACTGTGCAACCTTTATCTCTTTTCTGACTACAGCTTTGGGTTCAGCATCCACCTCCTCATCAGCAAATGCACTTTTACCAGGCAGTTTGAGATCAGCATCATCCCAGCTTTTTGCATCCCACTCCTCATCATCTTCGTCTTCTTCAATTCCATTTTCCTCAGCATCAGCAACTTCTGACTTCTCCTCTGTATTAATTGATTCCACCTCATCAACCTTCTCAGTGTCCACAGAATCAACCTCAGAGACAATTTCGTGCTGAGTTTCCTTCACTTCTGTGATTTCATTTGTCACAGCTGCAGGTTTCTCATTTCCATGAGATGGCCTTGACTTCTTTGTTTGGTACTTAGGCCGTTTTGTTCCCTCCTTACCAGTCTCGCCAGTAGGGATTGGTAAACCCCCAGCATTGGCAAGTATTTGCTTTCTCATTAATTCCAATCTGCGAGCTTCTTCTTTCTGTTTTCCTGTTAGCAACTTCCCCTCTAGTTTCTTCTTCAAAAGTTTCTCCTTCTCCCTCTCCTTTTTTAAGCGTTTCCTTTCCTCTTGAAGCCTTTCTTCCTCTTCTTGCCGACGACGTTCTTCTTCTTCCTTCCTTAGCCTTTCTTCCTCTTCCCTCTTCTTCTTTTCCTCAGCTTCCTTAAGTCTGGCAAGTCTCTCTTGCATCTCCCTGACATGCTTAGGGACTTTCTTATCAGCCACTTTACCTTTGCTTTCAATTTTTGCTTCTTCCTGCTTTTGCTCTATCACAGGTGCAGCTGCTGCAGCTGCAGCAGCCTTTTTCTCCTTTTCTTTCTCCTTCTTCTTTTTCTTCTTCTTTGCAGCTGCAGACTCCACCACCCCCTCTGCTGTTTCCTTCTCAGCAGTATCTTCTCCTGCTTCTAGTTGATCTTTTTCCTCTTGTGAAGAGGGAGCAGGGGCATGAGAGGGTACAGGTTTTGATGATGGCTGTCCTTCACCAAGTTCAGCCAGAATTTTGTCAATTTCATCCTCCTCTTCAGCTGTTTTGCCACCCTTCTTTTTCTTAGTTTTATCTTTTGGTTCAGGTTGTACCTGTAATTTCTCTTCAGGGGGAGGTACATTAGGGGCAGAAGCAGTATTAGCTGGTCCATCACCGAGCTCTGCTAGAATCTTGTCAATCTCATCCTGCTCTTCTTGAACTGTTTTTCCACCCTTCTTTTTCTTTGACTTAGCCTTCGAGGTTCCAGACACATCATCTCTAACCTGCGTTTTGTTTTTTGTTTCTTCAGCTTCTCTATTACTATTAGAGAGGCTTGGTTTTTCAGAGTCAACTGCATCCAATGAATCATCTCTGGCCTCATTGTCAAGCATATTCAATGCAGTTTTGTTCTTCTTTTTAGATGACTTCTTTTTACCAGAAAACATTATCCCAGTCGTATCATCATCCTGAGCAGTAGCACCCTCTTCAAATACATCAGTATCCAGTTTAGCATCACTGACATCCTCATCATTTTCTTCATTTAAATGGAATGAATTGCTCTTTTTAGAGGATTTAGACGATTTCTTTTTCTTTCCTGTGAAGGTAATAGAAGGAACTTCATCATTTTCCTCCTTACTTAAGTCTGAACTCTGCTCCAAATCATCAAGACCATCAAAAGCAGATGAAGAAAGCACACTTCCACCTGCTTTCTTACTAGATTTTGATGGCTTCTTCCCTGTGAAGGCGATAGAAGAAATTTCATTATCTTCATCTTTAGTAGCATCATCACTATCCACTACTTGATCAAGTCCATCAAAAGTAGATGCTGCGGAAACACTTCGACCTGCATTCTTACTTGGCTTTGAGGGTTTCTTCTTCCCTGTGAAGGAAATCACTGGCTCCTCTTCATTATCAGACTGCAGCTCATTATCTGAGTTGTTTTCATCAAATTCATCACCACCAATTGCATCAAATGCAGAGGTAGTGAACTTGTTTGCAGCACCCTTTTTTGACTTTGATTTCTTCTTTCCAGTAAATGAAATCGCATTCTCACTCTCTTCCTCACTATCACCACCCTCTCCATCCCCATCTTTAGTCAAACTCGACCTCTCATCATCATCATCATCATCATCACTGCCAAGTAATGCAAACTTGGCGGCAGCCATACTGTTAGCCTTCTTCCCCTTGGGCTTCTTTTTACCAGTAAACTGACTCATCAAAGCATCATCGTTCTCCACTTCATCAGAATCTTTCATACTAATTTTTTCCTCAGCTTCATCCTCATCATCATTATCTTTGGCACCAGATTTCTTCCCCTTTTTACCTTTCTTCTTACCACCAGCTGGGGCAGGAGCTAGTTTCTCTTCTGGCTCTTCAGATAACTCTGTCCCAACAGAATACTCATCATCATCAATCACAAGTTTCTTTTTACCTTTCTTCCTATCACCCACCGGTGCTGGTGCTGCTTTCTCATCCTGAACAGTAGGCTCTTCAGAAAGCTCAGTCACAACAGAATACTCATCATCATCAATCACAAAGTTCTTTTTCTTTGCCTTTCCACCACCACCCCCCTGAACAGCAGTGGTGTTTCCTTCCTCCCGTGGGGTTGGCTTCTTCTTCCCCATTGAAGCCTTGCGGTTTCGACAGATTATCAGTCCAGTAGAATTTTATCAATCGAACCTGGACTTTAAACCCTAGTTCATAGAAACCACTCGGAATTTAAAATCGCAATAAACAGATGAATCGGGATCCCAAAAATAAGCAAAATAACAGGGAATAACTAAACCCCGTCAAATAATGAACTGAAAACAAAATCTGTATAACTAGATCTGCAATACAACAATATATCTACAAACACTAACAACCATCTCCATAGACAGATTGTAAAAAGCAATGAATAAACGAGCAAAATAACGCTCTCCTATACAATATTGCACATACACATTCTAAACAAAATACAAGCACGCATAGTCATAGAAATACGAGAAAGAGGTGGAGGTACCTGCGGCGAGTAAACAATCGGAGGAATAACCGATACGTTATACGTATAATTATGTGTATGTGCGTCTGCGTTTCTGGATTATATAATTGCAACCGATATATAGAGATTCATAGATTTTAGTTTCAGTTTATGCAAAAAAAATAAAAGAGTGTTTTGATTGAGTTGCAGAGCAGAAGGAATGAGGCAGATGATGATGATGAAGAAGAACTGGGAAATAAAGAAACTAAAAAATAATAAAAGAGCATAAGAGGGTTTCTCTGGGAGTTATTGGACTGGACCGGAGTGCAGGCCCATTTGTGTATATTCCGTTATCTTCACAATTTTCAGAGAGTTTATCAAATAAGATCCTCTTAAACTTATTTTCTGGTAGTTTTTGCTTATTATGTAGAACTCTTTTCAAAATTAAAAAATAAAATACAAATTAAAATTTTTAATAGTATTTATATGTCTACTTTTTTTAAAAATAATGTGTTAGTTTTGTATATATTGTTTTATTAAATATATAAACATGTTTTAGATATTTTTGATCATATGACTATATAGGTCTTGCTAATTACATAATTGGAGAGCTGCTAATGAAGATCCTCCCAATACCCACAAGGCCGATGAAATGTTCCATACTAGTTGGTCAAAACTGGCGCAACGGATGCTGAAGCTAAACGTGGATGCAGCCATTGACAAAGATTCAACCACTATGGGGTTTGGATTGGTGCTAAGCGATGGCAATGGCAGTTTTGTTGCGGTAAGGGGTGTCCCCTGGAAAGGTTTATTCTCCTCAAGAGAAGCAGAAGCGGTTGCCATTCGGGAAGATCTGAGCTAACTTAAAGATCATGAGTTTGACAACGTACAAGTGGAAACCGACTCATTGCAAGTGGTTCAAGGCATCAAGGCACCAAATGGGGACTCTTATTTTCATCTAGTTCTTAGGAAAAGCTTGTTATATGTATTTTCTCAAATTTTTGTATCGTTTGCTAAGCGATCCGTGAATCGGACAACTCATGCTATAGCTAGGTCGTCCGTTTCTATTTTTGATTATATTGTTCAAAGTGGTTCTCAAGCCCTCCTAACTTGATCTGTAACATCTTATCGTTGGATATTTATTAATGAAAAATGTTTGTTTACAAAAAAAATAAATGCAATTTTTAACACATTTGATCTTCCCGAACAAATGTAGACGGAAAGTTGTAATTCATTTTAATTTGTTTAAAAGGGGGGGGGGACATTTTGGTATTTTCACCCACATCTGTTCTTTTTCTATATTTCGTCGTCGGAAATGTGATCGAGATTTGAAATGGATAAAGTTGTGGGGGTTTTGTTATTGTTTTTGAGTTTGGTGGCTTCGTCTTATGCTCATAATTGTTCGAATTTCTCTTTTTAACATTATAATCTTGAAAGTCGAGAGACACAATTAAAGGTTGAAATAGATCAACAAATACTATAGTAAGTAATAATTTGGAATAATTCATTGTCAAAATTGGAGGTATAAAAGAAGTTGATTATTAAGAAATTGCTAAGAATGTTGACGGCAATAACATATGTCCAGCGAAAAGGCTTTGTGTAGTTTATGATTTGTGGATAGATTGGGACGGTCCAATTTGGACATATGCTCGCGGCATTTTATATCATGGATTAAATCTACATAGTATTATTGATTTATATCATGAATTAAATCTACATAGTATTGTTGA
>CM008344.1:23174703-23187221 GCA_002525835.2 Ipomoea batatas
TCTAACCGGAATAGAGTTAAAATATAAGATCCCTCCGAGATTACTCTTTATCCCTATCCCTCGCACTCGGGATTTGATTCCTGACCCCAAGGGCTCGATTTAGCTATCCCGAGTGTAAGCCTTCAGCCTCCACCGTGCATTCGAGACACGCAGTAAACATGCCAAATGCGCAGCATGTTTTCCCCTGAATCCCTATAAAAGACGCATTTAATACCTTGGGAGGGGAGGAGACTTTTGGATTTTCATTCACTATTTTTGAACTCGGGAACATATGACCTACTATACAATTACCTGAGCTCACACCATTACAAAATACAATAACTCAGT
This sequence comes from Ipomoea batatas, assembly GCA_002525835.2. Taxonomy (NCBI): domain Eukaryota; kingdom Viridiplantae; phylum Streptophyta; class Magnoliopsida; order Solanales; family Convolvulaceae; genus Ipomoea; species Ipomoea batatas. The sequence continues at coordinate 23,175,031 of CM008344.1, forward strand.
GTATTTACTACATTAGTACCTATAGATTTAAAAAAACACACACAATTGAGTCATTATTTGCACAAAATTGACACAAGTTGTGGTTGCATGTCTTATTAGTGACTCTGTATATTACTTGAAACACAAAATCCTACCCGACTTCCTCAACAACTTCATCACATAATTTAAAATATACTCTTGCATGTTTAACATGCTCAAATGCATCATTCACACTTTTAGATAGCAATGCATCTAGGATTATTGACAAATATTCATTCTAGTGTGTGGTTATATTTTCTTGATCTCATCAATCGCTTTTTCAATTGTATTCAACTTTTCCTTCAATATCCAAATCCAAAGCTCATACGTGTTGAGATGTTTAAGTTTCCACCCAACCATTTGCACAAATAAACCAAATTATATTGACAAAAAAGCTTGCCACGTTAAAACAGATAGTTAAATTTCAAAGACCTTCCAATATCCAAACAAGCTCGATTGTGCAACTCCTTAACATTTTGGGAGTAACAAGGATTGTTTGATCACTAACATCCTCTGCATTTAGCATATATTTATCCATCCCGCAAAACCACTTTTGTCGAAATAACATTCTATTGACCTCATCCTCCGCTCCACCAAAGTAAGAATTCACCTCAACACACTATACAACTAGTTTGGCAGCCAAAATATTATAATTGCCTCACAAGCTGCCTTGAGGTGCATGCCTTACATGTGCACAAGACATATACTATTTTATCTGAGAAATAATGGCATACGATTTCAAATGTAAGGGCACTCCATAATTAAGCATGTTTCAAAATCGTCTTTTTATACATACGTTCCAATAAGAAATTTAATCTTCATGATTATTTGTAGGTGGTTTCTTCAATATGCCAACTTTCATTATTCGTTGTCGAGAAAATGGTATTATAAATACAATACCTCATTCATGTCAAACTACTGTGAAGCTATATGGGAAGAGATACTATATTTCTCGATTCATTTCCAGTTCGGGGCATTGCTAGGAGTTACTTTATGCATGGCTTTGGGCCCAGCTAATTGATAGTAGTGGTCCCATCCCCGGCCTCACTTGAATATGTTTGTTCTTATAGGGTTCAACACTGGCTTTAATGAGAATGTACAATTTTTTTATTTTCACAAATTCTATAATCAGATACTTTAGGATCACTTTTTAGGTTAGTTGTATACAAACTAATTTCACAAAACATTTGTAGATTATTCATGTGTTGCTGATACAGTTAGTTCCCGAGGATAGGAGAAACATGATAGAACTCATGTTTGATGCCCGTTATGCGTTAGGAGGTTGTCTGGTTTTCTTGGTCAATTATTTAGTATTTAGATTATTTCGTTTTCAATGGCGGGCAACCTTTGGTAGTTTATTAATTTTTGCAGTCTTATTTCTTTTGACATAAATTTGTTTGATAGAATTGATGCAGTACAGGTTAATGAGTCTCATAGATCTATATGGGTGTTGATACGAGACCATAAACATTATCTTAAATTTAGGGTGAGTTTTGCTATATTTCCCCAGCTTATAGGGTTAGAGCGGTAGTGTTGGGTCACGAAAAGTAAACTAATATAGGTTGCTATATTAGTTTGTGACCAACACTACCACCCCTAACCCTATAAGCTGGAGAAATATAGTAAAACACACCCTATATTTAAGACAATGTTTATGCTATCGTATCAACACCCATATAGATCTATGAGACTCATTAACCTGTCCTGCATCAATTCTATCAAACAAATTTATGTCAAAAGAAATAAGACTGCGAAAACTCATAAACCACCAAAGGTTGCACGCCATTAAAAACGAATTAATCTAAATACTAAATAATTGACCAAGAAAACTAGAAAACCTCCTAACGCATAACGGACATCAAACACGAGTTCTATCATGTTTCTCCTATCCTCAGGAACTAACTGCATCAGCAACACAAGAATAATCTACAAATGTTTTGTGAAATTAATTTGTATACCACTAACCTAAAAAGTGATCTTAAAGTATTTGATTATAAAAATTGTGAAAATAAAAAAAAATTATACCTCCTCATTAAAGCCGATGTCAAACTTATAAGAACAAACATATCCCAAGTGAACTCGGGGGATGGAACCACTACTATCAATATCAATATTAATCTAGGCCAGCTAGCTAGGCTCATAGTCATGCCTAAAGCAACTATTAGCAATGTTCCAAACTGAAAATGAATCGAGAAATATAGTACCTCTTCCTATATAGCTTTACAGTAGTTTGACGTGAATGAGGTATTATATTTATAATACCAATTCCTCGACAACGAATACTGAAAGTTGGGCATACTGAACAAACCACCTACAAATAATCATGAATTTTTTTATTGGAACTTATGTTTTAAAAAGACGATTTTGAGAGTATTTATGAAGGAACGTCCTTACACCTAAAGTCGTATGTCATTATCTCAATAAAATAGCATACGTCTACCTAAAGCCGAGATAGCGATGCACGTGTAAGGCATGCGCCTCAAGGCAGTTAGTGAAACAATTGTAATGTTTTGGCTACCAAATTAGGTGTATAGTGTGTTGGTTTTGGTTGCCAAACTAGTTGTATAGTGTGTTGAGGTGAGTTCTTACTTTGGTAAAATAGAAGATGAGGTCAATCGAGTTCTATTTCGATAAAAGTGATGATGTTAGTGATCAAACAACCCTTGTTGCTCCCCAAAATGTTAAGGAGTTGCATAATCGAGTTTGTTTGGATATTGAAAAGTCTTTGAAAGGTCTTTGAAATTCAACCATCTTTTAACATGACAATCTTTGTCAATATAATTCAATTTATTTGTGCAAATGGTTAGGTTGGAAACTTAAACCTCTTAGCACGTACGAGCTTCGGATTTGGATATTGAAGGAAAAGTTAAATACAATTATAAAAGTGGTTCATGAGATCAAGAAAATATGATCACACACTTAGAACATATATAATGTCTAATGGTTGACAAAAATATTAGAAATAGAAATTTAATTAATTTTCTTGTCAATAATCCTAGATTTATTGAAAATGTTAAACATGCAAAAGTTGCAGTTATTGAGGAAGTTGGATAGAATCTTGTTTTTCAAGTGATATACAGTAAATAATAATAGTTCATGGGTACTGAAGTAGTAAATACGCCAAGTTATCGAATGGTGTGAACTCAGAAAATTGTATAGTATGTGATATTGTTCCCAAACACAGGAATAGTAAATGAAAATCCAAAAAAGTCCCCCTCCCCTCCCCGGCATTAAATGAGTCTTTTATAGAGGCCAATTTATTACCTTCCACAACAACCAAAAAAAAAAACAATTTCTTTTGGATCAATTATTGTACCAAAAAAAATTGAGAGGTAGCTCACTTCTTTTATGCAATGGTATTATAACCACTACTTTTTAGGTAATGATATTACCCCCAAAAGCACCCAATCGCTTGCAAAAAGACTGAAAAAATATAGAGGAGATTAGAGTTGAAGTAAGATAAAAAGTTTTTAAAATTACAGCCAACTTTACGCCCAAAATTTTCCTTTGTGAAATTTGAAAATTGTGTGCATAATTGAGAAGTGGTAATAATTGAAAAGCTAAAGCTAAACAGATCTATGGAGATATCTTTCTCTCAGAAATTATTCATGTAAAGATCAAAAGATAAATGAAAGTCATTGCCTTAATTGACCAAACTATTGAAATGTCTAGAGAATTGAGAAACATGTTTGATGTTTCTAATTAACCTAGCATAACATGGATATATACTGCTCTTCAAAACAGACACCACAAAAAACAAATTACTTAGTAAGAGCATATTATGATAAAGCATTAAAGCAGCATACATATATAAATGACCAGAATATTTTGCAAATGAGGAGGATGGCGAAAGTCGCTTGTCGCTGGAACCACTGCCCACTGTTGCGCCCACCGGCTTGCCGCCGTCCTGCCGGAGAGGAGAGGAACCGGCCACCTGAGTTGGAGACACAGACTACTGGACTCCGGAGATGGTGTTAGGTTTGAGATTTGAGGTGAGGAGTTAGGTTTGAGATTTGAGGTGAGGAGTGAGAGAGATGAGGCGGAGATGGTGTTTGGGTGAGAGGGTTGAGGGAGGCGGAAATGAGAGAAAGGTTGAAACCCTAACATATATTTGCTTTTATATACAGGGAAAATCACAATTTAGTCCCTCAATTGTTATCAAAATGTCAATGTTGTCCATTAATTCTGTATTCATCGATTTGATCCCTGAAAATAATTGTTTTTGGTCACATAACTCCTTCCGGTCAATTTTTGCCGAACACTCCGATTTAACAAGGTAAATTGGTCTTTTCCTTTCTTCAGAAACCATCTTCTTCTTCTCTTGCCTCTTTCTCCTCATTCTTCCCTTTAATCATATTCTGGGTATGGAGAAAGATTATTTCTTGAACAGTGCAACTCCCCCACCACCATTTCCGTTATCAGTGTCCAGCCGGAGCTCTTCTGATTGCATTAAAAATGTTGATATGGTGTGTCCTTAATATAATTGAGTTCTGATACATTGTTTGAATCAGAAATCTCAATAAACTCTTTTACTACCAAAATGCTTATTCTCAAATGGTTAAGAACACTCTCCAATTTAATACAGGCATTTTTGGCTTTCTTGATTTCATTTATTTCATGATTACTCTACACACATTGTGCTGTGAAATCACATCATAAAACTGTAAATAACGAAGAAATGGATAGAGAAATTACACTGTAATCCCAAGTTTTCCTTGTTTCTTCGTTAGGGAACCAAGGGCTTGCAATACGTGAACTCATCGGAAAACTCAGCAACATTTGCAACTCTCCCCCGTCCTTCATCGTCGGCGCCTCCGCCGTGGCCGGCTCTTATTATGGCTGTTCACAGTCCTAACACTCTGTGCTACAGCACACCTCTAAGCTCTCATCCCAAGCTCCAGTTACCTAGTTTGGGGAACCACACGCCTCCTCTGAAACGCCGTATAGATCTGGTGCTCCATTAATGGATAATGTCAGGTTGTGTAGGGTTTCGAGTAGTCCTGCTCTTAAGCAAGTTGGATCCGGGCTCTTATCGCAAGCTGGGTAGCTCCAACGGAGGAGCTCCTGCCAATAGCAGGTTGAAAATACCACTATTTCGGAGCAAGTTCCCAGTAGCAGGTCAAAAATCCCTAATGATTTTACTTATAAGAAGAGGAAAGCGCCTTCAAGCGGGAAAGCTAAGGAAGATAAGGTATCAGCAACGTCGGCAGCTACGGATCTTGAGTTGACCACAAAATGAAGAGGGAGGGAAGACCGAAGAAAAGAAAAGACCAATTTACCCTTGCTAAATCGGAGTGTTCGCCAGGAAATGGCCTGATGGAGTTATGTGACAAAAAACAATTATTTTCAAGGACCAAATCGATGAATACGGAGTTAAGGGACAACATTGACAGTTTGATAACAATTGTGTAAGACCCCCAAATTTTAAATCTAGAAATAAAGGAATAGCATAGAATATATAGATATAATATAGATTTCTAAAGGATTTCAATAGCAGAAGCGAACTCGAACACCAAACTAAGGGGTGTTATGCCACGCTTGGCTACAACTAAGCTCAAACGCACAGGCTATAAGGTTCTATCTAAATCCATATACACAGGTCATTGGACCATTCAGAACTAACTATAACATCAACATATCAAATTCTAATTTATACATCTATACCATAATCAATTCTTGGGCACAAGTTCTACGCCGTGCTCTCAACTAGCCACAAGTCCAGGTCCTGAAAACATTCAAGGTTTGGAAAACAAGAAGTAAAAGAATTAGCATATAATGCTAAGTAAGCTCTACCCCGCCCCGTAAAATAAGTACATATATATTTTTGAAAATAGATATGCCTTGTAAATAGGTTTTGGAATCATTCAGTAAAAGAATTTGACTCATACAAAAGATACATAATATAAGTCTTTTCAAAAAATTGTTTTCCCACACATAACTTAAATAGTTAAGAATAAAACACACTCTACTCAAAGTATTAATAAGCTCATATAAGTAATAGGTCCTAGCGAAATACTTCATACGAACAACATAATAGCTTTAAAAAAAAAACATCACTGCTCACTTTCAAGATAATAAGTACGGAGTATAAAATAGTATTTCTCAATACTTCTCAACATCATTTAAAGGCATAGTTCTACAAATAATCACTTTTCAAATAGATTTGAATGTATATAAATATAAGGAGGAATTCACAACCATATAGTCATTTTCAAAACATTGCTTTTCTCCATATCCTTCTCAACACGTATTCATAGTCATAGATAAATCAAGTCTCATTCTCAAATATCAAAATAGCATAATATTGCTCTAGTGGAGGTATCCAACAATTCTTAGTTTATAGATAAATCAACAAGTAAAACATAAGTATGGAGGTACTCAAATCACCAATAGGAGGATAGGAACGGAGCTTACCTCCACTACCGAACCTTCACACCTATACAATGTAAATGGAAACAGGAACTAGAAACCTAAGTGCGCACACCCCGGGGATTCCAAGCCCCAAAGGTAGTTACTAGCCCTACTAACCCAAGATTTTTACTACCAGGTTACCCACCCAATCAATAACCAATAAGACCGCAGCCCTAGGTTCTCATATCAATAGCAAATAGAACCGCAGCCCTAAGTGCTCACAATAATCTGGACCGCAGCCCAAGATTCTCGTAACCTCCAATAATAAAAATATAGATAACCTCCATAGAGATTATAACATAAATATATTCTCCAAAATATGTACTTTATTATATAATTCCTCCAAAATAGTAATATTCTTTCAAAATAGTTTTCATAGATATTTTCCATTGCCCGTAGGCTATTCAAGTACACTTCCCAAAACAAGATAGGGTATATATATAATATATACATTTCCAAAATAGGGTTTACATCGAACATAGGATATATCCTCCAATCATAATATAGTTTATATCACTCACAATAAATATAGTTTATACCTTCCAAAAATCATATAGCTTCATACTCAAATAATTTACCATAATGTCCTCACTATATAACCATACACATATTCATACTTTGCAAAACATAAGGTGACACCGAAATATACTCATTTGCTATTTATCACACTTTTAAACTCAAACACATTTCCAAAATAGTTTAAGGGCACAATTTAGATAAATAGCACATTTGATAGGGAAAGGTAGTTTTGACGGACATAGAAACTTACCTCAAAGCTAAAGCTCCAATAGCAAGCATCCAATCCTAAGCTCACTCTTAGGCCAAGCATAACGACAAGGAACCCGTGAACCAATCTNTCAATTAAATAGCACCTTAATTACCACCCATAGTGATAATTAAGTGTAATCATCACCCCTTACTCAATGTTACAATTAACAAATCTTGAACATGTAACACATTAACATACCTTCTTACTATATATATATCTCATATAGGATATACTATACATATATTCATATACTATATATATATAATACGGTGTACACACCTACTATATATATATATAACCCGAATACACACACATACTAAATATAGTGTATATATATTACCCACAACACATATACAATATATACATGTATGTACACATTTGCACACCACATATACTATATATATACACACACCACACGCCATATATATATATATACATATATATTCCATAATATACCTATATATATATTTATATTTGCATACTAGTAACCAAATCTCACTAACACAACAATTGTAGCCATAAATTATGTGACATACACCTTATATACACCATATACAAGCAACATACACTACACATTTTTACTAAAATTCACCAAGTCACAATCAACCATCAATTATTCAAATTTGAGCAATCTAGTCCAACTTAAGGGAACTCCTTACCTCCAAAGTAGTTAATATTGTCTTAAAGATGCTTTTGGTGGATTTCCCCCAATTTCTCTTGAAACCCTAGCTCCCAATTCATCATCATAACAACAAGATTCAAGAAATCAAGACTTAGGTTCTCAATCTAGGAAAGGAAATAAAGCTATCTACCGAATAAAATTAAAGTTTTACCGAATCTTTGATGTAGATGTGAAGAAGGATTGGCTATGGAATCCTTGAAGCTTGAGGTTGAAGATGAAGAAAAACTCACTCCCTTTCCCTCTTTTGTTTTCGGCCAAGTGGGAAATGAAGACCAAAAAAATTCATTTCCCACTTATATAATAATGTTTAGGGGTGGATTAAAGTGACAAGTGTCAAAATCCTAGAAATCTTGGGAAAAAATATCCTAACATGGACTGTTTAGGGTTAAAACAGATGAAATTTTGGTAGGAAATAATTTAAATAGCATATTCTTGAAACTAAAATTTTATTCCAGTGAAAAGCTCCAATTTGGGCTAGGTTCGGTACACCGCGAAATTTTGCGATGTACGATAAAAATAAAATTTTTGCGGCTATTGACTAATTTAATTCAATAGGAAATTCAAGAATAATGGTATGGTGTCTAGAATCCATTTTCTAGGACAAACACGTCCAAATACTAGTTCCTAAAAATTTTTTTACGGTTCGTGACCTGGACATACGATCAGAGCTTAATAACAACTATTCTTACTTATAAAAATCCTTTTGACGTATCGGTCACTCATCTCAGGTATGTCTTAGCTTAAAGACATATTTCTCGAACCTTAATCTGATCCGGAATGACGAGGGGTTACAAGTTGTTTGAGACAGCTAGAGAAAACAGTAATCTGACCGTGGTTGGCTTGACTACCGGACTGAAGGTGTCAAAGAAGTCCTCTCCAGCGACTTGATTAAATCCTTTTGCAACTAGACGAGCTTTGTGACGCTCAACTGAACCATCCGCCTTTCTCTTTGTTCGGAAGACCCACTTGCAGCCAATCACATTCATACTCGGATCAGGTGGGACCAAATTCCAAGTGTTATTGTGGAGCAATGCATTGAACTCTTGGTCCATGGCATCACGCCATTGCGGATGACCAACAGCTTGGGAGTAACACGTTGGCTCAACCGAGGTAGTAAGAGCGTAAAACTGCTCACCTGTTCCACGTGTCTTACGGCGTGTTCGCATGGCATGGCCGTCAGTTTGAGTAGTTTGACTTGTTGACTGATGTTGCTCGGGCTCAGAGTGTGACTCAGTAGGGGCTTGCAGCTCCAGGGGGGTAGGATCTTGATTTAGCGGCATGGCTGTAGAAATATCTGTTAATGGCCCAGGTACGGTACCGGGAGATATACCCCAAGGAAGTGGAGTTGATTCCGGTGTTGAGTCAACCTGTGAAATAGAATCAAACGGGAAAACAGATTCATTAAAGCGGACGTGACGACAGATATAGACAGCCCCGGTTTTCAGATCCATGCAGCGATAGCCCCTAAAGGAAACAGGGTAACCTAAGAAAACACAGGAAGCAGACCGGTATTCCATTTTATGTCGATTATAGGGACGTAAATATGGAAAACACTGACAGCCAAAGACACGGAAGAACGTATATGTGGGCTGAGTTTTGAAAAGACGGTAATGAGGACTTTCGAAATTTATAGAGGCTGACGGAAGGCAATTGATTAGATGGGTAGCTGTTTCAAAGGCAAAGTCCCAATATATTTGAGGGGTGGTACTATTTGCTAATAAAGCTAGTCCAATTTCAACTATATGGCGATTGCGGCGCTCTACACGGCCATTTTGTTCGTGGGTGTACGCGCATGATTGTCTGTGAAATATGCCAAGTGATTCAAAGGTTTTGTGAAGGCGGAGGTATTCACCCCCTAAATCGGACTGTATGGATTTGATAGAACGGGAAAACCGCCGTTCTACCNAGGCTCAAAGCTATGATATAAGGGTCACTGGTTAGTCTCATATAGACTTTTGGGTCAAAATTTTGATAAATAAATTTATCCCCTAAATAGGGCTTTTAAAACCATAAATAAATATATAAATATTTTGTATCAAATCATTTTAGGTAAGGGGTTTAAAATATTTTATTTATAAGCTCATTCGGCAAATATAATTAGATTTATAACATTTTACTAAAATATTTAATAATAAGAAAATAAGTTATTTTTGAGAATATTTATATTTAAAATAATAATGTTTGGAAAATACGAGGTGTTACACTCTACCCCTCTTAAAAGGAGCTTCGTCCCGAAGCTCAAAATCATTTTGGGCACAAAGAATAAAAAAAAAAAAAAACTGGAACGGTAGCAAATAGAGGAGAATATTTATAGGATATACACTTAGTTTTGAAGAAATTCGATCCAATTAGGGAAAAGAGAATGAAGGGTTTAAGTTTAACTAAAGAACGACACTAGTTAAGAATAGAATTAAGGTTATCAAGGCTACAACTTAGGAAATAAGGTTGTTACCTTGTATATAAACATTTGAGAGGAAAGCAAGAACAAGGTTTGTAAAGACAAAAAGAACTTCTCAACAATAGGGTATTCGGTTATTCAAGGAAAAAGAGAGGAATTCAGCTTCAAGTGTAAACCATAAATCTCAACTCCAAGTGGTCTCTTCGATTTGACGATTCGGTCACAACACCTTGATCAACTGATGGTTCACTTCCTTTTTTCTTACGCGTCTTGAGTCCAAAATCCCTATCGGTTTCTCTACATAACTTAAAGTCTCAATCATATTTCTCAAGACAGAAAGGTTTAAATGTGATGAACCGCGAATACCCGTTGTCAACACACTCAAAATTCTTGTCCAATTAGTTAGTAAAGTCAATCTATAAGTCTCTTTTCCAACCTTTCCCAAGATCCTTTATGGTCCCATAAACCTTGGGTTTAATTTATCCCTCTTACCAATCCTCTTTATTCTCATAGATGGTGAAGTCCTTAGCAATGCTTTCCTTTTCTTCTTGAAGTTCAACTTGCTATCCATTCTTGTCGTCATAAGACTCCAATGACCTTACAAACCAAATTTACTTCCTTATTGTACCTTAAGACATCGAGGCCTTAACACCAACATATCACTTATACCTTATTTAGCACCGTGTAATCTTGCTCTTCTGATCATACAAAATTTGTAAGGAATCCTTTGTATACTCGACTGGTAAACGTCATTGTAAGAAGATCCGATTAAATCTTAGTGTTCATCTTGTGATCCTTGCAGGTCTATAACATGAATTCTCAACTCGTCGTCTCAGCTTTTATTGGTTCTTCCTGTTGGTTAGTGAAACGCAATACTCAACTTCAACCTTGTGCTTAACGCGATCAATGGTACGTTTCAAGAGCGTGATATAAGCCAAAACCTCCTCTAAAATTAACATCTTGAAGCGCTCCATGGTATTTTGCTATATGTCCCTCATGTGCCTTTGCTAAGTGCTTAGTAGACCAAATATGGCTTACAGTTAAGAATCTTGCAGTCTTCATAAGTCAATTGATTATAATCCAACATTGTTCTCTATTTTCCTAGTTAACAGCAAGTCTTCTACGAGAATCCATCGATGCATAATCCTACTCCAATTAAGAAAATCCAATGATTGCATTAGTCGTTATGTTCATTCTTGTCAGTCTCAATCTTTGATAATTTAATCGTTTGAAAATAAGCTTAGCTACTTCTTGTTCCACTCTTATCACCAAAATTCATTCCTTAAGTCCTTATGCAAGTTATCACTTTCAAGGTGTACCAAATATATAATTTCCTTCTTCCATAATTCACTTCTTGATCTTCCTATGCTCATAGTTACACACGACCTTCTTATAATGATTCTTCTCATCCTCGTGCATCTCAAAAGTTCCAAAGTCACCACCCATTGTCTTAAACTTCATTCCCTCCGAGTTCATAACTTCTGATTTGTCAATTATTTGTGCTAAATGTCGATAAAACTACCTTCACGTTGTATACCTTGACCTTACGTTCCAACTCTTTTTATTCTAAACGTTCCAAATTTAACTTTTAGTCCTTAAGCTTAACTTTTACAATTCCTTTCACCATCGATCCGAAAATGTCCACTAGGCGGGATTTGACTCATTCTTAGTGAGTCAACATCTACCCTTGTCTTCCTTTCACGATTGAAAATCTTCAAATCTTAATTTTTTTCAGGCTCTAATAGACTTCTTTGTCTCGTCCAAACTTTAGTTGCGTGAAAATGCACAACTGTTGTGGTCAGCATGAATCTTGCAGTAGTACCTCACAAGTGATAACATCAAATCTTTAAAGTAAAAGCCACTACAACTGACCCCAAACCGCAAGTAGGGTACTTCTATTCATAAGGTCATTC
>CM008344.1:23189929-23218543 GCA_002525835.2 Ipomoea batatas
AACACAGGGGCAGTGCACAGAGTATTCTGGAATTTCTACCCCATCTCCCTTTCCACTTAATACCCACAACATCTTACACCACATACACACTTGAACATGTATTCTACACAAATCATGCTTATATACACAACACCCATACCACACATGCTCCAATTTCTACAACCACACACTAGTTTACAAGTAATTAACCAATATTGAATTTTTGAGTAAACTAAGNTACTCTAACCATACTAAGTACCATATATATTACATAAACGCATTCAATAGCATACTAGTATACTCCACATACTTACTCTTATAACATGTACTATCTACATATGCAATTAATCAACACTCCCTTTTCTATTTAGTATATACTTCTATCTATGTATACAACGAGCTCCTAACATATACGAGGTATCACAATTTGCACATAATTCACATTTCATATATACATACATAATGCATAATATACACATTAAATTCATATAGCATATACTTGGCATACACCTCACATTTCTATTTGGCACAACATACATATATACACAAATATTTGACTTACACCCATAGTATATATATACCCATCCAATTCGGCACACACACACTTTCATATAACCATACCTTTTTCCTACACACTAATAATCCTTATTGATAACACAATGAATTAGGAACAACTATACACATATTACATTTATGCACACTTATTTCGGTTTCACATCCACATACATGCCTAAACATTTTAAGCACTCTTTATATATGTTATACACAAAACATATGCTACACTTTTAATTCAACATTACACACATAGGTATACATAAATTTAAACTATTCATATAGTGCATATATACACACATTTTCGGCCACACACCTACACATATATACATAAATATTTTTCTACACATTAATATCTCTATTTGCTAGTACAAACACATATCATGCTTATTTATACAACACCCATACCACACATGCTCCAATTTCTACAATACACATACTAGTTTACAAGTAATTAACCAATATTAAATTTTTGAGTAAATTAAGCCCACTAGAAGGAACACCTTACCTTATGGATGATATTTAATTCTAGAGAAAGCTTTGGATGCACTTCTCTTCAATTCCCCTTGAAACCCTAGGGTTGTGATTACCACCATAACCAACATATTTAAGAAATTAAACCCTAGATTATGAAACTAGGGAAGGAAATAAAGTTAATTACCAAGAAATATTGAAATTTTACCTAACAAATCTTGGTGTTGTGAAGAAACTTGTTCAAGCAACAATGGTGGAAAATGGAGGAATTCTCACGCCACTTCTCTCTTTCTCTCACGGCAATGAAGAAGAAAATGAAGACCAAGGTGGCTTTATGTCTTATATATATCACTAACTAATGGTAGATTAATTAACCACTTGTCACCATCTCAAAAATCCTAGAAAAATATCTTAACACTCAACTGTTATAAGCTAAATCAGATGAATGTTCGGTAGAAACTAATTCCGTTAAGAAAATTTTGAAACCAAAAAATTATTTCCAGTCGACCTTAGTTTAATTCCCAAATTTGGAAAAATTCCGGTACACTGCGAAAATTTCGCGATGTACGATCACCAATAACTTTTNAAATGGCGTGACAATGAGAGTGTAGGGAGGAAGAGTAGTGAAAACTTTTAAGGGTTTTGATCTTCTAAAATATATACTAAGAATACATACAATATTTAGGGTGTAAGACTTTATTATGAGTTGGGCTTAAATATACAATATGATGGCTACAAGAATTAATTGTATATATTCAAGACTAGCAAAATGGGCTAATGAAATCATCCCTTATAATTAATAATAGAATTAGAACAAGGAAGCCCATAGAAATGTCTTAGGAACATTATATATACATTATATAAGGTATGATCAATAAATTGGGCTTGTAGAAATATTTAATTACAAATATTGTAAGGATCCAAATTGAATAAAATCCCTTACAAGAATAATTCAATTAATTGGGCTCTTGATTAGAATAATTAAATTAGGCTCATGAATATATATATATATATATATATATATAAGTGTATATATATTAAACTGAAGGAATTAGCCCAATTAGAATAATTAAATTGCCCAAGGAATTAATTATCGAACGAAAGGCTTGAACGAATTTACGGGGTGTTACAACTTTCAAGGTTATTCAAAGAGAAAACTTTTTGGCACAGATTTAGCATTCTCCAAAGATAGAATGAATAACAACACATACTTGTGTCTTGATTATCTTTCGAACAAATGAGATAGAGCCTTGTTTAAGAAAAATTTACATTTTAAGCACAGCTCTTTCCACACTTTAGACCAAACATCGTCCTCGATGTTGACTTAGAATATAATGAAACAAAGAAACAACAAAACATACATGTTTCCACACTTTAAAATGATAACATGAGGTTTACATAATAAATAGACGAGGGATAAGAGGTAAAGAACCTAGTAAGCATACCACGTCATATTGCTCACAAATGCTTGAATAGATGATTCTCATGTTCTTGCAACGAGACCTGCATGGAAATATAGAACCTACGAAATAGGGAATCACAACTCGGAGGGTTATTTGACAAAATAAGGTAAAGATAATAATAAAGCAAGGTAAATAACGGGTTTGCCTCCCGATCAACGCTACGTTTAACGTCTTTAGCCCAACGAGAATGATATGAGAATCTTGTTACTCAACATCCCAGGGTACTAGCCTGCAACATTGGACTATTCCCAGCGCATTTTCCATCCCATAGTATTTCTTGACTTGGTGGACGTTTACTTTGAAAGTTCCTTTCTCAGGATGCATGATCTCTAAAGTTCCATAAGGAAAAACCTTTGTAACAATATATGGCCCCGTCCATCGCGATTTAAGTTTTCCAGGAAAGAGTCGCAGTCTGGAATTGAATAACAACACCTTATCTCCTTCAGTGAATTCTTTGTTCTTCCTGATGTGTGATAAGTGCCAAAAGTAGCCGTGTTTTAGGGGTCTTTAGGTGTGAAATATGCTATATTAGATGTCCATTAGGCCTAAAAATATACTAAGATAGGGTAATTTCATTACATATAGGTCTAGGGACCAAATATGTGTTTTTAAATATAATTTGCACAAACCTTAAATTTCGCAGGGCATTCCGGCGACACTTCAGTAAAACGGACGTAACCGGAGTTAGGAATGTCCGAATGAGGCGAGGTAGGTGGCTATGGAACCGTATCATCGAGAGCTACAACATAGAAAAAGACAACAGAAGCAAACTTCACCATGCATGGTGACACGCGTGGTTGCGTACTGGAATGCTCCCACGAGCGCTCACAACATGGTGACGCGCGTGGACGCGACACAGTGCGGAAATAATTAGGGCGAGATTTTGGAGGCTATATATATGGCCTTTATAGGTTTTTCAGAGCAATTTCCAACAGCCCCAACTTCCTTTAGATCAGTTTTCTTAGGGTTTTCTCCCCTCTTGGGGGAAATCCTTTTTCTTTTCTTTAGAGTAGATTAGATAGATAGATTTTCTATAGATTGAAGAAGCAAGATGAAGGATGAAAGGAAGATGGAGTAGATCCATAGATCTCTAGGTATATTGCTAAAACTTTCATTCCTTAAAGATTACAACTTTAATCTATTGCTTTGTTTATTTTATTGTTATTAATGCTTTCTATGCTTGAGTAGTGTAGTTTGGGTGTGTGTGCCCTTGTTAACCAATTGATTGATGTTTAAATCTTTTCTTATGATCTTGAGAATTGTGGTAGTATGATTGATGTTTGTATGGATGATGTTGTTCAAACTTTGCTTCTATTTCCGGCCGGGATAGTTAGTGAACCGAGTGGAAGTGAGAGAGTGCGCGATAGCGGCCTCTCATGAGCCCAACTCATCTATATCTCCGCTCTTAGTCCGAAAGGACGAGATCCGAGAGGAGTGGTAGGCAAGGTGTTCGATAAAATGCCTCAACCGAATGAGGATTGAGAGTCTGAGTGTGCCGCCACTCGGTACCAATACCGTGACTCCCTAGTTCAATCCCGAAACCCATTTCCAAGCTACCTACGATAATCAATCATTTGGCTTAGCATCGGCATGCATCCCCTTCTTTTCCCTTTTGTATTTTCTATTTCAATCATACCTTCGAAACCATTCACACAACCATCCATGACCAAAGCATCTCCCAACGATTCTTGCAACTCTTACCTTTCAACCTCCTAAATGCCAACACATATTCGTTCCAATTTGTCATCCTTGAGAGACACGACACTCGGGGAGTCTTGACTCTTCGTTTTACCACCTTCACACCACCTCACACTAAACCACAACATCAATGTGCATGTCGTGGTAAAACTTTGATCGTTCCTTGTAAGATCTGGATGTCTCATAGGCAAGCAAACGCCATTCTTCCAATTCATTCAGTTGAAACATCCTCTCCTGTCCAGCTATGGTTAAATCTTCATTCAGCTTTTTAATGGCCCAATATGCCTTATGTTCGATCTCAACCGGGAGGTGACATGCTTTGCCATATACCAATCTGTATGGAGTAGTCCCTATTGGTGTCTTATATGCAGTCCGAAAAGCCCATAAAGCGTCGCTAAGCTTGTCAGCCCAATCCTTTCTATGTCGAGTCACTATCTTTTCCAATATGGCCTTGATATCTCTATTTGCATTCTCAACTTAGTTTGAGGGTGATACGGGACTCCTCCCCGATGTTGTATGCCTTGCTTTTGAAGTAATCTCCGCATGGGCACATTTCATAAGTGTGTTCCCCTATCACTAATGACAATCCGTGGCACTCCAAATCTTGTGAATAATTTCTTTAGAAATCTTGTTACCCTCCTGGCATCATTGTTTCGAAGTGCTTCAAATTCAACCCACTTCGATACGTAATCCACTGCTATAAGGATATATTTGAAACCTTTGGAATCCAAAAACGGTCCTGCAAAGTCTAATCCCCATATATCAAAAATTTCGCATGCTAATATATAGTTTTGTGGCATTTCATCTCTCCCAGTGATGTTCCCAATCCGTTGACATCTGTCACAATTTCTTACGCAAATCTGAGCGTCCCAAAATATTGAGGGCCAATAGAATCCTACTTCAAGTACTCTCCTTGCAGTTCTGTTCGCCGAGTAATGGCCCATTCGGTGGCACTCTCCCAGTATTTCATGTCCTTCAGCCTCTGTTACACAACGTGGAATATTATTTGGTCAGCGCACACTTTAAAGAGGTATGGCTCGTCCCAAAAATAAAATCGAGATTCGGCTTGTAATTTCCTTTTGGCATGTGTATCCAAAACTTATGGTAATTCTCCCCCTACAAGGTAGTTGGCTAGATCTGCATACCAAGGTGTGAGATAAAGACCCATCAATTTCTCTTCAGGAAAATATTCATTCACTGTAACACCCCCAAAAACGGCCTATTTTTTTTTCTATTTTCACCAATTAATTAAGTAATTCTTAAAACATAACTCGAAATGCGGAAGCTTACAAACTTAATTGAAAAGGGATGCTACCGCCACACCTAATCCTTACTTGATTAGATGCAAGGCTAACCTTAAACAAAATCCAAAATAAAATCCTTAGTTCGCAAGTCTTTCTAAAAGTAAAAATAATAATCCACTATTACATCAATTTCTTCTTAAGCCTTGATAGTCCTCAGAATCTCGGTCTACCGCACTCTCACAGCAAACCGTGTCAAATATCACCTGCTACTCAAATAGAGATTTCAAACCAAAACAACAAAGTAAGGGGTTAGCAACACTTGCTAAGTAAGGGACTGCTTGCCCCTAAAGAAAACAATTTTTTTAGCAAATAATCATTTACTTTACTTTACCCCTTCTTTCAAAATTCGGATGCTCTGCACATTTGATCCAGAAAAACAATTTATAGATATTCATATGAAAAAGCATAGGGGACTTCTCATAATATATATTATCACTTATAATATTTTCATAAAAACTTTATTTTCTGCCATACTTGCACACCACAAAATGCATATGGAAGCACATCACATACACAATGGGACAGGGTCCTTTATACTTAGGCCCTAGTGAACAGCTCCACGCTGAACACTCCGCAAAATTCCCATGTTAATGGAAACAGGACTCTAACCTTAAGTGTGCACACCCCCGAGTGAGGAATCCAAGCCTCACCGGAAAGTTACTAGCCCTAGTATTCGGGGATTTTTCCTACCGAATACTCCTCAAAACAGGGTACGTGACCCTAGTGGTAGGCATAACCTAACCACTCCTCAATTCAACAGGACAACAATTGCCCTAGTATCCGGGGATTGTTCCTACCGAATACTCCTCAAACAGGGTATAAACCCTAGTGGTAGGACTATCCTAACCACTCCTCAACAGGGCATAGCCCTAGTATTCAGCATACAGCTGAATACTCCACAATGTCAAGTAAATCAATTTATCAACATACTTCCATAGCTTGAAATTATTTCACTTGACATAAAATTTGCTCATAGGCATCATAATAATTTTTGTGAAATAAATCATACTTAAACATTAAATAAATCCCACAAAAAGGGTTTACCAATATACAATTTCTCATTTTGAAAATTTCGTTTGAAAAATTCATTTCTCAACTAAATAGAATAAAATTCACATTATGGTCAAATCATGCAAATTTGACATTTACATTGCTCACGAGAGATATCTTTATACATACACAACTTAAATAGAGAAATATACCACATGAATATATATTAATACATAAATACACGTACGGCATATTACAATTAAACAAAATATTTTTTTTCTTTATAATAACCGTACGTAAGTCCAAATACACATTCATACTATACATTCACCTAACTCAAATCTGTAACATTTGTTTACCCATCACTTATATCTACTCAAATTTTTAGTTAAAATACAAATAATCCTATGTTTTTAGATAAACAGGGTAAGCCATATAATTATTTATATACATATACTTTATAATTAAGTACGGTAATTATTACAAGTATATAAATACATAGAAATACATACATATATGTAATGTTATATTTTAATGCATAATAATATCTATGTACGTACTACATAAAAACAACAATAATATTATTTCTCTCCTTTTTTTTTTGTTTGTTTGAAACCTACGTAAGTACATAGTATATAAAATAAAATAAAAACAAATTTAATAGTAACAATTAACATAGCCATAACATAAATTTCTTGGATCAAGGTTCCTAGATAGAACAACACTTTTCAAGAATCAATTTCACAAAAAAAAGATGCACATCAAATTCATGCTTCAAATACATACTCATGTATTCAAATCAATTAGGAATTTCTCACAAGAACAATACATATTCATCCATTAAAATATAATCTATCACTTAAAATAATCCCTAAAGTTTAAGGGCAAGCAAAGAGAACAAAAATCCACTTACCGGATTGTAACCCCTCGGTTTTTCCGACAAAGTTAAAGTTCGAGAATAGTGATACAAATTTTTCTTTAAGCGATGACATTTAAGAGAAGACTGTTCGGTGCTCGAAATAATTTTTTTGGATTAGTTATCGGTAAGCTGCGAACTACGTACCGGTTACGAACCGAGAAAATTTTAAGGATATAGATTCAGTTCAAATTTTCTAGAATTTAAGGATCATACGGTTAAGCCTGAATTTCTAGTTAGTTCAAGAAAAATTTCAAATGCACTGTAAGGGATAAATTGTTACGGACTCTATACCTATATTTAGCGAAATACCAAAAAATTCCCAATTTTGGTGATTTGCGACGGGATTATTTTTAGGATAATTTTGGTATTAGAATTTTCTCGAATTAAGTTATAATCCTCCGAACATTCATCTGATTTAAGCATAAACTGGCCAATTAGATTTGTGATCTTCTTAAGGACTCCATGGGGTGTTGACATGTGGCAAGCAAATCTAGACTAAGATTGGGCATTAAATGTGACATTTATGACGTATGGCCTAGTTGCACTTGTTACTTAATCTTCAAGAATTAAATTACACTAAGCACATGATCATCCTCTCTCTCCTACACACTCCACTTTCGAAAATAACACAAGGAAGAAGAAGGAAGATTAAGCTTAGTCTTCCTCTTGGATCTAGAACTCCATAGCCATGTTCTCCACCAAATTCTTCCATCCTAGGTAAGGCTTTGGATTTTATTCGGTTAAAAGACTAGAATCCCTTCGTAGAACTTATTGTAAGCTAAGATTCTTGGAAATATTGTTATTGTGGTGATGTTGTAGGGAACTCCGAATTCAAAGAAAGATCTAGCACTTCTTCGGTTTTAGAAATCTTCTATTGAGGTAAGGAATCCCTTAAGTTGGCTCAATCACTTGAAGGTAGACAAATGCTAGGAAATTATATGAATAGGGATTTTTGCATGAAAATTTTGTGCTATGTTATAGATCTAAAAGTTGGCTCAAAAATCCTTACTTTGATCCTTGATAAATTTGTTATGCATGTTCATAGCTAATTTATGCTTGTATATGTTGTATTTATGCCTATATAGGCTTATACTTGTGAAAATAGCGAAAACAAATAAAGGTTGTCTCTGGCAGTAACTTCCGGGATTTATTGGGAAAAATTGGTAAGGTATTTTGATCCTATTTTTTTTGGACATGTAGTTCTATAAGTGTAGAACCTACATATAAAATTTCATAATGATCGGAGTAGTATAAGTATGATTTTCGCATTTCTTTCCAAAACTGGTCCAGAGAGAAAAACAGCACACTGCCAAGGGCAAAAAGGGAATTTTCTGTGTTTATTCGCGAATCAAAATGACCAAAACTTTTTATGGACATCAAGTACTATAAGTTGGGGTTCTACCATAAACATTTCAAGTGAAAAAGAGTTCGGGAACTATTTTTACCGGCTCAATCTTTCGGACTGCGCCAGAAATTTTCTGGCAGACTTGGTGTGGACGCGGCCTTGGACGCGCGTCCAACGCGCGTCCATCGTCGTCCAGATTTACGGCGTCACGGCCGAAAGGCCGGACGCGGGCACGGACGCGCGTCCGCTGCGCGTCCGTGGGCACCCAGTTACGGCGCCACTTGCCGAACCCGCGGACGCGGCTCGGACGCACGCGTCCGCTGTGCGTCCGCAGCTGTGGCCAGCCGCGAGTCCGCGCGACGCGGACTCGTTTTCGACTTGTTTGCGACCCGGTTTTTCCCCAATATTTTTAACCTTGAGTGTTGTGATATTTTGAAAGCCTACGGGTATCCGGGTGAATATTTTTGAAGGCAAAATATTATGTTTGTGTATTTTACTAACTTGGATAATATTTGTGCTTTGAAAATTATTATGACTCCTATACTTGAGTCTCTGTGATGTGACAAACACTAACCTAAGTATGTGGGTTGGGGAAATATACTTGAGTAAGTGTATTGGTTGAGGAGTCATGTGATAATAATTAACGGATGTGAGGGAGTCGGTATGATTAATTCATACTACAGAGCGAAGTCTATTCGCTGAATGTTGTGTGGATTAAACGTGGATGTGTTGAGTACCCCACGTGTGAATTAAACGTGGATGTGTTGAGTACCCCACGTGTGAATTAAACGTGGATGTGTTTTGTACCCCACGTGTGAATTAAAAGTGGATGTGTTTTGTACCTCACGTGTGAATTAAAAGTGGATGTGTTTTGTACCCCACGTGTGAATTAAAGGTGGGAGTTGCGTACCCCACGGGTGATGTGTGAGAGCTAACTGTCGGGTGTCCTAATAGTAGTGTGGGTGTTGTGTACCCCACGGGTGAATTAATGACTGTGTTATGTGCCGAAATTACTGACATAATGTGAAATTGCTTGTTGTTCGACTGCTTGCAGGTAGACTGCGATTACTGGGTAACGTTTATCTTACCTTATTGTATCATTAACTGTTGTTTCGAAAACCTTTGTTTATTTTCGAGTGACCATGGATATCCTTACTTAGCTGTCGCGCTAACTACACTTCATTGTGTCATTTATTAGATGCAGTCTAGCGTGGGCCCCTGTGGCTGATGAGCTTTGAATAGGATGGGAGTCGAGGTTGAAGTCTACTCTATCCTAGAATAAACACCCTGGGAGGATTAGTTTCATATGTACACTGTTGAACGTTGATGTGGTTGTTGATGTTGTAAGTTTAGCCTTAACGTTTGGGTATAGGAGAGATGCCCGAGCATGGCGGTAACACCCAGTTTTCTACTGGTTGGTTAGACGCTTCCGCAATGTATTGTATTATTAGGATTTTGTAATAAATCTAAGATGTAAAAATTGGGGTGTTACAAGGATGGTGCTAGAATCTTCCCGAAATTTCCTAAGTCTCAATATCGGGATTCCTCACTTCTACTATTAGGTTCTTGAAGGAAGAAGAGTTCCTACTTGAAGAAATTTTTTTTAAAAATATATATATGAAGTTGACGGCGCAATGGAGAAAGGAGGAGAAGAAGAATTTTCTTCCATTAAACAAATGAAATATTGGCCAAGATAGGAAGAAACGGGAGAAGAATATGAAGACCTCATCTTATCCTCATCAATACAAAATTAAATATAATAATGGGTAGGATAAATAAAACGCATGTAACTCAAATAACCCCCAACCCAATTTAACTCATTTAATTCAAAGAAATATTTACTTATATTATAAATATATTTATGTACATATACATACGGCCCACTACTTATATATACATATAATAACAATAATAATAATATAAATATATCATACTTATGTACATACGATCCATATATATATAAATATATATGTACACACACGCATACTATGCCTATATATAATAAAAAAAATTGTTTTTAAACTAGTAGTAAATATATATACTCTTATGTACATTTTCCTACATATTTTTTTTATAACAAAAAAATAACAATAATAGTAATGATGAGGTTTCAAATGGCTCAAATGAATATGAACATAAGAGTAGGCTTCAATGAATATGGTTTAAGGTCTAAATGAACATTGAGGAAATAATAGGAATGACTTCAGGAGTTCAAATGAGCTAATATCGGAAGAAGAAAATCTCGGGTATTACAATCTACCCTCCTTAAAAGAAAGCTTCATCCTTGAAGCAGTCTTATCTTAACACTAAGATTCAAAATTGATGTTCTACAACTCTAGGCTACAACGCCTAAAACGAGGTGTTAAAATCTATCCTCCTTAAAGGAAAGTTACGTCCCCGTAACTTGAACTATTACTTGAAGCAAACACATAGAGGCAACAAGGTACACAAAATCAAAAATTCTCATACCATGCTTTAAATCAACAAAAGCTTAAGCAATTAAGCACATACCTGAAGAATACACACCCTCGGAGTACAACAGCCACAGCTGATTAACAAATAACAATTTGCACTTATAGCATCAAATAATCAATTAGGAAAAATGAACCGCATAGTTCAAACTAAAGTACTAGTCATACTCTTAAGCTTTCTTTTCCCTAGTATCCTTAATTTCTAGAGTTCAAACCTAGGTTATATCACAACCTAGGCCCCAAAGGTTCGAACTGCTCTGATACCAATTTGTAACACCCCAAAAACGGCCTATTTTTTTTTTCTATTTTCACCAATTAATTAAGTAATTCTTAAAACATAACTCGAAATGCGGAAGCTTACAAACTTAATTGAAAAGGGATGCTACCGCCACACCTAATCCTTACTTGGTTAGATGCAAGGCTAACCTTAAACAAAATCCAAAATAAAATCCTTAGTTCACAAGTCTTTCTAAAAGTAAAAAATAATAATCCACTATTACATCAATTTCTTCTTAAGCCTTGATAGTCCTCAGAATCTCGGTCTACCGCACTCTCACAGCAAACCGTGTCAAATATCACCTGCTACTCAAATAGAGATTTCAAACCAAAACAACAAAGTAAGGGGTTAGCAACACTTGCTAAGTAAGGGACTGCTTGCCCCTAAAGAAAACAATTTTTTTTAGCAAATAATCATTTACTTTACTTTACCCCTTCTTTCAAAATTCGGATGCTCTGCACATTTGATCCAGAAAAACAATTTATAGATATTCATATGAAAAAGCATAGGGGACTTCTCATAATATATATTATCACTTATAATATTTTCATAAAAACTTTATTTTGTGTCATACTTGCACACCACAAAATGCATATGGAAGCACATCACATACACAATGGGACAGGGTCCTTTATACTTAGGCCCTAGTGAACAGCTCCACGCTGAACACTCCGCAAAATTCCCATGTCAATGGAAACAGGATTCTAACCTTAAGTGTGCACACCCCCGAGTAAGGATTCCAAGCCTCACCGGAAAGTTACTAGCCCTAGTATTCGGGGATTTTTCCTACCGAATACTCCTCAAAATAGGGTACGTGACCCTAGTGGTAGGCATAACCTAACCACTCCTCAATTCAACAGGACAACAATTGCCCTAGTACCCGGGGATTGTTCCTACCGAATACTCCTCAAACAGGGTATAAACCCTAGTGGTAGGATTATCCTAACCACTCCTCAACAGGGCATAGCCCTAGTATTCAGCATACAACTGAATACTCCACAATGTCAAGTAAATCAATTTATAAACATACTTCCATAGCTTGAAATTATTTCACTTGACATAAAATTTGCTCATAGGCATCATAATAATTTTTGTAAAATAAATCATACTTAAACATTAAATAAATCCCACAAAAAGGGTTTACCAATATACAATTTCTCATTTTGAAAATTTCGTTTGAAAAATTCATTTCTCAACTAAATAGAATAAAATTCACATTATGGTCAAATCATGCAAATTTGACATTTACATTGCTCACGAGAGATATCTTTATACATACACAACTTAAATAGAGAAATATATCACATGAATATATATTAATACATAAATACACGTACGGCATATTACAATTAAACAAAATATTTTTTTCTTTATAATAACCGTACGTAAGTCCAAATACACATTCATACTATACATTCACCTAACTCAAATCTATAAACTAACATTTGTTTACCCATCACTTATATCTATTCAAATTTTTAGTTAAAATACAAATAATCCTATGTTTTTAGATAAAGAGGGTAAGCCATATAATTATTTATATACATATACTTTATAATTAAGTACGGTAATTATTACAAGTATATAAATACATAGAAATACATACATATATGTAATGTTATATTTTAATGCATAATAATATCTATGTACGTACTACATAAAAACAACAATAATATTATTTCTCTCCTTTTTTTTTTGTTTGTTTGAAACCTACGTAAGTACATAGTATATAAAATAAAATAAAAACAAATTTAATAGTAACAATTAACATAGCCATAACATAAATTTCTTAGATCAAGGTTCCTAGATAAAACAACACTTTTCAAGAATCAATTTCACAAAAAAAGATGCACATCAAATTCATGCTTCAAATACATACTCATGTATTCAAATCAATTAGGAATTTCTCACAAGAACAATACATATTCATCCATTAAAATATAATCTATCACTTAAAATAATCCCTAAAGTTTAAGGGCAAGCAAAGAGAACAAAAATCCACTTACCGGATGGTGCTAGAATCTTCCCGAAATTTCCTAAGTCTCAATATCGGGATTCCTCACTTCTACTATTAGGTTCTTGAAGGAAGAAGAGTTCCTACTTGAAGAAACTTTTTTTAAAAATATATATATGAAGTTGACGGCGCAATGGAGAAAGGAGGAGAAGAAGAATTTTCTTCCATTAAACAAATGAAATATTGGCCAAGATAGGCAGAAACGGGAGAAGAATATGAAGACCTCATCTTATCCTCATCAATACAAAATTAAATATAATAATGGGTAGGATAAATAAAACGCATGTAACTCAAATAACCCCCAACCCAATTTAACTCATTTAATTCAAAGAAATATTTACTTATATTATAAATATATTTATGTACATATACATACGGTCCACTACTTATATATACATATAATAACAATAATAATAATAATATAAATATATCATACTTATGTACATACGATCCATAATCCATATATATATAAATATATATATGTACACACACGCATACTATGCCTATATATAATAATAAAAAATTGTTTTTAAACTAGTAGTAAATATATATACTCTTATGTACATACGATCCATATATATATAAATATATATATGTACGAAGGTTGAACATATAGAGATTGGTGAAATGAAGTAGTGAGGGTGTAAAGGTTGAGAAGATTTAATAGAAGTAAATGTAAATAAAAGCGGATGGGGGCTAGAATGTCGTGGAGATTGGTTCGAAGCGTATTGTAGAGGTTTGATTTCCATCAAGTTATGGTTGAAGGAGCTTGGAACATTGTCCTGAGTGGCGTCACACTCAAGCTCCCAATCCTCAGTCGGTTGGGAATTTTGTCAAACACTTTGTCTACAAGTTCCCTCCGAATCTCATCTTCTCAGATTGAGAGCGGGAGATGTGGGTAGTGGGCTACATCTCATTGCGATATCTCGCCAAAGAGATGATCCTATACTCTTGAAGAGATCGGGGCCCTCGATCTAACAAGATCATACAAAACATACACACAATTTCAACATTCCCCAAAGAAATCAAACTCATTCATCAATCTAGATCATGAACACAAATCTCCATCCTCCCTAGCCCCAATCCTAGGGATTAGCCCTTCATAGGCTTTAATAACATCATGTCATTCAAATAGAAAAGCATATTTACAAGATCAAGATAAAAAGCAAATAACTTTAGGAAAAAAGAAAAAAGCAAGAGAGTTCCCAAGAGAAAGCAAGTTTCAATGAAAGAGTTTACCCAAGAGGATCTCAAGGCTATGAAGATCCAAGTTCTCCTCTCCAAAGAGCTCTTCCTCCTCTCCCTAATCCTAGCTAACCCTAACCTAAAGTGAGAAATGAAAAATTGACAAAAGACCCCCTCCTCCTAGCTGAAATGTCCCTTAAATACTAAAACATCGCGCAGGATTCTGGTGCCTGTCCACGCCTACTCACACGCGTGTGGACTGGCGTGGACGGTTACTGGAATGATTCCACGCCAGCTCACACGCGTGGTGGTGCTTGTGGGCGTGAATTTCTTCGTTCTCGTCTCTTTTGTTGTTTCCGGTTTGGTCTTCGTGTGTCCCCGTGTGGATTGGTTCTTCTTTTCATTGCTTTATGCTTTCTTTGGTTGATTTCAGCCTTTAATCCTGTGGGAATCCTTCAAAACACTCCACACGAAACTCTTTTGCAATTTGTTAGTAAAATAGCACGAAAACACATAATTGCATTCTTCAAGACTTTGTTTTGGCAAGAAATCAACTTAATTAGTTCTAGATAATTAGGTACTTTTGGCGTCTATCAGCAATCACACTCTTTTGTTTTCTCTCTTCTTTTTTCTTTTCTCTTTTTTTTTTCTAATTTTCTCTCTTTTCCTCTTAATTTTATTTTCAAAATTTTGACATGATCTCCCCTCAATTTGTCAATTCTTACTCACAAAATCCTCACAATTCATTCCAATGCCAATCACTCAATCACAATTCAAGAATATGCAATTTCAATTCAAAGTCAACAATTTCAAAAGTCAACTTCATCTAGTCAATTTCACTAGGGTTGAAGGGGTGAGTGCAATTTCAACATGCATGTGTGTGCATCATCAAACTCCTTTCACAATTAAGCATAGAAACATGTTTCCAACTCATCAATTTCACTCAATTTTCATGCTATCATCAAACCCATATTCAAGATTCTTCAAATTCCAAACTAGGATTCTTCAAGCTTTTCAATTCTCACAAATTATTCCAATCAAACCAAAGAAATCAAGAAAACAATGTTCTAAGATGCAAGACTAGCCATTATTCACATGTTTCAACCAACAATATTCACAAGACAATGTAGAATCAAATTCAAGGTTTTAGAGAGAGAAAGCCTCATGACATAGCTATGGGGTAGTGGAGTTTTGAAGCTTTTACCTTCTTTTGGATGTTCTTTGCAAGAAAAATGCTTGAATGGATCTCAAAAGATGAAGAGTAGTGAAGAAAGTAGCTAAACCTTGCATGGAAGATGAGTGTATTTCGTGTTTTTGGAGGAAGAATGGAGTGGGAGGGTTTAAATGGATGGTTCGGCCCTTCACCGATTTTGGAGATCCTTCCACACGACGTCCATGCGTGGCACGTCGCGTGGAATATTCTATAAACTTTCCATGTTGATGCTCGCGTGGATAATCTGGCGTGGAACATTCTATATAATTTCCACGTGTAGGTCCACGTGTGGACCACACATGGAAGTTATACAGTGATGTCTTGTTTTCTTCCCCTATTTTTTCCATCACTTTTGATTATTCTTTTGCTCAACTTTTTCACCAATTTTTCCACACAACTCCTGCAAGTTAGTCCCAAAAGAAATGCCAAAACAAAAACCAACATAAACAACAAAAAATGCAAAAGAAACAAAGACAAATATTCACAAGATAACCTTGGGGTGCCTCCTAGGAAGCGCCACATTTAACGTTTTTGGCTAGACTCAACTTTTCCACCTTTCAATCATTGTCATTCACCTTTGGTTGGAAGCACTTGGGGGTCCAAGTGTTCTTCCAAGACAACCTTTCAACTTCTCATTTGGGCTTGGTCTTAGTTTTCACCTTGACAATTTCCTTTGAAGCACATTTCCCTTCTTTCATAAGAGTGACCCTTTCGGTCTTAGCTTTCTGACCATCAAAACGAAGTGTAATTTCTTCCGTGCCCACATCAATCAAGGCACGGCAAGTGGACAAGAACGACCTTCCCAAAATCAAAGAACCGAAGGGTTCATCTTTTCCCATTTCACACACCACAAAGTCCCCGGCACTATTAATTCTCCAACTTTGACTAACACGTCCTCTGCCAAACCTTTGGGATACCGGATGGTCCCATCGGCTAGTCGGAGTGTGAGTCTAGTTGGACTCAAATATGGCAGATTCAATCTTTCAAAAACACTCAACGACATGATATTAATAGAGGCTCTAAGATCGGCCAAAGCTTTATGGAATTCCACGTCCTTGATAGAACATGGAACTACAAAAGCTCTAGGGTCACCCTTTTTCATTGGGCACCACCCCGTAGAGATAAGGATCGAGGTCTCTTAACCTAAACAAGCAAACTCCTCAACATCATCATTTTCAAATATTTCTCTCCATTGGGCATCTGATAAACATTATTTTTCGGTTTATTTTAAATAATCTTTTTATTATTAAATAGCTATAGTTAGCTAATTTTATACATATTTCTATTTATTATTTTTATACGTAACTTTTAACAATATTGTTAATTTTTGGGGTTGTTTTTGTTATTAAATTAATTTTGTTATTAATAAGATTTGTCAGCCCAATAATTCTTAACCTAATGTAATAATTTGTTATTATTATTATTATTATTGAAAAGGAAGGAACGCAGGCTGCGCAGCTCCAATCGAGTTTCATACGGGAGCCGCGAGAAATATCCATCAAACTCGGTCTTCTTGGTGCCATAATCGGAGCTATCTTTGTGCGTTATAGGAGATACGGTTGGACCAAATTAGTATAAAAGGAGCCGAACGTTCATCGTTTTATCATCATCAATTACCGGACCAATTCTGGTTAGGCAGTAGAGGAATTCCAGCGGCAACGATCAGTTTCGGTCGGCAGTGAATCAATTACGGCGGCGACGTAATTCTGGGTTTGAAGAATTTGGGCGGTGCGACTTTCATTCCAGTGATTTTCTGCGGCTTCAATTCTCCAGCAGCAAAAGTTTTGATTGGGCAAAGCAATTTATTTCTTGGTTCGGCGCACTGCAGTTCTAATTGCATCACAACACGGTTACTCTTCTTTATTTCTTGAATTGCTTGTTGTCATTTAAGCTTTTAATTTTCAATTGTGCATTGTGAGTAGTGATTTTTAAAGCTTAGATTACTGTGCAATTTTCTTGAGTTTTGTACTGTCAAAATTAGTTGTTGATTTAAAAAACAATGATTTGCTAAATTTGTTAATCTAGGAATATGATGATATTGCCATGACATCTATGTATTAGTTTATGTTTAATATTGCCAATTAATTAAGTTTTACCCTTTGATCTTATTTTAGTGATTGATTGTGTTACTGGGTGATCAACTTTAACATAATTGAACTGAATTGAGGGAATTTCTAGAGTAGAGATCATGCCTATTAATTCCATGCTCCTAAGGGTAAACGAGTGGATAATTTGATTGTCTTATCAGATTATTTATTTGGTTCATAAACCGGGTAGTCCGTAAGTTCTTTTAGGCATAATGGGTTTTAACCGTTTGAATAAGTTAAGTACACGAATGGTTAAAGCACTTGACTATCTTTAGACGCCATACGGAGTAGTCATATAGCAGTTAGAACGAACCCTTAATTTGATTGGCAAGTTAAACTAATATGCATAATTAGTAATGGTTATTGATTCATGTTCTTAGGTTTTTCCAACTTGATTGTTATTCGATATTCTGGTTCTGTTTATTTGTTTACTTTCCTGAGATTTGATTCAATTATTTTACATTTGAGTTTATTCTCATCTTTGATATTTGTTTTGAGCATTTTGAATTGTAAGTTCGTTATTTTATTTTTCAAGTCATTAAATTGCATTGTCTAAATTGCATCGTATTAATTCCCTGTGGTTTCGACCCTTGCCTTTGCACACTATCACTACAACCGATTCGTGCACTTGCGATGACTATTTAAAATTGTCCATCAGCATCACAATGAAACTTTTGTAAAAAAAACATTAAATGTACCTTTTCTCGCCCGTGCATCCTTCTTTGGGGTATTGGTTTGGTGCTATGGAAGCACCTTTTCTTTTTCTTTGCTTCTGAGATCACAAGAGGTGATCTCCCCCTTTCCTTTGCTTGATTGACCACAAGAGGTAGTCTCTTTTTCCTCCTTTTGGAAACCACAAGAGGTGGTCCCCTACGCATGACATTCTTGGCTACAAGAGGTAGCCTCCCTTGCTTCTTCTTTCTCTTGGAAACCACAAGAGGTGATTTCCTTGGCATTGAACATCGGACCGTAAGAGGTGGCCCTCTCTACTCCCATCTCCTTTCTACTCCCTTCGCGACAACAAATCCCACACACAACATCCATCGCATCACAACCTTCACGACTATCCTCCTCTATAGCAGTTATGGCATTGACTCTTTCTTTTGAATTGTTCTTCGTGTTGCTAGGTTATTGCCCAAAATGCCTTTCAGACATCATATTGAACGTTTGGGAGATTTGGACCTTAATTGTTTTCATTGTTGCCTTCGATTCTTGCCTTAAGCCCGCTATTTCTTGCCTTATGTCTTGAGTGATCTCATGCTTGAGATTCACTCGATCGTTTTTAATAAGCTCCATAATGGCTTTGGATAACCTCTCATCCAATTCCCTTATGTCTTCTCTTCTTTGCATCGGGTGATCTATTTGGGAGAATTCCACCTATACTGATTAGTTTGAGCTCCACCTCCTTAATTTGCGTCATATGCAATTCGACCTCTATCACTTTGGTCATAGGTCGGTTTACCGCCTTGGTTCATTTGGGGCCTCCCTTGGTATCCCCCTACACTACTCCAACCTTCACCTTGCTTCCATCGATGGCTATTTGATCCACCACCATATGCATTGAAATTATTCCCCCGTTGGTAATCCACCGCCTCCACATGTTCACTCGTAGAGGTGGATGTGCATGCATTCGTATCATAGGGTCCACCGGAAATGTTGCAATACAAAGACAATGCCATGCACGGCTTCGATTTAGCCTCTAGCTTTTCCACCATTGCTTGGAGTCTTTTTATCGTATGATTCATTGCTTCCACTTTCGCATCACTAGCCACATTATCTTTAAGCTCATACATCCCGGTGCGGTTCTCCCTCTTGTTGTACCAAAATGAGGTGTTGTTTGAAATCCTCTCTATCAAGTCTTCCACGTCGGATGGGGATGATGATACAAAGGCACCACGTGACGAGGAATCCAAAAGCATATTCCCGTCGTCTGTGAGACCTCCGTATAACAAACTAATCACGTCCCACGGGCGGGCATTGTCTCTTCAAAGTCTTGAACCTTCTCCACGCTTCACCCAAACTTTCAAGGGGACTTTGTTTAAACTCTTGAACTTGTTTTCTTATCTTCATGGTCTTTCATTAATGGAAAAAATTCATTCATAAATTCTTTGTGAAGTTGTGGCCATGAGCAAAAATGGTGATCGTCTTGGCTATCAAGCCACCTAGATGCTTCTCCGATGACGGGGAATGGAAATAGTTTCAACCGATTGATCTCGTCGCTCACACCTTCTTGCTTGAACATGCCACATGCTCGGATAAATCTTGTAATGTGGACATGCAGATCATCCGATGGTAAGCCACTGAACGAGCTATTTTGAACTAGAGTAAACACGGAGGGATGGATGTGGAAGTTCAAATTCTCCAATGGTGGCACATAGATGGAATTGTGCATGGTAAAATCGGGTGTCATGTAATCAGCTATAGATCTTCCCCGTTGGTCATTTGGGGCATCATAGAAGTCTACCACCCGGATGGGTTCTAGATGGCATATGTTCTCCATGTGTGGCTCTTCTTCGATGGTAGGTTCAAGAGGGATTGGGGTTCCCCCTTGCACTCTTTCTCCTGGTAGATGGGTTTGAATATGAGGTGGTGTTTGGGGTGGAATCCCTCTTCCGTGGGATCCCCCCTCTATTAGCACTAGTTGAAGCCATATCCTCCAAGTGTGTGTTTTTCCTCCTTGTCTTGTTGCGCGATTGATTTCTGAATTGAGAGGGAGTAGGCCTTGAGTGCCTCTCGCTCTCGTGTGCATTCACCTACAAGATGGTTTGAAAGAAGCAAGATCTCCTCCCCGACTAGAAGTAGTCTCTAGGGAGGGTTAGTAGCAAGTAAAAGAAAAAGAAAAAATAATAAAGGAGCCAAAAATACACAAGTATTCCAAAGAGCAAAAGCTAAACAATAGCAACCAATTGCCTCCCCAGCAACAATGTCATTTTGTTTCTCGGTTTTTGAGTGCGTATCAAAAGATTGGGGTTACCCCTAGGTATTATCGTTGTCTCAAGGATGTCAAGTAGGAAGTATTGTTTAGCTCTTAGTCAAGGGAATGCCTTGCATTTTCATCATTCGCCCCATCACGAAAATTCAACAAATGATAGAATTGTTGTTGTAGTTTGGACAAAACAAAGAATCAATGAATGAAATCAAATAAAGAAAGCTAGGGAGTGAATTGTGAGCAATCATGATTCATCATTGTGTATCTTTTGCATAGGAGATTTGGCTTGTGTGGTTGGTTATTCTCTGGTGACTTGCTACTACCGTTCACCTTCGATCTACTAGGTACTCTCTAACTTTGGAGTGCTTTTAGGCAACCAAGAGGCATAGAGGCTTTTTCACAAACACTTTGCCTAAATCACCTTGCCTATTCATGCTTATCAAGTCCAAAATAGGAAATCACAATTGATTGGAGCTACAACAATGCTACCAATACCTTGCCTAGCTTTGATGCCTTAGATCATTCAAAGAGTGGCCAACCTCAAAGAACACATACAAACCATCAATCATGAACAAGAACAATTCCTCCAATCCACACAATCCAATCTCCAAATTAGGAATTAAGAATCAACACTTAGCATCATGAAATTTCACAACTCAATCCCTAATAGAAAATTACCTACTCATGATTGTAAAAGTAAAACCTAATTGCATAAATTGGGAATGGAAATGAAAATCTAAATTGCAAACAAGATCAAAATAGAAATAGAGATTTACCTAAACAAGAGCAATAGAATTCCAAATCAAAACTTGAATGTAGATCTTCTCCAACAAGATTGCAAGGAAATGTAAATGTTTCTCTCACTACAATCTAAGTGTAAGCTCTACGTTCTCTCTAGAAAAATCTAATTCAACATCAAAGCTAACAAAAAACTCTATAAAATATCTATTCTAATGCCTTAAATAGCCTCCCCCAATTGCCCTTAGACAAATTCCTCATGCTATGCCCATCCACGCCATGTCCATGCATGGATGGTCACGTGGATACTTCACTTAATCGCCATTTCTCTTCCTCCACGCATGGAATGGTGGCGTGGAGGTTGCTGAATAATTTCCACGCCACACTTCACGCGTGGAAGTGTGTATGGACTCCTCCGGTCTCTTCTCCTTTGTTTGCTTCAGTTGCCAAGTTCACATGCTTTCCCTTTAAGCCTCAAAAACCTATAAAACCATCTAAAGTGTGCCAAGAGCAGAGCTTTGCAATTCATTAACACATTAGAGCATAAAACTCCATAGATTAGTCACAAAAGGATATCAAATAAGCACAATTACACCCATTAATTGGACACTTTTCCTAGGTATCTTTGGCACTTATCAGCATGATTTGGAAAATTTTATGTAATAGTTAGCTTATTCTATTTTGGACTTAGACAGAATTGAATAAGGGATGATGTTTTCCCTAAGAACCTTTAATTGGAGACTTTATTTTAATACTTTATATTTGGGATTTTATGCCTTGAACTATTTTGGTTTAGCCTTAGCACTTAGGTTTGTTAGTTGCCTAAGTGTGGCGATAATACCCTCAATAAAATTTTTAAATTCTTTTGAGTTCTAAATCATGTTTTAATATTAACTTAATAAAGGGGGCTGATTTCGGGGATGTTACAAGTTTGTATCAGAGTAGTTCGAACCTTTGGGATATAAGAAGTTGAGTTATGGAATTCTGAAAATCTAGGTTATGAACCTTTTGGGATATATGATGTTGAATTACCAGTGATATTAAAATCTAGGTTATGAAATTTTGAAAGCCTAGGTTGTGATCATTTGGGACATAGGAAATAAATTTGTTTAGGAAATTCGAAATTTTGGAAATATCGCGTGAGGATGTGTGATATTGTATAATTGTTTCATATTTATCTTCTTTGATTGCTAATACTTGCAAGTGGTGTTGCATGGTTCGGTGAAAATTTGAGGTAATAACTTTATGTTTCTATATTTGAGGAAATAAAATATTTGGACTTGGTGATGTATTTAGCGACAGATTGTTTATTTTGAAAATTTAGGTTTATGAGATAAATAATTAAAATTGGTGATTTAATGGACGTGATTTACTATAGTTTTGGATACATTTGGGAATTGATGGTCTGAGTAAGAATTTATAGGAAACCCATTAAGATCCTTGTTGAAGATTTTGGACTTGATTGGAATACTCAAGGGATAATAATGCTTAAGTTGAGAGCTTGAGATTATTTGGAAGATTGAATGTTATGGATAATAAACTTGAGAAGGAGAAATGGATAGTATTCTAATATTTAAATTTGCTCAATGGATTTAGGCAAAATTTTGTTGTACTAATAAAGTCTTTAATGAATTATGGAAGATTGGAATTATGTGGATTCTAGTTGGACTATATTTAAAACCTTAAGTCAAAGACCTTGTGGTATAGTGGCACCCAGTTTACACTCCCATGTAGAAGGGAGTGGATTCTCGCCTTAGTGGAGGCAACTCTTGACTCTTTGTGCTTCAGTATGAAAAAACACCGAGGGTGTGCATCTTCAGGTATGTAGTTACATGTTTCATTTGATTGCTTTTTAAGGTATGAGTTGGTAAAATGTGAGGAATTATATGCTTATTTAATACTTCGTAATAAGATATAAAATATTTGTATGTGGGATAGTGTTTATTTGGTATATTATGTTTTAATACAATAATCAAGTGTAAATCTCGTGATTATTACAACACCGGGCATAGCCCTCACATTACGCATATATCTTCCATAACTTTAAAATAAATCTTTTAACATATAGTTATTCTTTTAGGCTCTCAAACCCACTCCCATCCATGTGGAAGTGTAAACCGAATGCCACTAGACCACAAGGTCTTGTGCAAATCTTGAATAACTTATTTTCACAAAAGGATGCTTAAAATAACATCTTACAAATACCTTGTTCTTGAAAACTTCACCAAACTTTCATTTCTTAGTCAAATAGTTCAAGATTCATGTTGTGACTAAAAGTACACCTTTTGCCACTATAAACATAATTATGCATATGCACATAATACAAGAATTTCCCATACATACACAACTATACTCACATAGCGAATATATATATATATATATATATATATATATATATATATATATATACATACATACATACATATATACGGTACATGATATACATACATATATAATTATATACGTTACATAATATATATAGATAAATATGTGGGTATTTACTTATAATTTAGAATACACTAAAGTATATAGAAACATACATATACTTGATATATACATTTTCTTTATAAAAAAAATATTATAATACATCTATGTATAGGTTCCAAAGTACACATAATCTCATATACATAAATATATTATAAAACACATATATGTATACATATGGACTACAATAGAATAACTTATATATTTATATTGTATTATAATTTTTTTATACGAAAAAAATAATACATATATATACATAGCCCATTACACTAGGGGTGAGCATAACCCGCCCAAACCGCCCGACCCGTAAACCGTTTAAAAGAGATCCGAACCAACCTAAACCGAAATACCAAAACCAACCCAATCAATATTAAAATTATGGTTTAATTGGTTCGGTTTGGGTTTGTGTTTTATGAACCCAACCCGCCCGATAACCCGAAGTATAACTAGGGTTAGGTTAGGAAGTTCCCCTATATATATATGCTATGTAGAGGATGCGCAGCCAGAGCCCAAATGCCCAAATCTCAGTCTCAACTCTCACTACTTTAGAAGGAATCCTCTCAACTCTCACTTCTCACTTTCTCAGCCTCACTGTCTCATCTCTGTCTCTCACAGTCTCACTCTCTCTGATCTCTCAATTCTCCTATCTCACACTCTCGGACTCTCCTATTTCCTCTCAGGCTCTCAGCTCTTAGCTTTCACTCATCACTCTCAATCTTTACTCTTCAGTCACTCCTCTCAGAGTCTCAACCCCTCACTGTCTCTAATCTCTATCTCACACTCTCACAGACTCACATAGTCACACTCTCACACTCATCGACTTCTCTTTCATCTTCACTTCAGATCTACTCACTACTTGCCTACTTCAGATCTACTCTCGCAGAGTCGCAGTCTCGGCTCCTCAGTCGCCTCTCGCGGTCTCGCCCCTCTCGTCTTCTCCGGTGATGCCGTGAGTTCGTGACGCCGTGAAGCAGGTGACGCCGGTGACGACGTGAAGCAGGTCTCGCCGGTGATGCCGTGAACCTACTTCTCCACTGACGCCGTTCTCTAGGGAATTTTTGGGAGAAAGAAGTAAATAAAAAACCCGAAATCCAACCCGAGACCGACCGAACCGAAATACTAAAAACCGATTGGGTTCATTAAATTTAATAATGAAATTGGGTTTGGAAATTTCAAACCGAAAACCGAACGGTTTGACGATTTATAGCCCCGAACCGAACCGAACCGCCCGATGCACACCCCTACATTACACAATTATAGGAACATATACACACATACGGCTACAACATATATATATTTAAAATAAATTTTATACTATATATAATCATTTAACAAGATTTCCAAATGAATATTAGTCAATTTCTACAAGAGATAACTCATGCTAAAATAAAAATATTTCATGCTTAAGAATTCATACATGAAACAATTATTCACAAATATCATCCACCCCAAATCATGTAAGGGCAAAGCATAATACAAAAATCCACTTACTTGGATGACTTAATTTCTTCGAATACTTCTAAACTCTACTTGGCAAATCGAAGAAGAAGAAGAATTCTCTTCTTCTATGGTATTTTTTCAGCCAAGCTACACAAAGGGGGAGGAAGAAGAAGAAGATCGGCCAAGCTACACAAAGGGGGAGGAAGAAGAAGAAGAAGAAGAAGAAGAATATTTTTTCGGCCAAGCTACACAAAGGGGGAGGAGAAGAGGAAGAAGAAGAAGAAGAAGAGGAAGAAGAAGAAGAAGAAGAAGAATTAGTTAGGCTTATTAAGGGGAGGTTAAAGAAAGGGGGGTTATAGTCATTATTAGGCTTTTAGTGGTCATTAGTTAGGGTAGTGAAGGGATGGCACGAGTTTATTACCGAAACAGTCCCTTGACTATTGTGAAATTATCAATTTGGTCCTCGACAATTTTTCGTACCCAATTAAGTCCCTCGACTTTGAAAATTTTAACCAATTTGGCCCTCCGTTTATTTTGCTGTTAAAATTGGGACCAAATTGATAATTTTGCTATAGTCAAGAGACCAAATTGGTAATTATTCTATAGTTAAGGGACTAAATTGGTAGTTAATTTTTCACTAAAATGGTCCCTTGACTATAGCAAAATTACCAATTTGATCCCTTGATTATAGCAAAATTACCAATTTGGTCCCGATTTTAACGACAAAAATAAACAGAGGACCAAATTGGTTAAAAATTTTCAAAGTCGATGGACTTAATTGGGCACGAAAAATTGTCAATGACTAAATTGGTAATTTCGCAATAGTCGAGGGACCATTTTAGTAATAAACTCTATTGGCACCTATTAGACATAATTTGTTTTAGAAGTGGTACCAATATCTCTATGATCATATATCCAAAATAGAGTACTTTAAATAATAATTAAAGTATACTTTAAAGTAGTATAAATTGTAATACTAGAAATATTAGGCTCAAAGGTCAAATGAATGATGGAAGAAAGAATAGTAGGTCCAAAAGAGTAATGTTGGGAGTTCAAAAGAATTGATATCAGGAGAAAATATCTCAGGTATCACAACAACTGTTGAACACGAGGAGTCTCATCGAGGAGTGGAAGAATATGTACACCAAATGGTGGGTGACATGCTTAATTACTCGAGTGGTGGAAGTAGCTAAGTTATGAATGATTAATTTGCACCTGCTCGAGAGGTTGAAGAACCAAGCAGTGAAGTTGCCCCACAAGTTACGTTCCGAGCAGTTCTCCAACAACTCGAGAGGTAGTAGAATTGAGTGGTGAGATGTCTCGAGAAGTAGAAGTTTCGCTCAGCTTGCCTCACATATCAACCATTCGAGAGGATGCATGACCGAATGTTGAAGGCGAACAGGGAACCAGTACTCGTGAACCTGAACGTTTTGAGCTGTCACCAACGCAATATGGAGATGAAGGAATCATTTTGAAATCCGAGTCTGATGACTCATCCAGCTCTGGT
Organism: Ipomoea batatas; assembly: GCA_002525835.2. Taxonomy (NCBI): domain Eukaryota; kingdom Viridiplantae; phylum Streptophyta; class Magnoliopsida; order Solanales; family Convolvulaceae; genus Ipomoea; species Ipomoea batatas. The sequence continues at coordinate 23,216,999 of CM008344.1, forward strand.
GGAAACAAGGAAGCACCAACTAGTATGAGTTTTAATTACTTTTTTTTTGTGAATTTGGAATAGGTCCAATCTCCTGGAGTTTCTCAAGACCTGAGGACAACCTTCAGTGCTACTACTGCCCAGTTCGTAGAATTCTCTAAGGAGCTAAAAAGACTCATGCAAAGGGTACCCAAGGCAGTATGCAAGTTAGTGAAAGAGACTACTGAAACTAGAGTAACATTAGTCAATGAATCGAAGTAGCTGCGACGTGAAAAGTAATTTTCTCTCATAGTCGCCTAATCGAACCGTCATCCGATGTTGATCAAGAATTTAAAGATTCAGTGGTTTTGTCTCTTACATTCATGGAGATGACAATGAACAAGATGATGACCTTTATCACAGATGTTCTTCAAAGCCAATGGATCATTTCAGCAGTCTTGGGGAATTACATGAAAAGGTCAATATCTCGATCAATGGAATTTCCACCCTTCGATGCTATTGTGATGATCCAAATGATGCCAAAAGGGTAAATAAGAGAAGGTTCCGAGAAGAGCGAGGGCAAGGTAAAAAGGTGAAAACCACCATCACTCTAAGTGGTGATGTTGTGCCCTACATCCCTTATGAAGAGGCAGTGAGAAAAGGTTTCGTGGAGATCGAAAACCTACCTATTTGGGCCAAGAGATGGGACTCTAAGAGTAAGCTAGAAAGGTTGATTATATCACTGATAGAAACAGGGAGATTTTAGAAACAAAGGATTCGAGATGATTTGAAGAATCGGTGCGCGAAAAGAAAAAGTAAAGGATTGAAGCTAAGGAAGCTGCCAAGGCAATTCATGAACGACTTGCCTCTTTCCAAAAGGGCACCCGCAATGATTCGGATGAAGTGTTGATAGGAATTTTGTTCAATGTCATAAAAGAGAGCGGAATCTCTCTAGTTGAATTGATGGAACGACAACACTTGAGTGTATTAGATGGTGGAGATGTAGTGTGATTGAGGGAGAGAACGTTCTTAAAGCCTTCACCAACTACCACAATTTCATAATCACTCTTTTGTATGATCATTTGGTAGTTCCGGGTGATATCTTGGGCTCAAGGAACAAGATTAATGTGATACCCCGAAATTTTAAACCCAAAAATTTATTTTCAAATTGAGATTATTTCGGATTTATTATTAAATCTAATATTCTTTAAGAATATTTCGTTATAATTATGTACCTTTCAAAACAAAGGTTGTTTCGCGAACTCTGGACCAACATATTTCAACTCAAGTTATTGTTTTAAAAGGGGTCCAAATGTTGTTTGAAATTAACCTATGGTAAAAAAAAAAAAAATTATCTCAAAGGATTATTTTGTGCAAAAATATTAATATTAATATTTTGGTACCAAGCTTATGAGATAAGATTCATCCATATTTTATTATTATTATTATTATTATTATTATTATTATTATTATTATTATTATATAGATTTGGATGGATAACTATCCATATATATTATATTATTATTATTACTATCATTATTATATATATTATATATATCATATTTCGTACATATATATATATATAAT
>CM008344.1:23235715-23261179 GCA_002525835.2 Ipomoea batatas
TACCTCTCCCTCCCCAACACTTTTCCTTCCATTTCACTCAAGTTTGAGTACTCTCCATCCCTGCCCCCGCCGGGGAATCCCCATCCCCGTGTCCGTAGGGGCAGAGAATTGGATTCCCCATCGGATACGATACAATTGACATCCTGCCTAATAACATTTATACAAATTATGAGTGAAATAGATTATGTCAAAAATATTAATTTAACATTTTAAATGCAAATAATGATAAGTGTAGTAGATTATGTAAAAATTTTACTATATAAGTAATTCTGCATCCCACCATTTATTGACTTATACTATTACGCTTATTGATGATATCTATGTTAAAAGTAAAATTTTAATACAATTAATGTTTTTTTTTAATTTTGTTGATTACTTTTTATTAATACAACTTATTATTATCATTTTCACGCTAAAATTTAGACGGACAGATGTTAAGACTTGCATGGTTTTAGCTGCAATTGGAGGGGTAATGTGTGGTTATTCTCAACACATTTACGATACGTTGTTTGAAATAATTTTTACAATTTTAAACGTAATTTTTTGTCCTTAAAAAATGCATATACGTACGACATTTATTTTTTACTAACAAAATATTACATTTAAAATTGTAAAAATTATTTCAAACAACATATCGTAAATATGTGGAGAATAACCACACATCACCCCTCCAACTGCAGATAGAACCATGCAAGTCTTAACATCTATCAATCTAAATTTTAGGAAGGAAAATGATAATAATAAGTTGTATTAATAAAAAATAATCAACAAAATTTAAAAAAAAAAAAAACATTAATTGTATTACAATTTTGCTTTTAACATAGATATCATCAATAAACATAATAGTATAAGTCAATAAATGGTGGGATGCAGAATTACGTATATAGTAAAAATTTTACATAATCTACTCCACTTATAAGTATTTGCATTTAAAATGTTAAACAAATATTTTTGACACAATCTACTTCACTTATAATTTGTATACATGTTATTAGGTCTTGATGTTAATTGTAGACGTATCCGATGGGAAACTCAATTCCCCGCACCTACGGAGAATGAGATGGAGACAAAAATAAGAGCATTCCTTCATAATGACGCACGTTTCAAAATCGTCATTTTAAACCTAAGTTCCAATAAGAAATTTAATCTTCATGATTATTTGTAGGTGGTTTGTTTAGTATGCCCAACTTTCAATATTCGTTGTCGAGAAATGGTATTATAAATACAATACATCATTCACATCAAACTACTGTGAAGCTATATTGGAAGAGATACTATATTTCTCGATTCATTTCCAGTTCGGGGCATTACTAGGAGTTACTTTAGGCATGGCTATGGGCCCAGATTAACATTTGATATTTGGCCCCTATTGGTACTAGCATATGCACTCTCATTGATAGTAGTGATTCCATTTCCTGCTTCACTTGGGATATATGTTTGTTCTTATGGGGTCGACACCGGCTTTAATCAGGAGGTACTGCTTCACTTGGGATATATGTTTGTTCTAATGGGGTCGACACCGGCTTTAATCAGGAGGTACACTTTTTTTTTTTTCACAATTTCTATAATCAAATACTTTAGGATCACTTTTTAGGTTAGTTGTATACAAACTAAATTCACAAAACATTTGTAGATTATTCATATGTTGCTGATACAGTTAGTTCCCGAATATAGGAGAAACATGATAGAACTCATGTTTGATGTCTGTTATGCATTAGGAGGTTGTCTGGTTTCTTGGTCAATTATTTAGTATTTAGATTATTTCGTTTTTAATTGCGTGCAACCTTTGGTGGTTTATTAGTTTTCGCAGTCTTATTTCTTTTGACATCAATTTGTTTGATAGAATTGATGCAGGACGCGTTAATGAGTCTCATAGATCTATATGGATGTTGATACGAGAGCATAAACATTATCTTAAATTTAGGGTGAGTTTTGCTATATTTCCCCAGCTTATAGGGTTAGGGGCGGTAGTGTTGGGTCACGAAAAATAAACTAATATAGGGTTGCTGTATTAGTTTGTGACCAACACTACCGCCCCTAACCCTATAAGCTGGGGAAATATAGTAAAACACACTCTAAATTTAAGACAATGTTTATGCTATCATATCAACAACCATATAGATTTACGAGACTCATTAACATGTCCTACATCAATTCTATCAAATGTCAAAAGAAAAGAATACTGCGGAAAATAATAAACCACCAAAGGTTGCATGCCATTGAAAGCGAAGTAATCTAAATACTAAATAATTGAACAAGAAAATCATACAGCCTCCTAACGCATAACAGACATCAAACACGAATTCTATCATGTTTCTCCTACCCTCGGGAACTAACCGCATCAGCAACACAGGAATAATCTACAAATGTTTTGGTGAAATTAGTTTGTATACAACCAACCTAAAAAGTGATCATAAAGTATTTGATTATAAAAATTGGAGTTAATACCAGCCAAGGTCCTCCGAGTTTGGTGGTTTCGCCACCTTTAGTCCTAAACTTTCAAATCGACCACATCTAAAGTTGGCGAAACAACCAAACTCGGAGGATCTTGGCTGGTATTAATTAACTCATAAAAATTGTGAAAATAAAAAAATTATACCTTCTGATTAAAACCGATGTCAAAAATTATACCTTCTGATTAAAACCGATGTCAAACTCTATAAGAACAAACATATCCCAGGTGAAGCCGGGAGATTGAACCACTTGTGAGTGCGCATGTTAACACAAATAAGGGCCCAATTATCAATGTCAATCTGGGCGAATTAGCTAGGCCCATAGTCCTGCCTAAAACAACTCCTAGCAATGTCCCGAACTAAAAATGAATCTAGAAATATAGTATCTATTCCCATATAGCTTTACAGTAGTTTGACGTGAATGAGCAATGAGGTATTATATTTAGAATACCATTTCCTCGACAACGAATACGAGTTGGGCATACTAAACAAATCACCTATAAATAATCATAAATCATAAATTTCTTATTGAAACTTATGTTTAAAAAGACGATTTTGAGACGTGCATCTTTATGAAGGAATGCACTTCCACCTAAATCCGTATGTCATTATCTCAGATAAAATAGCATACATCTTGTGCACACGATGCACATGTAACGCATGTGCGACAAGGCAGTTAGTGAGGCAATTGTAATGTTTTGGCTGCCAAACTAATTGTATAGTGTGTTGGTTTTGGCTGCCAAACTAGTTGTATAATGTGTTGAGGTGAGTTCTTACTTTGATAAAATAGATGATGAGGTCAATCGAATTCTATTTCGATAAAAGTGATGATGTTAGTGATCAAACAACCCTTGTTACTCACCAAAATGTTAAGGAGTTGCACAATCGAGTTTGTTTGGATATTGGAAAGTCTTTGAAAGGTCTTTGAAAATCAACTATTTTTTAACATGGCAATTTTTATCAATATAATTCAATTTATTTGTATGGGAGGGAGAGGTAGGAGATGATTGTAATCGCTAGGTGGCAGTCGTGGTGAATGAAGATATGGATGAGGCGGCAGCGGGCGCACTGCACCCGCCCCACAACTTTTTCCTGGCAGTGGATCTTACTTCCCACGGCTAAAATCCTCAAACTTGCAAGAGACTCAAAAATTCACTCCTTACATTTATTAAAAACTCATCCCTCACAATTTATTATTTCAAAAAACTCAACGAAAATGACAAATGTAGAAGGCCTTAGCCATAATGAAAAGGGTCCATTCCGTAGATTGTGAACAATATGATTGTGAAAAGTTATTGGGAACTATATGCAATAAGCTTAGATGAATATTACATTAAAACACTTTATATTATTACCTCAATATTGCGCGAATCCGAGCCCTAAATTTAGCGGCGAAGGGAAGGTGAATGCCACCATTGAAGAAGAATGCCATGACTAAAGGGTTTTGGACAGCTAGAAAATATGAAAGAAGAACTAGAAAATTTTGGATCAAAGATCGAGATCGAGTTGCAGAAAAGGGAGAGGAGTTTGAGAAGAAAAAGATCGATTTGCAAAGAAGGGAGAGTGAGTTTGAGAATAAGAAAATCGATTTGTAGAGAAGGGAGAGAGCGAGTTTGTGAAGAAGAAGATCGAGTTGCAGGGAGAGAGCGAGTTTGTGAAGAAGAATATCAAGTTGCCGGGAGAGAGCGCGTTTGTGAAGAATAAGAAGCTAATAGAGTTACCGAGAATGGAGAGATTTTTGGAGGGTGTAGGCCGTTTTTTAAAAGAATAATGGAGGGTTGGGTTGAATTAAATTCAAAGATGCTAAATCATTTGCCTATTGCATGCCATGCATAGGCATACCTGCAATGACGTATGCATCTGCCAAGCTAGCTGTACATCAAGACTTTAACTATCTACTCCCATGTCTCATCCTACTAGGAGTTGAAACTCTACACTGTCAATATCACTCCAAAATATTTTTTTTAAAGAATTTATTCAAAAATATTTGTAAAATTATAGTCTTGATAATCAACTTTTTTAACTAATAAAATATAATTTCATACTTTATTCCCTTGTATCTATACTCCTTAGATCGGATTACTCACCTAATTATGACTCAATTGTGTCAATTTTGTGCATTTGAGCTCAGAATTCAGAAATACTATCAAATCAGATGTTTCTTTCAAAATTAATGTACTGATACATCTATGAAGTATGAACTATAAGAAACTTTTCAAACTAATTTATGAGAGAGAGCAGAAAGGACATCAAACTCATAGAAGTATAAAGTACCTTGTCCATCAATCGTAAGCATCTTGTGCATTATAAGGAGGAACGTTGGTTCAATCTGCTCAAAAATGTGTGGAAACTGATTCATTGACAGAAGGATGGTGCCTATGGCACGCAGGCAGCCAACTGCAGCTAAAGCACCAGGATCATCACCTTTTTCATCTGATTCCGCAATGTTTATGCACTTCCAAAATGCAGCAGCCTATAAGAGTACCAATATTAGGGGGAAAATAATACCAGATCTCAGCTGCACTAGAACAAACCACTAATAAGGCCCTCCCCATTAGTGTTGTTTGACACAAATTTTAAGAAACAAAATCTGACTATGATGTTTTTAAACAATTGGGGGTTGTGCATTTTGGAGAAATTTTTCTCCTGCAACAACCCCCATATGTCAGGGTTTTTATAAAATAAAAAATAAAAAAAATTGATAGTGAGACGCAACACTGGAACTCTCAGAATGGCAACGGCCATTTTAAAAATGGTTGTTGCCATTTTGTTTGTGATTTTTTTTTTTAAATTTTTTTAAGCTGGCCGTTGGCCAGCTGATAATTGTTTTTTTTTTTGTTTTTATAATTTTTTTTTTAGTTGGCTGTTGCAGCCAACTTTTTAAACTTTTTTTTTTTTACTTTTATAATTAAATTTATTATTATTTTGATATGTGTAATTTAAATATAATAAAAATAATAATTGTAATTATAATTTTTATAATGAAAACAAATAAAGAAATAATTAAAATATTGTGATAAATTGGTGGGTCTACAAAAAACTGAAAAAAAAAAAAACTTAAAACTAATGGGAAGGAGAGATTTTGAGTTTGAGTGAGATAGTGGATGATGATGTGGATGCTTGGGCCACAAAAATCTTGAGAAAAAGCTCAAACTATTGAGGAAGGCCTAATAGCTCTCACCAGATTCTGACATAATCCAAGAGCATAAGGAGCCATCTCCTCTCCAAACTTGTCCACAATTGTCTCAAGGGTGAATACAAGATCCTCATTCTCAACTTCATTCATCAGTTTGAAGAACTCTGAAATTCCAATTTTTGACAAAGTGTTGGAATGACAACTAAAGATCAAGAGTAAACAAGAAAGATGTGAGAACTGCAATCATCAGTGGCATACCATCAAGCAATTGAGGAAGGATTGGTTGGATTTCATTTAAATCTACATGAAAACAAGTAGTGGTCAGAATCTTAAATAACATTAACTCTATGAATCAAGGTCAATACAAAAACAGATTTCAGTATATTACATCTGCAGGCCTCAACAAAGGTACGCAATGCAAAAACAGAATCAACCCTAACCCGAAGTTCAAGGTCGCGCATTCCACCAACAACACTATGCAACATAGTCAATAGAAAAACATCAAGTTCAAATTAAAGTACTCATTACTCAATCATTTGAATGAGAACATAGTCCAAAAGCAAGCTAGCAACATAAAGGTAGAAGAACTGAGTAAGCCTCAGTATTAGTAGTAGTTATTCAAAAGTTATTGAAAAAAAAAAATGTCCACCGTCATATTAGAGATTTATCATAAATCAATATAATATGTACTGTGTTTCACCAGAAATCAATGTCATTGTATGTATATATCTAAACAGGCAATTATCAGTGTCAGATGAGCAAGACTTCATAGTATTTAGGTTCTGGCTAACATGTTCTGATGACCCCTTGTTCCTAATATGGCACTCGAATAATGCATCTTCATGCCATTTCCCAAAAATGATAAGAGTACTTCCATATAATCTGCCACTTTTCACTGCCCATATGCTCTTTATATTATTATTTATGTTATAAAGGTATTTCTTACACAAAATCCATGTCATAGACCAAAGCGCAAACCTTCAGTCCAGTGATCTACGCTAATGCTAGTTTTTTGTCAATTTGGGAATACATATATGTATATTCTTAAAAGATGGAAGAAGTTGGAAGAAAAAAAAATGGGAACTTCCCTGATGAATTCCAAAAATAAAACAAATATCCTTTCTAAACACAATGACGTATAATGTATGAATGTATCCAGTGAAGCCATTCCAAATTTTCAAGCAAAAGTCATTCTCCATACACCACAATAACAAATTGTGAACAAAGCCAGAAGAGAATCTAGTTTGTGTATAAAAAGTTTTATGCAACTGACTAGGAAAAAATTTCAATGCAACATGTTCTATGATTCAAACACACACCTTGGCTCGAAGATGGCCCATAGGACTGCTAAATTCAGGGAAAACATGTTGCACAAGCATATGTTCGAGCTGTGACTTATATGGTTCAGTTTGTTTCAGTTTATCACATAGTGTCCCAATTGCAAGGAGGGCACCATCCTTCTGTCTATAAGGTTTGTATCCTGGACCTGCCTCATCATATCTAAATCAATAACACAATGAAAAACAATAATTTTCTTTAGCATTTAAACCTCTAGTTGTTTAAAAAGAAATGCAAATAAGCTCGCCTATTTTTCTCAAAGTATACCTCTTAAAGATCTCAACAATGAAGAGTATGAACTTTTGAAGGTTACCTTTACCACGCTTCCTTATCAACTCACTAACAAATTCCATTGCAGCAGTTCTAGGACTATATAGATCCTCAATTATATCTGAGGACGAAAACAGAGTTTGGGGTTCTTTAATCAGCAAACTTGTAGAATAAGCCCGAAAAAAAAAGAGAATTTGTTCTAGAACAAATCCACTTACCATAACCTTTTCGAACATACTCATGAGGGTCTTCATCCCAAAGCTTTTGATCACTATCATTAAAGCACATAAGGGGGAAGACAACCTCAAAAAGAACAACATCAAGTCTTGGCTGCAGCAGATTGTACATGTTACTTTTTGATATACTGCACAGTCAACAACAAAGCAGGAAACTATCAGAGTGGTTAAGGGCTTAAGGCAGAAATGTCAGACATAATAATCACCAATTATGCTAAAAAAAAGTTGAAAAGATGAAGCATAGGAAGATATCACATCAACTCATTGTAGTAATAAATCAATAAATGCATCAGCACTAGTAGAGATTGGACTACAATAAGGTTAGAAACACTAAGCACACAGCTAACTGCTATGAAACTACCTGGTGTAAAGACGATTTAAAATGTGTACTGCCCACTTTTTCACCTTCCACCATCCCCAAGATCTTCTTAGTTCCCAGGAACAGGCCTTCCCAAAATATTCAAGAAAAGAGTCATCCCTGCACTAAAAATATTTGGATCAAACAGATGCTTCGGAATGTCTATGTTAAAAGCAATATTTTAATACAATTAATGTTTTTTATTTTGTTAATTACTTTTTATTAATATAACTTATTATTATCATTTTCTCCCCTAGAATTTAGATTGACAGATTTAAGACTTGCATGGTGTTGCTACACTTGGAGGGGTGATGTGTGGTTATTCTCCACACATTTACGGTATGTTGTTTGAAATAATTTTTACAGTTTTAAATATGTTATAGAATACTTCTCATATATAGAATATTGCATATTAGGAATCTTGGGCCTAGGGTTTTAAGTTGAAGATATATGGAAACTTGTTTCCATACCATATGCATGCCTTCTAGCTTTCTAGCTTATATTTATAGGATGTAGTATCATCCTCTAAGGTGTGTGTGACAGAGAGAAAGAGCAGCCAAGGTTCAGCCACAGTACAAGGTATTAACATGGTAACAGAGCCTTTGTAAAGGGATTTTTTTTTGCTCCGCTGTCGTCACCGCCCGTCCACGAAGGCTCGCCGGCGTCCGGCCACCCTTGCTTCAAAATCCGACGTTGTTCTGCCTACGCGTGAGGCTCACGCGCCTCCGTCACCGCCGCACTCTCCGCCATGCGCCGGCACATGCGCCGTCTCCGGCCGCCGGAAAAGCTTCCGGCCGAGGTTTCCGAGGTCGCCCGGGTCTAGGGTCTCGTTTCTGGTCTTGGTTTGGACCAGTGTCAGGCCATTTACTGCGGTTCTTCAATCAGGTTCTCTCGTACGCCTTCAAGCTCCTACTTTGGTGTGTTTTCTGATCTGGGTGTGCTCTATTTTTTGTGATAATGGCTGAGAATAAGTCGGTTGTTGTAAATGATGTGGTTCCTGTGACTTCCAAAATTACTGATTGTAAGCTTAATGAGTCTAATTACTTAGAATGGACGCAAGTCATTAAGCTTTATCTCACTAGTTTGGATAAGAAAAACCACCTAACTGAAACTTTATCTTACCAAGATGCTACTTGGGTGCGAGATGATGCACGTTTGTTCCTGCAAATTCGTAATTCTATAGATGAGGGGATTGTTAGATTCATTAGTCATTGTACATCTGTTAAAGAATTGATGGATTATTTGGAATACTTGTACTCTTGGAAGAGGAATATCACTCGCATTTATGATGTTTGTAAGTCTGTTTACCGTGCTGAGAAACTCAATTCGTCCATGATACCAAACATGCAATTGTCAAAGGAGGGAGAGTTGTTTGAAGATCCTGAGAGTTATAGGAGACTAGTTGGGAAGCTAAATTACTTGACAGTAACTCGTCCAAATATTGCTTACGCAGTGAGTGTTCTGAGCCAATATATGGCGTCCCAAACTGTTGATCACTGGGCAGCTGTAAAAACACATTTTGAGTTACTTGAAGGGAGCTCCAGGGCATGGAATGTCGTATAAAAATCATGGCCACACTAAGATTGAGTGTTTTACTGATGCTGATTGGGCAGGATCCAAAGAAGATCGTAGATCAACAACTGGATGCTGCATTTTCTTTGGAGGTAATCTGGTTTTGTGGAAGAGTAAGAAACAGAACGTGGTTTCTCGTTCGAGTGCAGAGTCAGAATATAGGGCGATGGCACAATCAACATGTGAAGTGATGTGGATAAACAACCTTTTGAATGAGGTTGGTTTCAAAGCTCTGATTCCTACAAAGTTATGGTGTGATAATCAAGTTGCTCTCTATATTGCATCAAACCCGGTGTTTCATGAACGAACCAAGCACATAGAGATTGACTGCCATTTTGTTCGTGAGAAAATACAACAAGGGTTAATCGCCACTGGATTTGTGAAAACCGGAGAACAACTCGAGGACCTATTCACAAAGGCTCTAACTAGGACACGAGTTAGTTATTTGTGTAACAAGTTGGGCATGATCAATATCTTTGCTCCAACTTGAGGGGGAGCGTTATAGAATACTTTTCATATATAGAATATTGCATATTAGGAATATTGGGCCTAGGGTTTTAAGTTGAAGATATATGGAAACTTGTTTCTATACCATATGCATGCCTTCTAGCCTTCTAGCCTTCTAGCTTATATTTTAGGATGTAGTATCATCCTCTAAGGTGTGTTAGACAGAGAAAGCGCAGCCACGGTTCAGCCACAGTACAAGGTATTAACAAAACGTAATTTTTTGTAATTTAAAAATGTAAAAAATGCATACACGTATGGGGAATAAATGTACCTGATAGGGAATATCCTCTAATAGTATACTTATAGACAACGACAGAGGGTATTTTTCGTGCAGGTCCGACCACTTTGGGTTCTAACCGGAATAGAGTTAAAATATAAGATCCCTCCGAGATTACTCTTTATCCCTATCCCTCGCACTCGGGATTTGATTCCTGACCCCAAGGGCTCGATTTAGCTATCCCGAGTGTAAGCCTTCAGCCTCCACCGTGCATTCGAGACACGCAGTAAACATGCCAAATGCGCAGCATGTTTTCCCCTGAATCCCTATAAAAGACGCATTTAATGCCTTGGGAGGGGAGGAGACTTTTGGATTTTCATTCACTATTTTTGAACTCGGGAACATATGACCTACTATACAATTACCTGAGCTCACACCATTACAAAATACAATAACTCAGTGTATTTACTACATTAGTACCTATAGATTTAAAAAAACACACACAATTGAGTCATTATTTGCACAAAATTGACAAGTTGTGGTTGCATGTCTTATTAGTGACTCTGTATATTACTTGAAACACAAAATCCTACCCGACTTCCTCAACAACTTCATCACATAATTTAAAATATATCTTGCATGTTTAACATGCTCAAATGCATCATTAACACTTTTAGATAGCAATGCATCTAGGATTATTGACAAATATTCATTCTAGTGTGTGGTCATATTTTCTTGATCTCATTAACCGCTTTTTCAATTGTATTCAGCTTTTCCTTCAATATCCAAATCCAAATTCCACCCAACCATTTGCACAAATAAACCAAATTATATTGACAAAAAAGCTTGCCACGTTAAAACAGATAGTTAAATTTCAAAGACCTTTCAATATCCAAACAAGCTCGATTGTGCAACTCCTTAACATTTTGGGAGTAAGAAGGATTGTTTGATCACTAACATCCTCTGCATTTAGCATATATTTATCCATCCCGCAAAACGACTTTTGTCGAAATAACATTCTATTGACCTCATCCTCCGCTCCACCAAAGTAAGAATTCACCTCAACACACTATACAACTAGTTTGGCAGCCAAAATATTATAATTGCCTCACAAGCTACCTTGAGGTACATGCCTTACATGTGCACAAGACATATACTATTTTATCTGAGAAATAATGGCATACGATTTCAAGTGTAAGGGCACTCCTTCATAATTAAGCATGTTTCAAAATCGTCTTTTTATACATACGTTCCAATAAGAAATTTAATCTTCATGATTATTTGTAGGTGGTTTCTTCAATATGCCAACTTTCATTATTCGTTGTCGAGAAAATAGTATTATAAATACAATACCTCATTCACGTCAAACTACTGTGAAGCTATATGGGAAAAGATACTATATTTCTCGATTCATTTCCAGTTCGGGACATTGCTAGGAGTTACTTTATGCATGGCTTTGGGCCCAGCTAGGTGGCCAAGATTGACAATGATATTTGGGCCCCTATTAGTATTAGCATGTGCATTCACATTGATAGTAGTGGTCCCATCCCCGACTTCACTTGGATATGTTTGTTCTTATAGGGTTCAACACTGGCTTTAATGAGAATGTACAATTTTTTTATTTTCACAAATTCTATAATCAGATACGTTAGGATCACTTTTTAGGTTAGTTGTATACAAACTAATTTCACAAAACATTTGTAGATTATTCATGTGATGCTGATACAGTTAGTTCCCGATGATAGGAGAAACATGATAGAACTCATGTTTGATGTCCGTTATACGTTAGGAGGTTGTCTGGTTTTCTTGGTCAATTATTTAGTATTTAGATTATTTCGTTTTCAATGGCGTGCAACCTTTGGTAGTTTATTAATTTTTGCAGTCTTATTTCTTTTGCATAAATTTGTTTGATAGAATTGATGCAGGACAGGTTAATGAGTCTCATAGATCTATATGGTTGTTGATATGATAGCATAAACATTGTCTTAAATTTAGAGTGTGTTTTACTATATTTCCCCAGCTTATAGGGTTAGAGCGATAGTGTTGGGTCACGAAAAATAAACTAATATAGGTTGCTATATTAGTTTGTGACCAACACTACCACCCCTAACCCTATAAGCTGGAGAAATATAGTAAAACACATTCTAAATTTAAGACAATGTTTATGCTATCGTATCAACAACCATATAGATCCACGAGACTCATTAACCTATCCTACATCAATTCTATCAAACAAATTGGATCAAAAGAAACAAGACTGCAAAAACTCATAAACCACCAAAGGTTGCACGCCATTAAAAACGAATTAATCTAAATACTAAATAATTGACCAAGAAAACTAGAAAACCTCCTAACGCATAATGGACATCAAACACGAGTTATATCATGTTTCTCCTATTCTCAGGAACTAACTGCATCAGCAACACAAGAATAATCTACAAATGTTTTGTGAAATTAATTTGTATACTACTAACCTAAAAAGTGATCTTAAAGTATTTGATTATAAAAATTGTGAAAATAAAAAAAAATTATACCTCCTCATTAAAGCCGATGTCAAACTTATAAGAACAAACATATCCCAAGTGAACTCGGGGATGGAACCACTACTATCAATGTGAGTGCACATGCTAATACCAATAATGGCCCAAATATCAATATCAATATTAATCTAGGCCAGCTAGCTAGGCTCATAGTCATGTCTAAAGCAACTCTTAGCAATGTTCCGAACTGAAAATGAATCGAGAAATATAGTACCTCTTCCTATATAGCTTTACAGTAGTTTGACGTGAATGACGTATTATATTTATAATACCATTTCCTCGACAACGAATACTGGAAGTTGGGCATACTGAACAAACCACCTACAAATAATCATGAATTTTTTTATTGGAACTTATGTTTTAAAAAGACGATTTTGAGAGTCTTTATGAAGGAACGTCCTTACACCTAAAGTCGTATGTCATTATCTCAATAAAATAGCATACGTCTACCTAAAGCCGAGATAGCGATGCACGTGTAAGGCATGCGCCTCAAGGCAGTTAGTGAAACAATTGTAATGTTCTGGCTACCAAATTAGGTGTATAGTGTGTTGGTTTTGGTTGCCAAACTAGTTGTATAGTGTGTTGAGGTGAGTTCTTACTTTGGTAAAATAGAAGATGAGGTCAATCGAGTTCTATTTCGATAAAAGTGATGATGTTAGTGATCAAACAACCCTTGTTGCTCCCCAAAATGTTAAGAAGTTGCATAATCGAGTTTGTTTGGATATTGAAAAGCCTTTGAAAGGTCTTTGAAATTCAACCATCTTTTAACATGACAATCTTTGTCAATATAATTCAATTTATTTGTGCAAATGGTTAGGTTCGAAACTTAAACCTCTTAGCACGTACGAGCTTCGGATTTAGATATTGAAGGAAAAGTTAAATACAATTAAAAAAGTGATTCATGAGATTAAGAAAATATGATCACACACTTAGAACATATATAATGTCTAATGGTTGACAAAAATATTAGAAATAGAAATTTAATTAATTTTCTTGTCAATAATCCTAGATTCATTGAAAATGTTAAACATGCAAAAGTTGCAGTTATTGAGAAGTTGGATAGAATCTTGTTTTTCAAGTGATATACAGTAAATAATAATAGTTCATGGGTACTGAAGTAGTAAATACGCCAAGTTATCGAATGGTGTGAACTCAGAAAATTGGATAGTATGTGATATGTTCCCAAACACAGAATAGTGAATGAAAATCCAAAAAGTCCCCCTCCCCTCCCCGGCATTAAATGAGTCTTTTATAGAGGCCAATTTATTACCTTCCACAACAACCAAAAAAAAAAAAACAATTTCTTTTGGATCAATTATTGTACCAAAAAAAATTGAGAGGTAGTTCACTTCTTTTATGCAATAGTATTATAACCACTACTTTTTAGGTAATGATATTACCCCCAAAAGCACCCAATCGCTTGCAAAAAGACTGAAAAAATATAGAGGAGATTAGAGTTGAAGTAAGATAAAAAGTTTTTAAAATTACAGCTAACTTTACGCCCAAAATTTTCCTTTGTGAAATTTGAAAATTGTGTGCATAATTGAGAAGTGGTAATAATTGAAAAGCTAAAGCTAAACAGATCTATGGAGATATCTTTCTCTCAGAAATTATTCATGTAAAGATCAAAAGATAAATGAAAGGCATTGCCTTAATTGACCAAACTATTGAAATGTCTTGAGAATTGGGAAACATGTTTGATGTTTCTAATTAACCTAGCATAACATGGATATATACTGCTCTTCAAAACAGACACCACAAAAAACAAATTACTTAGTAAGAGCATATTATGATAAAGCATTAAAGCAGCATACATATATAAATGACCAGAATATTTTGCAAATGAGCTTGATCAAGTCTGCTACTTCAATTGAAGGATTTACGATCTGAACAAGCCTGTTGAATATATTCAAAAGATGTGGAAAAGTTTCCTCTATGATGTGGTAGACAGGTTTTCTCTCCTCATCCGATTTGAATATGAATCAAAATAGATAATAGAGAGAGAAGAACAAAATGGACACTTTTAATTCATTGGAGGAGTTAAAAGAGAACTGAGAAGACCAAAAAAAAGGAAATCATTAAATAATTTAAACTGATTGAATATCAAAAGCAAAGAGCTTAATGTAAAGATTCAAGAAATTCCGTCCATTCAAAGTTTCAAACTTTCACAAGATTTTCTTGGTTCCTTATACATTTTCAAAGAATATGCAAAGCATTACACGATTTGAGCTCTAGGGTTCCCTCTAAGAGCTTGCAGCACCATAAATACAGATAACAAAAGTAAACATACCAAAAAGTTGAAACAGTAAACAAAAGTTTCAACAAGATTTCAAGTAGTGCTGTTTTTTGTTAAAACAATGCATGTACACCCAGTGTTACAGCCAAAAAAAAATATTTTTGCTTCCCTACTTTAGAAATTTCCCCTTCCTAATTTACAAAGCTTTACTTGTTTGCTGCCGCCATCTATGTCGGTTCATTCACAATGTTAAACAGAATCAAGTTGAAAGCAACTTTCCACCAAACATGTGTGCTATGCTGCCACATGAGTAATTCATTTTAGGTATTTTATCAAAACATTTTTGTTGGAATTTTTTTACTTGTCAAGTCTTGCATAGTGTTGAAATGAGCATTATCCTTTAAATCCTTATGGTTAAATTTTTTTTTTTTTATTTTTTTATTAAAAAAAAATGTCAAAAATCTCTTTTTTTTTTACATACAAAACAGATAAGTGCAATAAAAGTAAAAAAAATCATGATTTATAACCAGTGACGTATCCAGGATTTCGGTTGAGGGGGGGCGAAGAAGCAAATGTAAATTAAATTCAAAAAAGTTTTTTTAGTACTACTGACTCTGTTACAGTGTAATATATGTTCATAACTACTTTTTCAATCTATTGAAGCACAAACAGTCATCAACAGCCGCCTCCACTGAGACTCGAACTCACTCTTTTCCATGTGAGAGTATAAACCGAGTGCCACAAGGTTCAAATATCAAATACGAATAAATTCTTAAATTACAAAATATATTATAAATATTATTTGATATAGGCAGAAAATAAAACACATCAAAACTTTATAAAAATATTCATTAACTCTATATAAAATATAATTAATTTGATAAAATAATTCAAATAGAAAACACATTATTATTATTATACATCTTAGTTGGGGGCAGGAATCGAACCCTCACCATTTCCTAAATAAAACCAGGCACCTACCAACTCTGCAAGCATATCAATTGTTAAATTTATCTGTTTTTATATATTTATAGATAAAACATGTACTATATATACATATATACATACAAAGGCTATATATGGGGTGGGGGTGGGGGCAACTGCCCCCAGGGTGGCTCCGTCAGTGTTTATAACACCAGAAACCAAATCAAATATAGTGCAATAAAAGTAAAAAAAAAAAAAAGGGAAGAGGACATCGACCGTTGCTGGCAATCTACGCACGCCATAGTTGTTGTCGAAGCAAGAAGGGGGGATGAGGAGGATGGCGAAAGTCGCTTGTTGCTGGAACCACTGCCCACTGTTGCGCCCACCGGCTTGCCGCCGTCCTGCCGGAGAGGAGAGGAACCGGCCACCTGAGTTGGAGACACAGACTACTGGACTCCGGAGATGGTGTTAGGTTTGAGATTTGAGGTGAGGAGTTAGGTTTGAGATTTGAGGTGAGGAGTGAGAGAGATGAGGCGGAGATGGTGTTTGGGTGAGAGGGTTGAGGGAGGCGGAAATGAGAGGAAGGTTGAAACCCTAACATATATTTGCTTTTATATACAGGGAAAATCACAATTTAGTCCCTCAATTGTTATCAAAATGTCAATGTTGTCCATTAATTCCGTATTCATCAATTTGATCCCTGAAAATAATTGTTTTTTGTCACATAACTCCATCCGGCTAATTTCCGCCGAACACTCCGATTTAACAGGGTAAATTGGTCTTTTCCTTTCTTCAGAAACCATCTTCTTCTTCTCTTGCCTCTTTCTCCTCATTCTTCCCTTTAATCATTTTCTGGGTATGGAGAAAGATTATATTATTTCTTGAATACTATTGACCCTGTTACATGTAGTATCTGTCCATATACTTTCTCAATCTACTGAAGCTCAACAAAGTCAACATTGCCCCCACTGAGGCTCGAACCCATGACCTCCCACTAGGGAGAATCACTTCATGCCGCTTGACCACAAGGCCTTTGGCATTAAAAATGTTTATATGGTGTGTCCTTAATATAATTGAGTTCTGATACATTGTTTGAATCAGAACACTCTCCAATTTAATACAGGCATTTTTGGCTTTCTTGATTTCATTTATTTCATGATTACTCTACACACATTGTGCTGTGAAATCACATCATAAAACTGTAAATAACGAAGAAATGGATAGAGAAATTACACTGTAATCCCAAGTTTTCATTGTTTCTTCGTTAGGGAACCAAGGGCTTGCAATACGTGAACTCATCGGAAAACTCAGCAACATTTGCAACTCTCCCCCGTCCTTCATCGCCGGCGCCTCCGCCGTGGCCGGCTCTTATTATGGGTGTTCACAGTCCTAACACTCTGTGCTACAGCACACCTCTAAGCTCTCATCCCAAGCTCCAGTTACCTAGTTTGGGGAATCACACGCCTCCTCTGAAATGCAGTATAGATCTGGTGCTCCATTAATGGATAATGTCAGGTTGTGTAGGGTTTCGAGTAGTCCTGCTCTTAAGCAAGTTGGATCCGGGCTCTTATCGCAAGCTGGGTAGCTCCAACGAAGGAGCTCCTGCCAATAGCAGGTTGAAAATACCACTATTTCGGAGCAAGTTCCCAGTAGCAGGTCGAAAATCCGTAATGATTTTACTTATAAGAAGAGGAAAGCGCCTTCAAGCGGGAAAGCTAAGGAAGATAAGGTATCAGCAATGTCGGCGGCTACGGATCTTGAGTTGACCACAAAATGAAGAGGGAGGGAGGACCGAAGAAAAGAAAAGACCAATTTACCCTTGCTAAATCGGAGTGTTCGCCAGGAAATGGCCTGATGGAGTTATGTGACAAAAAACAATTATTTTCAAGGACCAAATCGATGAATACGGAGTTAAGGGACAACATTGACAGTTTGATAACAATTGAGGGACCAAATCGGTGATTTACCCACACACACACACATATATGTGAACAACGAGTTTGTTCGCAAAAATCACTAAACGAACATAAACAAGCTTATTCGCGAACATTATTAAATGAAACGAACACGAGCTTGTTCATGATCTCTTAGCAAACAAGCTTCTCGTTGTTCAAGTTCTGTTCGTGCTCAAAATTTTGTTTATTAATGTTCGTTTAATAAGTGTGACCCTTGATTTTAGCTGGCCTTAGTATATATAGATTTTTTTATGAAAAATCTGGATTTTGGCTTTCACCTTTAATAATAAGAAAATAAGCTCTTTTTGAAATAAAATAATTAAATTAATAATATTGAGAAAATGCGGGGTGTTACACTCTTTCCCCCTAAAAAGAGCTTCGTCCCCGAAGCTCAAAATTATTTTGGGGACAAAGAATAAAAAAAAATGGATCAGCACCAGATAGATGAGGATATTTATAGGATATACGCTTAGTTTTGAAGAAATTCGGTCCAATTAGGGAAAAGAAAATGAAGGGTTTAAGTTTAAACTAAAGAACGACACTAGTTAAGAATAAAACTAAGGTCATCAATGCTACAACTTAGAAAATAAGGTTGTTACTTTGTACATAATCATTTGAGAGGAAAGCAAGAACGAGGTTTGTAACGACAAAAAGGACTTCTCAACAATAAGGTATTCGGTTATTCAAGGAAAAGAGAGGAATTCAGTTTCAAGTGTAAACGAGAAATCTCAACTCCGAGTGGTCTCTTCGATTTGACGATTCGATCACAACACCTTGATCAACTGATGGTTCACTCCCTTGATTCTTACACGTTTTGAATCCAAAATCCCTATCGGTTTCTTTTCATAACTTAAAGTCTCAATCATCTTTACCTTGTCAAGAGGATTTCTTTACCTTATCAAGAGGATTTAAATGTGACGAACCACGAATATCTGTTGTCGACACACTCTAAATTCTTGTCCAATTAGTTGGCAAGGTCAATCTATAAGTCTCTTTTCTAATCTTTCCCAAGATCCTTTATGGTCCAACTCTTTGTATTCCAAACTTTCCAAATTTAACTTTTAGTCTTTAAGCTTAACTTTTACAATTCCTTTCACCATCGATCCCGAAACGTCCACTAG
This sequence comes from Ipomoea batatas, assembly GCA_002525835.2. NCBI lineage: Eukaryota > Viridiplantae > Streptophyta > Magnoliopsida > Solanales > Convolvulaceae > Ipomoea > Ipomoea batatas. The sequence goes on from CM008344.1 coordinate 23,254,579, forward strand.
GCGGGATTTAACTCATTCTCAATGAGTCGGCATTTACACTTGTCTTCCTTTCACGATTGAAAATCTTCAAATCTTAATTTATTTATTTTTTTTTTTGGGCTCTAATCGACTTCTTTGTCTCGTCCAAACTTTAGTTGCGTGAGAATGCACAACTGTTGTGGTCAGCATGAATCTTGCAATAGTACCTCACAAGTGATAACATCAAATCTTTAAAGTGAAAGCCACTACAACTGACTCCAAACCGCGAGTAGGGTAGTTCTATTCATAAGGTCATTCAGTTGACTAGATGCATACACCACCACCTTACCGTTTCGCATCAATATGCATTCAAACCACTTTTTACTTAAATTCCAAACCTTAAGTAAATCATCCAATAACGGAAGAGACACCACTTACCTTCTTAGAGAGATGCACACCCTCAGGGTGCATTAGCTACAGTTCAAATGTTATCCAAGACAATCACAATAATTTACATTATCCAAAACAACACAACTAACAGTCATAAAAGAACTCACACCCTCACAACGATTTCTAAAAGAGTTCCGAATCTTAAGGTTTTAAACCTCGATTTTGTTTTCAAAATATTCAAAGCTTAAGTTCTTATATTCAAGTTCCTGCTTCCTTGGGTCAACTTAGGCTCTTAAAGTCAACTCTTAGCATCCTAAGATTATAACCTAGGCTCTGATACCAACTGTAACACCCCCAAATTCTAAAGCCATAAATAAATCAAAATAAAGGGTTTTCTTACTAAAAGACCGAATATAAATGCGGAAGCGAAACCAAAACTTAAACAAAGGAGTGTTATGCCACGCTTGGGTCACAACTAGGCCCAAACGCACAGGCTTCAAACGTTTCTATTTACAACTTTCATTACAATATTCCCTTATTCAAATCACAACTAACTACAAGACAATTCAAGTCCAATCTACACAGACTATGACATGAACATTTCTCGGGGCTTACAAGTTCTACGTCACGCTCTCAACTAGCCACAAGTCCAGATCCTGAAAACATTCAAGGTTTGGAAGACAGGAGATAGAAAGGATTAGCACAAAAATGCTAAGTAAGCTCTACCCCGCCCCGTAAAATAAATACATATATACTTTTGAAATAAGATATACTTTTTAAATAGGTTTTGGAACCATTCAGTAAAAGAATTTGACTCACACCAAAGGTATATAGTATAGATATTTCCCAAATCAATTTCCCCACACACATTTCTCAACGAAAATACTAGATTTAATACAAGGTAATATAGTCCCCAAAACAATAAGGTTTACTCTTACAAAACGGTATAACTAGTTTGTAGATTATTCACTCATTTACAAGATAAATATAAGTACAGAGGATTCATAATATAGCATTTCTCAATACTTCTCAATATCATTTAAAAGCATAGCTCTCCAAATAATCACCTTCCAAATAGGTTAAAATATATATATAAGTATAAGGAGGAACTCACATCAATATAGCCATTTCAAAACATAGATTTTCTCAATATCCTGCTCAACATATATTCATAATCATAGATAACTCAAGTCTCATTCTCAAATATCAACATAGCATAATAATGCATAAGTGGAGGTATCCAATAATTGTTTAATTCATATTTAAATCACCAAGTAAAACATAAGTATGGAGGTACTCAAATCACCAATAGGAGGATAGGAACGGAGCTTACCTCCACTACCGAACCTTCACACCTATACAATATAAATGGAAACAGGAACTAGAAACCTATGTGCGCACATCCCGGGGATTCCAAGCCCCAAAGGTAGTTACTAGCCCTAGTAACCCAGGATTTTTGCTACCAGGTTACCCACCCAATCAATAACCAATAGGACCGCAACCCTAGGTTCTCATAGCAAATAGAACTGCAGCCCTAAGTGCTCACAATAATCTGGACCGTAGCCCAAGATTCTCGTAACCTCCAATAGTAAAATATAGATAACCTCCATATAAATTATAACATAAGTATATTCTCCAAAATAAGTACATTATTATATAATTCCTCCAATATAGTAATATTCTTTCGAAATAATTTTCATAGATACTTTCCATTGTCCGTAGGCTATTCAAGTACACTACCCAAAACAAGATAGAGTATATATATAATATATACATTTCCAAAATAGGGTTTACATCAATCATAGGATTTATCCTCCCATCATAATATAGCGCATATCATTCAAAATAATTACGGTGTACACTTCCCAAAAATAGTATAGTTGCATACTCTCATAATTCCACATAACATCCTCAATAAATACATGTACATAGATTTGTAGTTTATAAATCATAAGGTAACACCAAAAAGGTATATACATTGCTATTTATCACATTTTTAAACCCAGACAAATTTTCAAAATAGTTTAAGGACACTCAATTAGATAAATAGCACATTTGATAGGGGAAGGTAGTTTTGACGGACATAGAAACTTACCTTAAAGCTAAAGCTTCAAAAGCTAGACGCATCCAATCCTAGGCTCGATCTTAGGCTAGTCCACGATAGGGAACCTGAGAATCAATTCAGTCCTTATTCAATTTATTCAATTAATAATGCTAACGTTAATCTCACTGAATCAACAATGCCTTAGTTATTCCAAGAATGCTCCTTTATCGCTCTCAAATCCATTATTAGTCATACTCCACATCATACTAATAATCTGCCCATCATCACCCATCATTAATAATAATAGACCCCTTCACTGACATCCTCTAATTACCATCATAGTTCACAATCAATGGCAATCCATTATCATCATTAATTAACTAAATTTCATTATTGTCCATTAATCACACATCAATAACTTAACATCATCATCATTATTATTCAATAACCATACCACTATCCATAACATTGTCGTCCATAATTAATCTGTAGTCAACTTATCATAACCAACTAATCATCATAATGACTTCATCATCCATAACCTTGTCCATAATTCTATAATTATCATTTAATAATTCGCATCGCATCCCTAATCACCCATCATTGATAATTAACCATTGTGAACCTTAATCACATTCATAATCATTAGCCCAATTCATCTTCATGATTAGGCATAATCTCCATTATTAACCATAATCAATCTTTAATAACTAATAATTAAAGTTAAATCAACAAATTAAACCAAAATCCCACAACTTAAACTCTAACTACCGTAACTAAAAATAATTAAATCTTAATCCTTAATCAATATTTAATCATCACAATTTCAATAATTTAAACCTCAATTATAATTAGCAATTAATCATGACCATACTACTAATTACCACCTAATCACCCTACTTTAAGCTTAATCAAGTCATTAGTAATTAATTACCTTATAATGCCTTAATCCATCTTCTTCTTCTCTTGTAATCCATCTTTTCCGTTCGTCCAGAATCATCATCTACATCAACAAATTATCAATAACACCAAAGCCTCACCTAGCTCCACTGCCGCTGCTCACCACCGGAAAACACCGCCGTCCATCGCTGCTTCGTCGGAGAGGGAGAAGAGAGGGAAAGGATGCCGCTGGTCTACCCTGCATCGCCGGCTGTCGGACCTGCTGTCGCCGACCACCACCGCCTTCGCCAGAGCAGAGGAGACCCGAGACCACCACTGCTATCGACTATTGTCGTCTGCTGTTGTCGCGAAAGGAGGGGGCGAGAAGAGACGAGCGAAACCGAGAGTTTAGGGCTACTGATTTGGGATTTTTAGGATGAACAATTGAGAGTGAGGGAATGAACATGTGTATTTATATACTTAGGGTTTAAAAAAAAAAAAAAGAATTGTCTTGAGCTCAAAATAATTGGGCTTAAGTAAATTGGGCTCAGGAAATTTTTGTTTGAATTCTACTGACTCTATTACATTGTAGTATCTGTTCATAGCTACTTTCTCAACCTACTGAAGCACAAAGAGTCAACAGATGCCTCCACTGAGGCTCGAACCCACTCCCTTCCACATGGGAATGTACACCGGATGCCGCTTGACCACAAGGCCTTTGGCGGGCTCAGGAAATTAAATAACTTGGACTAGTAAATTATGTCATGAATAGTTTTGGATTCAAACTTTGGTTCAAAACAATGATATAAAGGTTCACAGGTTCATCTCAGATAGACTTTTGTGTCAAATTTTTGATAAATAAATTTATCTATTAAATAAGGCTTTTAAAAACATAAATAAGTATATAAATAGTTTGTATCAAACCATATGATATAAGAAGTTTAACATATTTTATTTATAAGCTCATTCGGTAAAATAATTAGATTTAGTAACATTTTACTAAAATACTTAATAATAAGAAAATAAGCTCTTTTTGAAATAAAATAATTAAATTAATAATATTGAGAAAATGCGGCATGTTACACTAGGGCTTTATCAAAAGACACTTTTACCCTTAATCACACAACAGTTTTGTTGATTCTGATTAAAAATTGTCGCTTAAAAGGCGAAACAGAACAAACAAATAACATTTCTGACAAAATCATACATGTTTATAAATTGAAATACCTTATCATAACCCAAATTGTTAAGCCTTTTAGTATGCATCCATTCTTTTCCTTATATCTGTATCGTTAAGGACTATTAACTTCTTACATCTCATAATGAGGAATCAAACGAAATGCTGATTCATAATATATTATAAGATCATCTCTCATATTAGGAGAAAATTAGAGGTTTTTTTTTTAATATTACTAACTCTATTACAATGCAGGAGAAAATTAGAGTTCAAATTTAACAGAATACTGAGAAAATTTCATATACATTATTATATTTTAGGGAAAAGTGTCAAATTGGCCCCCTAAGTTGATCAGATAGTGCAATTGGGTCCCCTAACTGAAAAAAACTCCATTCTGATCCCTTTAACCTGTAAAATTGTTCAATTAAGTCCAAAGTGACTTGTGGTCCAGTGGCATCAAACCCTTCCCTGTATATGGGAGGTGGTGGGTTCGAGCCTTAGTGGAGGCGTTGTTGTCTCTTTGTTCTTCAGTAGGTTGAGAAAATAGTTTATGAACAGATACTACACTGTAATAGAGTCAGTAGCATTCAAAAAAAAAACCAAATAAATATACACACATAAAAATTTCACTCTCTCTCTCTATATATATATAATATCCCTTTCCCTCTCCACATCCACTCTCGTTGTTTCTTTCTCTTTTTCTTTTCTTTCTTTCTTTCAACTTTCTTGATTTCGTTTCCTCACCATCTTTCTTTGTCCCCTTCCCCTTACAGTTTTATTTTTCTTTGTTTTCTTTCTGCAGCCACTATTTCTCATTTTCTTTCCTTCCCCTCCTTACTGGGTGGATGTATAGATAAGGACGAAGACACGCAACCCAGATTCGAGTATAATTGTAGGTTTTTTAAACTACACTGTTGGCCTAATTTCGAATTCGAACTCAAAATACAAAGATATTCGCAAAAGCATAGAAGGATGGAGCTGTAGCAGCTTTTTGCAGGTCAAAGCTCTTGAGCTTTGTGCTATTTAATTACCTTGGGATGATAAACATCTTCTTTTCTCCAGATTGTCGGCACTGTTCATTTATGCTGTTCATTTTGGGGGGAAAGTTTTAGCCACTTCATTTCTCTTTAATATATATAGAGATAGCACTGTTCCTTTGAGCGGGAATTTGAGCCAAATGGTGTGGACCAAGTGCTGCGCGGCGATGTGGGCCGCTGCATGAACGCATTTACGAAATGCGTTCAATGTAGTATACGAGGAACGCATTTCTGAAATGCGTTCCTCGTATTTCCTCGTCGCCGGAACTCCGCCGTCACCGGCATCTTTAACGCATTTGAGAAATGCGTTCCTCGTATGATACGAGGAACGCATTTCGCACGTGTGTTCGTCGTATACGGTTTGTATACGAGGAACGCATTTCGAAAATGCGTTCAAATACGGACAAAGACGAAAATAGAACGCATTTGGGAAATGCGTTTCGAAAACTGAACGCATTTTTCAAATGTCCTTTTGTCCGTATAATTTCGTATTCCCTTTCTTGTCAATACGCCCAATATACCTCCTATTTCAGTCTTTGACCCCTACATGTTGGACCATAGTCCCTGATATAACAACTCCTATGTTGGACCATAGTCCCTGATATAACAACTCCTATGTATAACAATCTAATTGCTCGTAGCTCACAATGGGCCGGGCCGCGAGTAAACGGGCGTAGATTCGATCGACTCAAAACCCGCTTTCACATTTGTATATTTGGGGTGCTGTAATTCTTTGCACTTTGGTAAGTTTGGTTTAGCAGAGGATCTTAGGTGGAGAAGATAGCAGTCTCGAACTCGATCCATTCTGCCATGGCAAATGGTATGTGAGACTCTCTCTCTCTATGCATGTGCGTATATGTGTATGTATATTTAAATCGAAATAACTTGATGAGGGTTGGTGCAGCAACAGGGCGGTCGTTTTTGCAGGTGGCGGTTACAGAGGAGGCTGCCGTGCCACCGCTCAGAGTCGTTCAGATAGAGGGCTTGGTAATGCCTTTCTCTTCCCCCGTCATTCTATCTATAAGTGTTGTTGTATAACACGCATGTATATTATGCAAGCACGTTTGTGTCTGATTCGTACATGTAATGAACGTTGCTCGAGTAGTTGATTCGTAA
>CM008344.1:23384002-23397134 GCA_002525835.2 Ipomoea batatas
TACGTATACATTCCGGCGTCTGAGAGTGATCGGTGCATGGGGCAAAGGTACGCGTACTTTTTACCGCCTAACTGGTGATAATCTCAACTTTGTGTTTAAATTCTTAGATTCTACGAGATTGTTTTTGGATGAGTTTGAGACTCAATCGGTTGATGATTTTTCTTCTGTGAAGTTCCGAAGTACAGTTAATTTGCATGTGGCGACTATTGAGTTTTGTTTTTATTTTTGAAGGATCATGGGAAAGGATGCATCCGAACCAGAGGCTATGGCGTCCAAGGAGGTATTACTGAAAGTTCTACTGGATGAACTGGTGGACCCTCACTTGCCAGTGCGTATTCCTAGCGGAACTCCACCTATCGATAAGCAGCGCAGCGTTGCCAAACAGGTATCACTTACTTGCCAACGCTTGATTTTCGTTTTTATTATAGGATGCGTGATATATCAAGTTGCTTCACTTTTCTGATGTTGAATTATTGCAATGTTTCTTTGAGTTGGTTTTACTAGCTGTAGGTGGACTGGTTACTGACAGGAATTGAATTATTGTTTTCCTGTCAGTTCTTAAGATAGTTTCCAACTTTTTGAGTTAATGAAGAATCAAATGTATCAGTATTTTTGCATTGTGAAAGTGCCACTTGTCCTCTTTTAGTGTAGAAAAATGCCAAACCCTACTAAAATCACCCCCTCATATTCATTCCGTAACTTGGCAATATCACAATATGACATTATCTATAAGGCTTGAAAAAAGGAAATTTCGTTATTTTAATTGGCTACTGGTGAATTGGTCTAGCCCAGTTAATGTAATAATCAAATATACTGACACATTAGGGAGTGGCTTTAGTATGAGAGTATAGTATGAGTATTTAGTGTATGAAATGTATGAGGCTTACTCCTTACGTGCGCGAAATGCTACCAACTTCTTGATGTCTCAATTGGAATTTTATAATCCTCTTTTTATTTTTTGAAGTTCACTAATTGCATGGTTTGATTATTAATGCTTAAGAAATGTTGAAATGTTCAAATTGTCTGCAACAGGATCTTGTTATCTACTGTAATTTCAACAAGTTCAAGAAGAATTCTTTTTATTTCTCCCCCATTCAGTTGTCTCTTTAATCTGGATGGTTATTAATGAATTCTGTGGTGGTAGTTTTTATTATCTGTGATGTTCAATGAGGCTTTTCACATGTATTCCATGCATGCTATTGTTATGGATCTGGAATAATAAAAAAATTTCTTGTCTGATATTTCTATAACTTCATTTACTTGGTTTCTTTTTATTTCTCCTTTCTGGACTCAGCTGCACTGTATTGTGTTGCTTTACAACTACTATCACCGCAAACAATATCCTCAAGCGGAATATTTGGATTTCAAGTCATTTTGCGAGTTGGTTGTAACTTTAAAGCCAGTTTTAGCATGGCATATGAACTGCAAGTCTCAATCGGATTCTGTGGAATTGAATGACTCTGAGAATCAGTTTTCTATAACAGAAAAAGCAATTCAAGATGCATGCAACTTATCTTCCATGCTAGATGCATCCAAAGCTAATCCCATCATGGAAGGATGGGAAATTTCAAAAGTTACAGTTCTATTACTGGACTGCAAGAAGGAGAATTGCTTTCTGAGGTTTGGTTCTGTTAATGATGGGGTATGGTCTGTTCTCGAAAAAGACCTTGAGGACTCCATCAGTGATTCAAAACTGGAAGAGAGAAAACACATGAATAAAAGAAGGCGAATTGGTATGAAATCGTTACAAAGTGAACCAAAAACTAATGACTCTAGCTTGCAGCGGCTTGCATTTTTGGCAGTTCAGGATGCAACAGGTAGCTTAGTTAATATTAATTTTCCTGCTATTGGCTACACAATAGAGTAGGTAATATTATTTACAAAATATTCCTAGTAGGAACTAGAAAATAAGGCCCTGTATGAATTTTCTTCACCTGGTTCTTGATTTGGGTAAATCCCTTTCCACCTGGCAGCCCAAGAAAATTTTCTTTATCAAAAGAGGTGGTGGGGGGAACCCCCCTATTGATGAATAAAAACAGAGCATGCCAGGTGACTGGCCTTGCAATAAGGCCACTTAATTTCCCCCTTGAGTAGCATAAATTTCAGTTCTTATATTGTAAGCATGCATATATATTTGTAAATTTCTAATTATGAAAAGATTTTCTTCTGATTTGAGGACTTCCAAATGGTGTAAGAAAACTTTGCTTAATGTGATGCAGGTATTAAACGATCCGAACTTGTGGTTTTGGAGAAGCATGTTGTATATTCTTTAAGTAAAGCAAAGACAACTGCCTGCTTTTACATAATTCAATGCAGTCAATCGACAAGTCAAGATTTTCAAATTCCTATTAAAGATGTTATTAAGAGGTTAGTATGGCTAAGGACTAGACAAACTGTTTTTGCTCACAGCCACACAATGTTCTAACCTTTGACTAGACTAGTGATTACCCTGGAGTTAAGTGCCTTCTACTCCCGTAAATTATTAATGACATTGTCATGCTGAAATCAATTTACTTTGTATACTAGAGTCTAACTGGCTCTTAAATGATTTTTGCATCTGTATAAATCTGGTTATATACCATTAAGTTTGAACACATAAAATACATATAACAAGGAAATGTAAGGCCCATTATGTAATACAGCATTACACAAAAAGTCAAAAACCAGGCTGCAAACACATAATGCAGTGCCAGGAAAACATTTATGGGCATAGACTAGTACATTTGAATGCGGATACAGACTTATACAGTTCTATTCATCCATACTTTAACTATATCACCTGTGTATATGGTTCTTCTGTCTTGTGGCAAGGGCACATTGATTACAAGAACTTGAACATGTACTGGAAATTTTAACTTGACTGCACATCTACTAAAATTGTTATAAACTGCCATTTGAGAAGTGAGAACCAGATTGGTCATGGGATTTGATTTTATTTATTACTTTGAAGGTAACCTAAATGATTGAAAAATTTGTAAGAGCTGTCCTGTCATCTATATAGGTTTATTTTGGCTGTGAGGAACTAATGAACTGTAACTCTACACTTGATTAGTTTGCAGGGTCCACTAGTAGAGAATAGTTCTGGTTGTTGGTTTACTACTCCAGTTGTTGAGTATTTTCATCTGCTTCCTTATGCCACTATCTTATCAGATTGGATTTTGAGGTACCGTTGCTAATTATTTTAAATTTAAAGTTTTATTAGGTCTCATGGCATAAAGTAATGATTGATTATTTGCTCCCATTCCCTGCTATATCAGTATTAACTAAAGTGCCTATCTGGACTGCAGGGATACAAGTCCAAGTAGCTTGCATAGTTCAATTTTGAGAAGCCCTAAGGATGCAGAAACCACTTCAGTATTTGAACTTTCAGGGAATGAAATTGCATCTTCGAAGATGGGAGATACAAGCATCAAGACCTTGGGTTGCTTGGAAAACCATTGCGACAATATAGTTAGTGAAATAAATGAGAACTCTGACAGGAGTACCAATTCTGCAAAATCTAGTGGCAACGAGGTAGGAAATGAAATTGCATCTCTGAGGATGGGAGATACAAGCATGAAGACATTTGTTTGGGTTTCTGAAATAAATGAGAACTCTGACAGGAGTACCAATTCTGCAAAATCTAGTGGCAAAGAGGTAGGGAATGAAATTGCATCTTTGGACATGGGAGATACAAGCATCAAGATGTTGGATTGCTTGGATAATCACTGCAACAATATGGTTAGTGAAACAAATGAGAAATCTGACAGGAGTGCCAATGCTGCAAAATCTTGTGGCAAAGAGGTAGGTGCTAGTGCTAGCTCTCAGAGGATAGGCAAAGAGAAGACAGTGGACGAAAGGGAGAGCTTTAACAATAACCATTGCATCTCTAATTTTATTAGTAAAGATACAAGCAGTCTCAATCAGGAGGTTCAGGAAGCTTTCAAATATAAAAGTATTGATGGTGACTGTGAATCAATCAGCGAATGTGCAGAGTTTAGGGTTGAAGAGGCAGAAGCTATCAAAGACATAGTGAAGGAAGTTGCTAATTTTAACAATTCCAACAAAATCTCCGATGGAACATCTTTTACTGGAAATGAGTTAGATAATGCCAGCATGGAATCTCAAGAGCTTGAAAAAATATATCACGGTCAAACTAAAGATACAGCTGATTTTGGAGCCAATGAAGTAAGTGCTGGCAATGGCTCTGGATGGCCAAAAAAGAGACACATTGGTACATCTAAAATGAAAGCTTTGACTTTTTATTGGTTAGTCATAAGGTGTCGTCTTGAAGGGGAGAAATAGTGAAGACTATTAGCAAGGTTGCAGATTTTTTAGGCAAAGAGGCAAGCAATACATTCTGGAGTACAGGTTAATAGAATGGTGTTGATGGCATAGAGAAGTTTTGAAGCTGTCAAGTCAGTCATTTAAGGGTGTTAGAATCAATGACAGTGATCAAAACTATTAAAGGAGAAAAACCATGGTGAAGTTGCATCTTACTGGGAGAACCAATTTTTTTCTCCCTTAAGGTTTTGATCAATGCCACTCGACTATAATCCCCTGCATCTATTGGAAATTTCTATGCAATCAACACTTCTTTTTCTTTGTACTCTGGAAGGTATTGACAGCAGTGGCCTCATTGCTACAATCTGCAACTATGCTGATTATGTGTACATTACTGTTCCCCTTAAACACTAAAACACCACTGGATTCTGTACTAAAAATATTTCTGACATCACAGCTTTCATTTATGTTTCAGTCAACCTACTTGAAATGCTTTATAAACATCTATGGTTTTTTACTCTTTTAATCACTTTGAATGTTTAAATTATTTACAGACAGAGCTAGCTTGCAAAGTAATCTTTTCAGCTTCTGAGGGAAAATCATCAACGCAGACTGTACCAGGACGTCTTTACAAGAATGAAGAGATACTGGTACTGTAGATTGTCTTAACTTTAATAGACCAGGACTTGCATGTGGGCACTAGCTAGTTTGCTACTTTTTGTTAACTTTACAACCCTAAACCACTTCAATACTCTTATCTTTCTTATCTTTAAATTGCAGTTAACATTACCTTTTGATTTTTTTAATTAAAAAAAGACAGATTATATTGAAGTGGACTTTAGGAAATTGAATAACATCTGTTATGGTAAATCCCCAAGATAAGAAATAGAACATTCAACTAATTAATACAAACAACAGGGAAATGGAAGAAAATGTTTAGAGGTTTACAAATTTAGTTTATTTTTAAAAATTATATGTATTGAAGTTCTAGTAGGGGTGACAATGGGTTGAGGGTGACTACATCCACCACCCTTGGCCCACGGTTGTTGGACTTTTCCAAAACCCGCCCCACCCTACCATATGCGGGTTCCTACCACTTTATCTTATTAAATAATTTTTAAAAAATCAATAATATTTAAATATTTACGCATAGTATTAAAAAAAAAACCACCAGTGCAGGTTAAGTTAGGGAGAATACCTGAATGTTGGATTAGAATTGTCATCCCTGGTGTATTGGAGTATGTTGGATTAGTTGAATGAGAGTATGTGTATTAACTATTAAGGTCTATATCCATGGTGGATATGGTATGGGGTCTAAGAACATAATCCTAGGTGGATTGGAGGTTGGGGTGGGTTATGTGTTTGAAAATGTGGGTTAGGTATAGGTGTAGGACACCTTAACCCATTGTGATACACACCACTCTTAGGAAGAAGACCATCACTATTGAAGGAAAGCAAATGGAAATGAAAAGAAATAATCAAGCTGCAAGATTTGCGTTTGGGATGGGCATTAATTCAAGGATAGAATAATTAAATCAGTTTATAACCTTTGATTGATAGTCTACATATTTAGTATGCTGTAATAGACTATAAATCTGGCATCCTTCCTTTGGGAGAGATATCCAAAAAATTAGTTAGAATAATCAGCATGCTACTAAGGGGTAAGACTTGGATCTTGTTGGACAATACGGAGTACCATTTTGGTATTCCTTGGTCTATTTTGTGTTATTTTGCACTTCAAATTTTCCAGTTTCAAATTCCTTGCCTCATAACTCCATCAATTGGTTTAACTTGCCATTTGATATGAGAATGACATGACTGGAGGCATGAGTTGATGCGCTGGAGATCCAATTTGACCATACCCTCTCCACCCTTGCATATTGTGGATCCCATCCCAATGCCAACCAAAACTATTGGAATACCCACTTTTTAATGTGGCATGTTTTGTATGTTTTTTTTTCCCCAAATCTCAACTTATTAAAAATTGCCGCATTAAGGAGTGGCAAAAAATTGAGTGGTTAGGGGCATCTAGCATTGTCCAAAATAAAATTAATAAGTTGTCTGTTCAAGTTTTTCTCTCGTTAGGCGTGTTTTTTAATGCTATCTCAATTCTTAGGCTAATCTATAGTTTTTGTTATTTTTTCAAATATACAAATATTCATTTATGTTGTTCTTGTTGCTAGTGTACTAAGCATCGCCATATACAAGACAAGAAAGCATCCTGTGACAAAAGTATCCAAGGAATCTTAGATGGTATGATTTCTATCTATGGCTTCCATTAGCTGCCTTTGGTTTGAGATTCTTTTCACTCTTTGCATGCCTTTACACACTTCTTCAAGTTCCGTAATTCTTCCACATCATTCCTGGATAGAATAATATCATCGACATAGACTATCAATACAACAATTTCCCTGTATGAGATTTCTTAACAAATAGAGTATGATCAGCGTGACCCTGTAACCAAGCTTCAAAATCACCTTTGTGAATCTGTCAAGGGATTGTTTAAGGCCATACAAGGACTTCTTGAGTTTGCAAACTTGATTCTTTGCCAAACCTCCTTCGAAACCACGTGGGATTTCCGTGTAGACTTCCTCCTCAAGGTTACCATTTGGAAAAACTCTTTTTTTATTTTTTATTTTTTTTATTTTTATATATATATATATTTTATTTTATTTTTTATGTTCAACTATTGCAATTACCAATCTTGGTTGACAATTAGTACTGTCAAAGGGGGCCGGCCCGCCCCACCGCGGGCCCAATTTTTGGCGGGTTGTTGCGGACCAGCACATTAGGCCCTAGCCCGCCCCATGCGGGTTGGCGGGCCCTCTAGGATCAAATTTGCTATAGTGTTGTGGATGCACGTGAACAGATGTTGTGCAACCAAATACCTTGAGTGGTAAATCAAATGAGATTGTTGTATGTGAGGATAATTTTGCAGAAGAAGTTGACGTGGGTTTTTAAAATTAAGGATTCTAGATGCCAAGCAATTAATCAATAGGTGGCTATGAGAACGACTTCCCCCCAGAAATAATTAGGAACATTACAGGAAAACATAAGGCATCAGGTAATCCCCAAGAGATGTCTATTCTTGTGTTTAGGCACCCCATTTTATTGGGGGGTGTCAATAAAAGAGCTTGTATGGATAATCCCATGATTCTGTAGATAGGTATTGAGACTACTAGTGTCATATACCTATCAAGCCAACGGGTATCTGAGCAACAACAGCCAACTTAAAACAAATGGTGATTACAACAGCATATATACAAACTACTCTAATAAAGGAAATAACTAATTAGCTTAATTCTTTCCTCAACCGATATAGGAGAAACTGAAAATAACCACCTATCTCTCCTTTATTCCTAAGATATTTTCCTAAAATAAATTCCCTAACTTTGACTTCCTACTATTCAACAAGATGTAATGCCGGTGGCTAGTAGTGTCAAAGCAGGCCGGCCCCACCGCGGGCCTAATTCTTTGAGGGCCGCCCCCTAGGCCCGCAGGATAGAGATCATGTGACCCTGGCCCGCCCTATGCAGGTTGGCGGGCCCTGTGGGCCGGCCCACAAGTGTTTTTTTGTTTTTTGTTTTTGTTTTTGTTTTTGTTTTTTTTTTTATAGTTAAATACTATTTTGAATTAATATCATTACAAATGTAAATTCCGGGTAATTGTATCATGTTGCTACCTAAAAATTAAAACACATTAATTAATCATTGTAACGTAGTATACTGACAAATTTAATTGGTTTTTGGATAACAATATAACATACAAATTTAAACTATAATAATAAAATAATAATAATAATAATAATAATAATAATAATAATAATATTATTATTATTATTATTATTATTATTATTATAATGTTTAAATTCTTGACGGTGTAGTACTGCACAAGAATTAAAACATGTTAAATTGTTAATAAAAATAATGTGTACGTGCATATGTTTTTTTTTTTTATTTTATTTTTTTTTTTAAAAAAAGAAAGTGCTAGCCTGCGGCACGCGTGGGCTGCGAGTCCTTCAACCCTAACCCTCCCTATCATGGGGCGGCCCGCGGGCTTCAACCCACTTTGACACCCCTACCGGTGACCTTATAAGCACCTAGTAATTCTTGTGGATAGTGCACTGAATTGGCCATAAGTCTATCTGGATTAATATTCTTATTCCTACATTTTCTTCTTCTCTTTGTAGGCAGGAAAGATAATGAGGGGCTAGAAGGAAAAGTAATCAAACAATTATGTGATGAAATATGCTTTCAGCAAACTCATACCCAAGAAGTACAGAAGTTGGGAAGTGTTGCCCTCTCCTTGCGACCTGCAAGTCAGGCAAGTTGTTGCATGAGGTGTAAATATATTTTATCTCTTGTGTTTTGCACATTATGGAGACTATCAGATTGGAAGTGTCCTGCAGCTTGCCATGGGAGTAGAGTTTTCATGAGACAGCCTTGCTCCACTTTATATAAAGAGACAGGATTATATAATTAGTCAATCCTTGATTACATGCTCCATAAAATAAGCAGGGAACATCAATTACTGTTTACATGGTTAATTACATAACCACTCAATCCCTTATTATATGCTTCCTTCTGTTCGTTGAATTCTGTCATTTGAATGATTTGATTCATTTCCTTTTCTGCCTGATTCCCTTTCTTCATAAGTAAACTAGCCAGGGCTTCAGGTCTGTATCACATTTGTTTCAAAAAAACATACCAAAACAGGATTATCATATTTTTGAAATGCAATGTCATGTTGCATTCTCAAAGCACAAATTCATGTTCTATTCTGAAAATGGCTGATTCTGTGAATCACTTGTTTGTAATCTCACTCTCAAAGTGTCACTTTAACTCTCTGTCTATTCAGTTGTGAATTTGTGACTGAAGAAGGGCTAATGGAACTATAATGTGGCGTATTGAAACATTATTAGAATTTGAAAATCCCCCTATTTCTTCAGTTTTAAAACATTACTGCATTTTGTTGAAAAGGTTTTTAAATGTATACTTAGGAAAGTGCCTTTGAAGAAAATAGACCCTGTCATGGCAGCTTTTCTCAATTTGCTTGTGTTCTTTCTGTCCAGCCCTATGCTGAACTTGCTTTTGTCTTCACAATTTTTTTTTTCTTCTGTGATTTAAGTTGTCTTAAGTCATGATGCAGCATCAACCATTTCAAATTTATTTATTTTTCTATTTCGCATGCTTTCTTTCAAACTGTATTTGCTACTCCTAATGTTTATTTAAGCCTATTTCCAATTTCCAATTTCAAATATTCCAAAAAAGAAAAAATCCATTTCCTTGTCACTGTACTTCTTTCATTTTCTGATGGTCTGTTGGTGCTCAGGCATCTTGGCCTGCGATCATCCCATGTAAATGTTTGAGAAGCTTTATCGTGTTGATAGCTCAATGACAATATGACATCATTTTTACTATAGCATCAACAGTTTATTCCTCTTGTTTACACTTAAACATGCATTCAAAGATACCAGTTCTAGATCTGATGTGAGCACATTGTTTTTTGTTACCCGTGTTTACTGTCACATAATAAAAAACTAAGGCATATTTTCTTTTGGCAGGACTTAGATGTTATATGTCGTGCAAATAACTGGAGGCGTCCAACATATATTATTTCCGGAACACATGGTAGGACATTTTTTTATATGATTGAGCTTATCATAGGCAACTTGAATTTCCTGGTTATGCTGCTGGTGTAGTGATTTATGCTCAGCAATATTTTAAGCATTTACTGTCATCCTCTCAATATTTGATGTGGTGTCTTGAGTTCACTCATTGAAAAGTTTCATCTGTAACCAACATTTGAACAGTTGTAAGAACTTGTGAAATGTGCCTACTCTTAATCTTATGTTTTGTTTTTAAATAAATGCAATAGTTTCTTTGACCCTGGATATTCTTTAGGTTAAATGCTAAATAATAGTGTTAGAGATAGTCAAGGGGGGTTGGGGGTTTTCACTTCACTCTTCTCCCTTTTATTCATACATATATGACTGTATGATGTACAGAACACTAGTGTCAATATTGTAAAAAGATTAGCCTTTCTGAGATTTTCAAATACTGCAAGTACTTGTGTGGTGAATGTGAGCTTTTTGTAATAACCCTGACCTGTTGTTTCATTGCTCTTCAGTTTATTATGTCAAGATTTATGCATATTTCTATGACTCCATCTNNNNCAACAGATTGTGGAAGCTGAAATCATGAAGTGTAACAGGGCTATTGAGACTGTGTTAAATGGTCTGCTCTTTACTCATATCTTGTTTCATCTACCTCGGTGGCCATTGCACATAGGCCACTTAGTTGAAAATAAAGTTATACTCATGCAACTTTTTAAGTTATGATTTTCTCAAGAAACTAGATAATTTAAGGACCAGCTAATCCATAATTGGTCGATTCAATATGCATGCTAGGTAATGATACCTATCAAGTTTTGGCTTAGTTGGAAATTGCAATTATTATCCATTTTCTCTTTTGCATTCTCCATTTGAAGTATGACATTCTGACATCTTTTTTACACTCATCATGCACCTCTGTATTGACCGCCATGGCAGTGATCATTCAGATAGTAGTGTCATATAGATGGTGATCTTTTATGTGGACAGAAAATAATTATTAGCAACTAATGAACGGATTCATATTGCTTATACATTGCCTCTACTTATTATGTTTATAAAGGTGGTAAAAGTGATTTGTCAAGCATTGGACATATGATAGAAGATCCTTCTGATGCCTATCTGGAAATCGAAGAAATTCAAGAGAGCACTAGTCTCACTGTGGAACCCCAATGCAAGGTATAGCATCTAAACTTGATACTTTTCTTCTTTTTTTTTTTTTGGTGGGCTGATACTTTTCTTCTATCTTTCACTGTTCTCTATCTATTTCTCCTTTTAGTTTTGCTAGCTGATATGCCTGAAGTGTTATATACACCAAGCAAATAACTACTTCTTGCATATACACTTCACCATATACACCAAGCAAATAACTAGTTCTTGCATATACGCTTCACCATATACGCCATGCAATAATATGCCAAGCAATTGCAGTTTATTACATTTGAAAAACGAAGAGAAAGGGGATGTGGACCTGACCCTAAAAAAAAAAGGGGAACATCCCCACAACTAAAACCAACGGAAAATAATACGGAGTACTTCACAATGTCACCACTTCATAATAACTTATCACTCGAGTATTATTTCTGGTGTGATTGACCATTTTCTTGGACTGTTTTGTATGTATGCAGAAACTGGATGAGTTGTGTCGCGAGAAGAAATGGCCATTGCCAACGTATCGAGTGTTTCCATATGCTGGTATGTATGTATGTATGAATGACATTGAGTATTGCAATCCCTTCATATCATATCAGGATGCAGTAATGAATTTGTGATTGCGTTTGTGCAGATGGGTTTGTTGCGAATGTGATTGTGAAAGGTGGGAAGTATGCATGTCAAGGCAGCATGAGCCCTAGTCCTCCTGAAGCCAGAGAGATGGCTGCTGCATTTATGATTGCCAAATTAGGTAATATGGCTACATCAGATATGTAACAGTTTATGGTAGCAGAGGGAGATATATGTGAATGTTTTCATGCACCAATATTGGCAAATTATACCAAGGACTAAGGTTTGCCTTACAGACCTTGGTCCAAAATTTTCAGATTTGGTGTTTGTAATTGACACATTCTATACTTGTAGGTAACAATATCAAGTTATTTGATAATACAAAATACATTCATGAATATAATGTATATGAAAATAGTATGAACAAAGTGAGCAAAGATCCCTCCATTAGCTCTCAATTCCATCCCTTCTCAATTCCATCCCTTTTATTAAGTGACCTTCAACCATTTAGAGAGAGGTGAGAGCATGGCCTCATCAGCCTTATTTAGAGAGAGAGTGAAGTGAGCCAAAAATCCTCTAACTTGGAGGGTTCAGGTCTTTTTATAAGCTCATACCCGTACTCGTATACCGACATACGTATAAAGTATTTAGGATCGTATACCCAGAGTATATTCTCTATCAATAAGGGACTTTAACCCTACATGGTAGGGACTTTTGGCCTCTGTCTCCTCTCTAGATGAACCAAGAAGCTACTCTCTCCCTATTCTCTCTACATGATTACAGAAAGATGAATAAAAGGGGTTTTCTTGGGCTAAATCTCTGTTTTACATATGCTGTTATACATCTAAGTATATTGAGGGCCTTTTGTACTATCATTATTTATTTGCATGTACAGAAATGGTTAACTGTAAGTATAAAATGTGTGTGTTAACTAGATGTATAGAATTTTTGTATCGAGTTTAATGCAATATGAACTCTGGTTCATGGTATACCAATTGACTAATATTATTTATTAAAATGGAATTTCATTTACTAACTAAAAAATTGAAGAGTTTTCATTGTATAAAGTTGTAGAAATAATTGATAAACGGCCCATTGCCCATATCTAGCCCTAACTCCAGAACTCCAATTTCTCACCGCCAGCCACGACGATACCCGCGCGCTTCACGGCTTGGAAAAGCGGCGACACCATTTTACGGTAGTGAGCGGGCCTGGCGAGTTCTTCCTGGTCATCAATCTCAACGTTGCAGATGCCGGCTTCCTTAAGGCGGTGGCCGAGCTTCTCGCCCACTCTGGACGCGATCCTGGAGTCCCACAAGTTATGCGACCTGGGAAAACGGTTCATCTTGGCTCTGTACTGAGCTGCAAATTCTTGCTCAGACGATGAAGCCATCGCGATAATGGATGCCGTCTGCGGGTGAGTCACCTGGGCTGTGATTTTGCGGCAGGAGAGAACTAGCCGGAGGAGGTGGCGCTGGTGGTTCACGGTGGACATCTTCATTACTCGGGGCAAATGTGTCTTAAGATCTCATCCTC
>CM008344.1:23431147-23441503 GCA_002525835.2 Ipomoea batatas
AACAATTTATATGATTTTTTATTAGCAATAAATTATATATTTTTTTAAATTTTTATACATATAATTTTGATTTAATAAATAATGCTGGTTGGCATTACCCTCATGTTTTTTTTGGCTAACATGATATGTTGTAAACTAACTCTGATTAATTCAAACCAAGTTATTGACGGGTATTTTTGGACCATTTTTTTCATAGTATTACTTGATCCGCTCACAAGGTTAGATTTTGTTTAGGCTGTATTTGGGAATCCGAAAAATGATTTCTGAAAATCATTTTTCGGGTTTCTAGTGTTTGGATGTACTTAGAAAATTTAGTCAATGGAAAACATTTCGCGTAACATTTTCGTTGACGGTGAAAAATCAGTCCATTTTGGTGTAAAATGACTTCCAACAAATTTTGACGAAAATTCATTTTTCAAACCAAGCTACATCAACGGACAAAGAGTAGCGGCTTTTAACCAATGCTTCCTCATTTTCAGCGGGCTGGTTTCTGTCGGAAACCATTTTTAAAATTAAATTTCTAAGTAAATAATACTCCGTACTATTTAAAATATTATTATAAATATTTTTATATTTTAAATAAAATAATTAAAATGTTTAATTATACAATTTTACTCATTTTCTAGAAAATGAATTAGAAACATCAAGATAGTTTTTTAGAATGCAACCAAACACTAGAAAAGAAAATGTTTTTAAAAGATGACTTATTTTTCGTAAGTCATTTTCTTACTTTACCGAAATTTGGCTTGGGTCATTCTCACTCATACCTCAAATCTACTCTAAGTTTTCATTGTCATCCATATATGTTGGGAGTAGTTTAGTATATTATGTGCACTCATGTAATAGTCCATACCTTTTTTATCTAAGACATGATTCTCATATGAACACACATATATACAGGCTTAGGATCAGGTGCGAAGGAGCGTCTAGGTGAAAGATGCAGATAAATCTTAGTCGTTGATTCATTCAATATATGCACTAAAAGGCACAACAATATGTAATGGAAGACAAAAATTGTGAAGCAATTATTGAAAAGATTAAATTCAATATAGGATCATCAACACAAATCATAAACAATCACTAATCATAAGTTAGCAATACAAGATTCAAGATTCAACTCAAATTAATAATTAGTGATTTATTCAAGATCAACTGTTCTTTTTAAAAATCTGACACCTAGGATCTTAAAAAACATGTATTGGAGTGCACAATAATGTGCACTAGAAGGCAACAATGTGCACTAAAAGACGCAAAGATGTAAAACAATTATTAAAAAGACTAAATTCAATACATGATCTTTACACACAAATCATAAGCGATCACAAATCATAAACGAGCAATAAAAGATTCAACTCAAATTAATAATTAGTGATTCAAAACAAACCATAAACTACTACTAATTGCTTACTATATTAGTCCAAAATTGTGCACTGGAAAGTACAACAATGTGCACTGCAAGACACAACAATGTGTACTAGAAGGCAATAATGTGCACTACAAGGCACAGCAATATGCACTCGAAGAGAGAAACTGTGTGCTCTAGAAGAGATCAGACAACAATGTGACTAAAAAAAAAAAATGTGCACAAGAAGGAAAAAATGCACCGAAAGACAAAAAAAATTTATTTTACATAAAATTATCATAATGCCACCACAAATATTTTTTTTTAATAATTATCTTTATTTTAGACGCTTGATCTGAATCGGATCAATGTGAAACTAATCTTCACTTTTTTACATGACTTTAGTCAAACTTAAACTAAACTTTACCTAAGCAACTCAACTTGTTTGCACCTATTGTGAAATATAATATTATTTGTGCAATAATCATAAATGATATTATACATGAAATTAATCAATTTCTTGTATAAAAGTAACGTTCAATGGAGAAATCGATAGAATATTTTATGTACTTCGACGATTCTCATATGAAATTTTAAATTTATTATGGAATAAATCATAAGGAGCTCTTTTTGTGTCGGCAAATTATACCATGCACCACGGTGCACATAGCAATGTGCACCACGTACGTAAACGACGTCGTTTTGAGCATTGTAAACTAATTGTCCATTTTTTTTGAAAACCACGTTTCCCGTTTCGGCCGGTCTCTGTATTTATGTTAATATTCTGTGTATTCTAGGTAATCGTTCTGTGTATTCCAGGCAATCATTCTGTGTATTCTAGGCAACCGTTCTGTGTATTCATGTTAGTAACACATGTTGTGATGTGTTTGTACATTCGAATGTTTAGGAAGATGAGTTCTGTGTATTTTGTGTCAATATTCTGTGTATTGATGTTATTAACACAGGTTGTGATCAGGACCGGCCCTGGGCATGTCCCAGGGCCCCCAAATTCTGGAGCCCCAATTATAGAACGAACATATATTTTTACATATACTATACATCAGGTATAGTATATGTATATATAATTTTCTTTCTTTTTATATTTTTCTTTTGCAATTGGGGGCCCAAATGTAAAAAATATATATATATTTATGGGCAAATTATTGTGTGCGTCATGGTCTACATAGTTGTGTGGATCATAAATATAAGGTACATTTTAATATACTAAAAATACATTATTAATTGCTTGTTTTTTCCAGTTTAGTCGCTTAATTGCTTTGCTTTTCTGAGTTTAGTGGCTTATTTGAGTTCGATGGCTTAATTGCTAATTCCCAAATAGTTTAATGGCTCATTTGTACCTTTTCTACCCTTAAATACATGGGCATTTTGATAAATTTAATTCTAAGTGTTAAGTTTTTTTTTTTTCCTTTTCCTAGATTCATGTGTTACTCCACTTTTATGGCCTGTTTGGTTGAGTGTAATTTGGGATGAATTGCAATTCAGTGAATTCCCAAACTACACTGTTTGGTTGGAGGGAATTGCAATTCTGCAGAATTGCAATTCCCTCCAAATGATGAATTGCAATTCATGGGGTACCCCCATGAATTGCAATTCGGTGGAGAGGAGGGGCAATTGTGTTGGTGTAAAGACAATTTTGCCCCTCCTCCCATACTCTTTGTCCTTTTTTTTTAATTTTAAAAAATTATTACTATTATTATTCTTTTTTAAAGCATTATTATTATTATCTCTAATATAAAATAGCCATAAGAAGAGCAGCTAATGCAATTTGGCAAAAGTTCCCGCCCAAGCAGAAACGATGCGGTAGTTTTGATTAAGGGGTATAATCGTTTGTTATTTTATTAGCTTAGTATTCGGCGTCGATTGGGTGGTAATATATCGGCACCCGATATATTATTAATTGAAGACATGGACTAATGAAGCAACACGTTTTGCAGGTTTAATGAATCGAACGATTCGATTCTCAATGACAACATTTAAGACTATGGTAATTAAGTGTTTGTAATAGTCTTAATTACAAACACTATTGGCCTATCTACAACTGAAGCCTATATAATACATTAATACAGGTTTAATCACTTAATACAAACAATCGCAAAAGTATTTATCATAACTAAAGTGTTCTTCGAATATGAGGATGTATGTTCTTGCTCGTGATTGATCAACCTTCAGGAATAAGAGCGCTATCAAGGTAAGGGTTGTACGTACGTACTTAGTGATGGAGAGGAAATGTTCAACTGAGATCAAATCCAAAGAGATTGTATTCCATGATGAACAGGTATGTCTCCTTCCCCATTATTCACCTGCGAAATAATATTTCTAGTATTGTGCACAGTAAAAATTTAAAAAAAAAATATTTTCTGCTTACAGGGCACTGTTATACGTGCACATATACCAAAAAAATTAGTATACAATTTCATAAAGATAACCATTATGTTTTGGTGTTGCACCGCCATATAGTAGACAATGTCTCTAAAGTGGAGCCATTCTACCAATCAGATTTCACATATCTAATTGTGGTGTTGTTGCAGTTCTGTCGGGTGAAGAATGGTATTAGAGGTCAGTTACGTTTAAATAATATTGAAAATATAGTACAGTTTATTTGATAGAATACATGGATCCTCACCTTTATTCAATTACTACTTGCAGATGGTGAGGTGAAACTATGCTCCTCATACGTTGTAACCCAAGTACTGTTTAACTTGGATACTCCTAAATTTAGAAGTTTTAAGGAAAGATATCTTTTTCTTTAGTTACACATACCTATTTAGTATTAACTGTCTTTTTAAAAAACTCATTAATATTCTGACCTAATAGTCTCAGGGAAATAGAGCATCAGACTACACTGATGAGTATTAATTTCATGTCCAATCTGAGTTACAGCAACACTCTTGAGCATTCTACAAGTCGTTCAATTAATGTTTTTTTTTTTGAATACAACTGATCAATTAATGTTTTTTTTTTTGAATACAACTGACCCTATTACATTGTAGTATCTGTTCATACTTTTCTCAACCTGTTGAAACACAAAGAGTCAATTTCGAGATCTCCTCCACTGAGACTCGAACTCATGACCTCCCATCTGAGGGTGGCCACTACATGCCAATTGAGCACAAGGTGCTTGGCTTCGTTCAATTAATGTTGTTCCCTAATTTTCTTCACAATTGTGATTGTTGTTAGAACTTCAAATTGTAATCTTCTACAGCAATTCGTAGCCAAAAGTAGCCAAAAATTCATAATTTATAGATTAGCTTCCACATTCAAAATATAGGGAAAAACTACGGTAGGATGATAAAAAAAATAGAAATTATGGATCTAAGCCAACATAGACTGTGGAAAATTGTGGAGTTTTTTTGGAGCAATTGTAATTCAAACAAGAACTTACATTTACAAATTGAAAACCTGAATGACTACAAAATAGCATAGATAAGTCCAAAATCAAACAATAGAACAACATGCAAGATAAATCGGCATACGATTCTTAAATAAAAATAAAAAAATTACGAAATCAAAATATATACTACCTCAAATGCGAACAAATTCATTTAAGAATTACAATATCATCTAGGTTTAAGCACAAAGAATGAAAATACTTATGTAGATTGGGAACATCGATCGTTGTAATTTGAGGAATGCCGGTAAATCGTGCCAAAGAGTGAAAAAAAAAAAAAAAACTTCGAATCGACATCAGCATCTATGGTGTGCTAGGAGTACAATTCTGCAAAGCTAGGATAACAATTACAAGGCGAACTATCGAAGAATTAGATCAGCAACTATGGAGGTGTTTACATTTCATCGCGAAAAATAGAAATGAAAGACGATGAAATGGTGAAGGGTAAAAATGGGTAGTGTTAGTATATGGCTAATTAGTTGGGTTTTCGGGTATGGGCTAATGGGCAGGTTTAAAATATGGGCAGCTTGTAATGGGCTCAAATATATTATGGTAAAGTTGGGCTGCAGTTCAATGGTATAAAAGTGGTATAAAAGTGTTATAGTCTGTATTAAAGTGATATAATAATATGTGTTAGCCCATTTTAATACATAGCAATCATTATTGCATGGACCATGGTCCACACAGCTGTATAAACCATAAATAAAAAGTACATTTTTAAATATATTAAAAGTATATTATTTTTGCACATAAAGTATATTATTTTAGAGTACATTATTTAAGTACTGAAAGTACATTATTTTATATATACTATCAAATAATGTACATTCAGTACAAAAATAATGTACTTTTAGTATAATAAAAATGTACTTTATATTCATGGTCCGTGCATCGCATGGGACAATTACTAGAATTGTTAACAATCAACTTATAATTAGAATTAGTATAAGTTGGGAAATTTTTGCTCCAACACTCGATGTTGTCAATGCAATCAATGAATATACGAGTGATTTGCATGTTGCTGAGAGCAAGACCTACCTAAGTTGCGTCACTATTTGTAAGTCTGATTCTACAAATGGTATCATATATGATATGCACACTCCGGAATTCCTAAATGGGTTGAAAGTTTCTGGCATCCCTAACCATGCTTTAACTTTAAAAAGTTGGATCTCCGGTCATGTTGTTGAGAAATATAGATCACTCAATGGGGCTATGCAATGGTGCAAGACTTATCATTACGAAGTTATCTGATCATGTTGTTGAATCAAATTAAAGATTGTCACTGGGAACAATGCCGGCAAAATAGTCATGAATCATGATACCAAGGATGTCAATGGCCCGTACTGATACAAGATTGCTATTTAATTTCCAAAGAGGACAATTTCCTTCAATGCAATCATACGCAATGACTATCAACAAATTAAAAGTCAGGGTCAAACTTTAACGCATGTAGGGTTACTCTTAAGGAAATCAGTCTTTGTTCATGGTCAACTGTATGTTGTTGCTTCAAGGATTAGCAACCCGAAAGGATTAAGAATTTTAATAGCGAACGAATGTGGAGAGAGTAGTAATTATACTACCAATTTTGTGTACCATGAAATTTTTAATAATTTGTAAATTCTAAAATTAAATAATAAATTTGTTTAATAAAGTGTTGGCTACATTTATTGCATTACAAACAAATTCAAATAACTTCGATTACCTAATAGCATTAATCTCATCCGTGCAGCGCACGGGTATAATACTATTTATTATTATTGAAGGAATTATTATACTTATTATTATTATTATTATTATTGAAGGAATTATTATACTTATTATTATTATTATTATTGAAGGAATTATTATTATTATTATTATTATTATTATTATTGACGGTAATAATGTGTTACCGGTATGTATTTGAGTATTATTCAGTACTTGAATATAGTATTGAGTACAGTGTTTTGGTATTTGAGTACAATATTGAGTGCAGTGCTCAGTGTACAAGTGTTGTCTAGTAAGAAGCGTAAGAAGTGTCGTCAGAAGCCCCCCTTTCCTCCTACAACATGGTTCTTTTTATAAAAGTGTTCTGAGCTTGTAACGGCTGATTAATATCTATACTAAGTGCAGGTAATGACTCCAAGGAGCCGTTGGAGTAACTCCTCTTCAATGTGTCCTTCTTGTGTAACGGATGACTGTTACTGAGCCTGTCTGTCTTCTTGTGGTTTGGGTCGGGTACTGCATGCCCAATTATCCTGTCAATTATTATTATTATTATTGTTGTTATTATTATTATTATTGAAAGAATTATTATTATTATTACTACTACTACAACATAAGGACATTTTAGTCATTTTGTCGCTTCTTACCTTTCAATTCTATGTACTCCTTGTCCTGCCTACCAAACACTGTAATTTCAATTCTTACTTTATTCATTGAATTACAATTCCACCGAATTACAATTCTTTTCCCCCCTAATTCCCTCTTCCCAACCAAACGCCTTATTAGTTCTTTTCTCTCTCTCTCTTTTCTTTTTACAAAACATTCACATTGGTCCTAGCATTATTGTAGCATGACCTTTTTGGTCCTCAGTCAATATATGTTTAAATGATATTAAAAATGATGTTATTAACGACTCAAAGTCTTCGTGATTTCTTCATGGTAATAAAGCTATTATCAATACATAAGTTTGCAAATCCAAAAAAAAAAAAAGCGCAATTGAAAAAATGAGTTAATATCAGCCAGGATCCTCCGAGTGTAGTGGCACAACCACGTTTTGTCCTAAACTTTCAATTTAATCATTCGTGATCCTTCAACTTTCAAATTTAACAACTAGTGGTCCTTTCATTAATTTGAGTAAGGACAAAGTTAGGACTAATGATGGTTAAAATTTTGAAAGTTGAAGGACCATGAATGGTTAGTTTGAAATTGAAGGACTATGGGTGGTTAATTTGAAAATTTTGGACTAAACGTGGCGGTATCATTATACTCAGAGGACCCGACTTGGTATTAACTTTGAAAAAATCACAAGTCTACTTCATGACAAACCGTACGTAAGTCTAGTGCATAAGTCTACTTCATAAAAATTAACAAGACTTGTGGTTCTATTACCAAGAAGAAAAAAATGAGGATTTTGAGCGGTTAATAACGTTGTTTTTAATGTCATTTAAACATATTTGCTACCAAAGACATTGTGGTCTAGCGGCACCCGGTTTACACTCCCACATGGAAGGGAGTGGGTTCGAGCCGCAGTGGAGGGCGAACTTGAGCTGCTAGACCCTTTTAGTCCTATCTACACTCGTAGCCACTCCCCTCCCCTATTTAGTCCTATCTACACCCTAACATAGGGGCCGGAGGGACGGTAAACTCGGCCATCCTATCTACACCCTAACATAGGGGCCGGAGGGACGGTAAACTCGGCCAAAATATGACACCCGAAGGGCCTGGCACGCACAATCCTATCCTATCCGAGTTCGAGTTTACCCCTTGCACTTCGGACAGCCGTCCATAGCATCATAAGGAGGACCCCCTTTCGAGGTTCAAAAAGAGTACGGTACATAGGAGGTTGGTCTTTCTCAACGTGGTGTATAGCACGAAAACCCTTTCGATACAAGGCACACCTAGGGTTGGTGTGGTCACATGAAAGAACCAAATGAATCCTTTCTTCTCTTCTTTATCTCTCCCCCTCGGAAAAGATAAAGTATGACATTTGTTGACGCACATACTAAAATGCTAAAATATTAAATTATATAGTATTAAATTTTATATATAAAAATGTGATATGAGCTTTATTCATTTTATGTGTGTGTGTGTCTATATATATATATATATATATATATAATTTTTAATTTAATAATTATGTTGATTTGATTTGTAATTATTAATATAAATATCTATAATTAAAATAAGGATTGATATATAATGCTCGTAGAAATTAATTCATGATTGCATGAATTTATAAATTTGTACGTATTTTTTAGCTTGCATCTTTGTGTTGTATAAACTCAATATTCTCTTTCATATATATACACACATCTTTTTTGGGCATTTCAAACCACTGGAATAATTATTGTTATTCCAGTTTTCCTCAATAAAGTTATCCCAATCATCAGTTTGGTGATGATTGTTATAAGTTGGAAAATTGAAAATTTGGAGGTTATCTTCGAGATGATAAGTGGCATTCGTTTCATAAGGTCTGAGATATCCTCTAAAGTTGGATATGTGTTTTGAAGAAGTGATAAAGTGGGATAACTCTTTGAGTTTAAGTTCCAGCTCATGTTTTTCAAAAAGTTGACCAACAGATTCTTTAATTATATCAAGAGTAAGAGTTTCTTGAAAAGTTTGGAATTCTAGTTTAGAAAGTATATTATTTGAAATCTCAGTAGGAAAGATTTTTTCTAATCCTTCTTTGATCAAGTTATGGTTTGGTACAGTAATATCGTAATCAAAATATGTTTCTGAGTTTTGGTCTAAGTAAAAAGTATGGATTCCATCAGTTTCCTGATGTATTTTTTCAGTCAGAAAGTTTTTAGTACTTTCAAAGTATTGTTGAATAAGTTTTTTATCCATGGAGATAAATAAGTTTTTTCAAGAAGTTATGAGTTTAAGAAAACCTTCTGGTTTAAAGATTCTTCTCTTCTCTTGCATCACAGATTGTTATACTAAGAGTTTTATTACTTGTTTAGATCTATTTAGTTTATGTTTGGTCTTACTTTTATTGCTTTATTATCGGGTTTGTTCTTTTTATCTTCACATTTTCATCCCTAACCTACTAACCAAAGGATCCCTTGACCCTTCGTTTACAACCTTAACAACATCTAAGTATTCAAACTTAGGCTCATATTTTTCCCACCTGGGTACTTTCTTTGCCTGACATACAAACTTAGACTACACAGGTTGCTTCTCTTTTAGATATGAACATCAAGCATAACAAAGCATAATAATAAGAACAAACACAAAGTAAAGAGATCTTGTTTAAGTAATATTACCTCTTAGTAGCAATCTGGTTTGCAGAGAAAAGAAGAAAGTTTTTAGAAGTAGTGTTTTTTGGAAAGGATTTTTCATTGCTCTGGTAATTTTCTTTCTTGTGTTTTTTACAAATGTACAAGCTTCTCCTTATATAGAGAGGAGAAGAAGAACCTAGAACTAACTTTACAACTGTCTACAACTATTTACATTATTGACATGCCGAAGATAAGATTTAGCCTTATCTCATATCTTCGGTTGAAGTAACAGAAAGATAAGGAATCTTATCTCCTTACCTTGCAGTCAAAAAGTCTACAAGAAAAGTAGTACAGCTAAAGTAAAGTTGAAAGGGACAGGCCCCCTTATCTTGGCCAAAAGTAAAGTAGTGCCGTCTCTTCAAGATATATTCATATCTTCTGATTCAGAAGACGACAAAGTTCTTGGCAGTATCCTTTTTGTTCTTGACTCGAACCTTCTCTTGTAGGAGTTCACAAATCTTGGGTTGGAATGAGTAACATCAAAGGGAAAGAAGTGTCTGGCTGCAATACTTGGGTCACAGTAAATTTTCCCTTGAGAGTCTTCTCTGAGTATGTTTTTGTTTGCAAATTTGGACTTAGTCCAGTTGAAGTTTTCTGCAAGGTAAGGAGATAAGATTCCT
>CM008344.1:23473870-23487413 GCA_002525835.2 Ipomoea batatas
AATGAGGCCCTTCCCAATGAGTACACTTTGTTGGAACTGTCGTGGTCTGGGCAATCCACGCACAGTTCGTGAAATTTTGGCTGTAGAAGCTAAAATGAAGCCCATGTTTATTTTTCTCATGGAAACAAAAGTTCGTAGGGATCATGCTGAACGTTTGAAATATAAGCTAAAGTTTGATGGTTTGTTTTATGTGGACGGTGGTGGTTTGGGTGGTGGTTTAGCATTGTTTTGGAGGGACCGTAATGTTGCAAAATTGATCAGTTATTCCATGAATCATATTGATATCGAAGTCCTTTTGCTCGGAAGTGCCCCTTGGAGGCTTACATGTTATTATGGTTTTCCTGAGAGAAACAGGAGACCACAGTCTTGGGACCTACTCCGTTCTCTTCGTAACAAATCTGATCTCCCGTGGCTTGTGGCGGGTGATTTTAATGATATAATGTCCCAAGATGAGAAACGTGGTAGGCACCCTCATCCAACATCTCTTATGGAAGGTTTTTCTCAGGCTTTGGAGGACTGTGGCCTCTTTGACTTAGGAATGAAGGGTCGAAGATTCACGTGGGAAAAACGAAGGGGTGCGTCGACCTGGGTTGAGGAGCGTTTGGACAGAGCCGTGGCTGGAGCTGATTGGTGTCACATTTTTTGCCAGACTATGGTTCAAAACATGGATGTCATTTCATCAGATCATAATGCTATATTTGTTGAAATTGATGGTCCTCGAGTTACTAGGCAGAGACGCAGATTTATGTTCGAAAATGCGTGGTTAAGAGAAATTGGTTGTAAAGAGGTGGTGATCAATTCTTGGAATAGCTCGATGGGAGAGGTTTTACTGCCTCGGATGGAGGCATGCAGCTTTGCATTAAAAGCTTGGGGTGGTGACTATGGAAAGCAGTTGGGCAAGGAGATTGAAAATATTAAAGCAAGACTGCATATTTTGAGAGAATGCCGAACTAATGCTTCTCTTGTTGAGTTTCGAAGACTAGACAGTCGACTATCCCAATTATATGATCAGCAGAACACCTATTGGCGCCAACGAGCCAAACAACACTGGTTGTTGCATGGTGATCGAAATACAAAATTCTTTCATTCCCATGCCACGGAAAGGAAGCGGAAAAATAATATTGCTAAGCTTCAAAACTCGATCCGTCAATGGTGCGAAGGTAATGATCTTCTGGGTTTGGCTGTTAGTTATTTCTCAGATATCTTTACTTCTAGGGGTATGTTTCTTGGTTCATCTCTTGATGGTTTAGCCCCGAGGGTGTTAGCAACAGATAATGAGAGACTTTTACAACCTTTCACGAAGGAAGATGTAAAAGATGCCCTCTTCTCGATGGCTTCAGATAAATCCCCCGGTCCCGATGGTTTCAGTCCAGCTTTTTATCAATTTTTTTGGAGCGAGATTGGTGATGATGTGGCGGGTTTTATTTTGGAGTGTATAAATTCAGGGGAGTTCCCAGTTGGTATGAATGATGCCTATATCACTTTAGTGCCAAAGAAGTCTATGCCTACTGTTATGGGTGATTTAAGGCCGATAGCATTATGTAATGTTTTGTATAAAATTCTTTCTGAAATGCTAGCCAACCGGTTGAAGTTTGTTTTAGAAGGTATTATTTCGGCCACTCAAAGTGCTTTTATCCCAGGTCGTCTGATTACAGATAATGTTCTAGTTGCTTCAGAGGTGATCCATTATCTAAATCGTAAGCGCGAGGGTATCACTGGCTGGTGTGCTCTCAAGCTAGACATGGCGAAGGCGTATGATAAAATGGAATGGGGTTTTCTTGAACAAATTATGCTTTCTTTGGGATTTGATCATAGGTGGATTCGGCTGCTCTTACTTTGTGTAACAACGGTGCGGTATAAAGTAACTGTCAATGGTAGCCTCACGGATTTTATTCTACCAACCCGTGGTTTGAGGCAAGGTGATCCATTGTCACCATATTTGTTCATTTTATGTGCTGAGGGCCTCTCTCATTTGATTTCAAAGGCGGTGAACAGTAAACGGGTTTCTCCGTGTGTGGTTGCTAGGGGAGCTCCAGGCATATCGCACTTATTTTTTGCCGACGATAGCCTCCTGTTTTTTAAGGCATCATCCGCAGAGGCGATGACATTGAAGCAATGTCTGTTAGATTACGAGCGCATGTCTGGACAAACAATTAATTTTGGCAAGTCTTCCATTTTATTTAGCCGAAATACAGATGAAGCTACTAGACATAATGTTTCTGGAATTTTCAATGTCTGCCAGGTTGTTTCTTTCGGGTCCTATTTGGGACTTCCCTTGGGCATTGGCCGAAATAAGAGAGAAGTATTTTCTTTTATAGAAGCAAAGCTGAGGCAACGTCTTAGTGGTTGGCGAAAAAGAATATTATCACGTGCCGGAAAGGAGATTTTAATTAAAAGTGTTGCACAAGCCTTACCAACATATACCATGAGTTTATATTATTTGCCCAGCACTTTCTGTCAACATCTTGAGAGGCTGATGAATAAATACTGGTGGGAATCCGGCAGCAGTTGGATGGAGGTGTGCGGTGGATGTCATGGAATAAACTATGTGTTCCAAAATTAGCTGGAGGCATGGGTTTTAAGGATCTTCATCGTTTAAACGTGGCTCTTTTGGCAAAACAGGGCTGGCGCATGTTGACAAATCCTTCGTCTATGGCAGCTTTATTATATAAAGCTAGGTATTTCCCCCGTTGTGACTTTCTTAATGCCTCGATTGGAGCCAACCCCAGCTATTGTTGGAGATCTATACTTGCAGGTCAGGATATCCTTCGTCAAGGTTGTTATAAGCGTATTGGGAACGGCGCCAGAACTGATATTTGGGGTCAACCTTGGTTACCCGATGAAGTTAACCCATACATTTTAACTCCTAGGCCTACTGATCAAAGGGATTTGAAAGTTAGTTATTTGATTGATCCTGTGACAAAGGAATGGGATTCAGATAAGTTATTATCCATGTTCCAGGTTCGAGATGTGGAGCTTATTAGAACTATTCCAGTTGCGACTAATTTTGCAGATGTTTGGTGTTGGAGAGGGGAGATAAGAGGTATTTACACAGTAAAGTTTGGTTATAGACTCTCTAATATCCAGATGGATCAGAACCTCTTAGTTAATCAAGGATGGAAGGTGTTATAGAAGTTAAAAATCCCTCCAAATGTGAGAAACTTTCTCTGGAGGTGTGCATGCATGGTTCTGCCTACATTTACTACCCTTGTAAGTAGACATATTGATGTTCAACTTGAATGCCCACTGTGTAACAATCAATCTGATACAATAAAGCATTTGTTATGTGATTGTTCGCAGGTGTTGCCTATTTGGTCAGAATTTCCAGTAGACTTTCTTCCTACTAGTGATGAAAGTTTTGGGGCTTGGCTGTTTCGCAGGTTGACAGCTGACGATGCGATGAAATCTATGAAATGGGCGGTTGTGTGTTGGTGTGTCTGGAAGGGGAGGAATGAAGTGATTTGGAATAACGTGGCTTGGTCAGCGAATAATATAAGGTATGCGGCTTCTAGACTTTTCAATGAATGGTCCGAAACTGCATCCTTTAACAGTAGTGGGTTTTTTGTCACAGCTCCTATTACTACTGTTGTCTCTCCAGTCGACAATGTTCTAAAAGTCTATGTAGATGCGGCTGTTTTTCCAGATATCAGGAGAGTATTTTACGGTGTGGTTGTTAATGATGGGAATGGGGTTTTTGTAGCTGCAACTAATGGTCACTTACAGTGCTTAGCTGATCCACATTTAGCAGAGGCCCTTGCGATTAAAGAAGCTTTATCATGGTGCAAGGACAGAAATTTTGCAAGGATTTCTATTTTCTCGGATTGTTAGATTGTTTGCAATTTATTTAATGGTTCATTGCCAGATCATTCATATGCAGGATGTGTTATTAATGAGTGTAGAACTCTAAAACGACACTTTGAGGTGGTGTCTCTTCAGTTTATTCAGCGATCAGCGAATAAGTTAGCTCATGCATTAGCTCGGGCGGCTCGTTCTCAGTCTGATTCTTCTAGTTGGTTTTCCTCTATTCCGTTATGTATTGAACATTTTTATTAATATAATGGTTCATTGTTGTTCAAAAAAAAAAGTGATGATAGAAATAAATAAATTTATCTATTTTTATGGTTATTTGTAAATAATTTCCATCTCTATCAGAAAGTTTAATTTTATGATGCAAACTTTATATCATATTTCTTAATTTACCCATAGGGATTAAGAAAATGAACATGATTTTTTCAGTTTTATCATAATAGTTGTAATGAATCTCGTTGATTAAAACTTTAGCCTACAGGCAAGTATTATATCACTTGATTCTTCAACTCATTTGATAATTGTTTCATCATAAAATTTCAGTTAGATCTAATTGAGTAAAACTTTAGCCCACAGGCAAGTTTTATGTCTCTAGATCCTACTGTCTATTTAATAATTGAGATGAAATATTATCATAAGGGTTTTAATTGGGTTTTAATAGAAATAAAACTTTAGCCTACATGCAAGTTTTATATCAATAAATCCCTCAACCCATTAGATAATAATTTTTTACAATATCTTAGAATTTATAACTTTAGTTCAATTATAATTCTAAGTTTTCATGGTTTGCATTGGCAAAACATGTATTTAGTTACTTCCCAAAATTTAACCACTTTTATTAATTTTTTTTTCGCAAATCTTGCTCGGTTATTTGGACTAACTTGTAGTAAGTTACGTGATATATTCAATATACCTCTTTTGGTTTTTAAGAATAAAATGTACCTTTTCGAGCCAAATTCCAACTTGGTTTTGGAATGTGTATTTTATTGTTTTAGTATGTCCAACAATGGTGGGGAGTTATGTCCTCATTAGTTATTACTTTAGTTGGATTGGAACCAAATATTGATTATTTAGTATGCCCAACTAATGGTGGGGAATTATATCTTCATTATTTAGTTGGTCAAATCAATTGTGAGTACGTATATCATTAATTCTGCTGAAGAATATTTTAATTAGTGGGAGTGATTATTTTGAAAAAGATCATTAAAATGTTCCACTAAAGATTCCACAAGTATCAATCTTGTATTTGTTCACATAAATTCATAAGTTCAAATTATTGAACATTTGGTTGTGCAACATATTTATGAAAATGTTGTAACAATATTAAGGAGTTTATTAGAACAAAACATTTAACTTGTAATACACTGTTATTTAAATAAATTCTTTAGCTTTTAATAGAGTTTTTTAGTTTCTTCAAAATTGATCCTGGGCCATTTTGGTTTATAAGGCTCAAGACAATTTTGCAAAAAGTAAGAACTCATAATATTCAGTTCATTATAAAGTGGACCTTAAAGTTAGTTGGGAAGTTATGGTGTATATTTAAAATTCCACATTTATGGACTTAGAATTTTAGTTTATTGTCTAAGTTGTTGGTATGCTTCTACGACTAAACTATCTTTTGGCTATTTTGATGAGTGGGAGTGACAGACGTGTCAACTCCAAACTCTTGGCCGTTCGAGGTAGTGCTTAAGTTAAGTTATAAACTAGTCATGGAACATAGTTAGCATTATGCTAACATTAAAAGATCTCTACTTAAGACATAGTTAACATTAAGGATCTTAGAGATCATGAAGTGTACTCTTTTGTACAATTTGGATGGTTTTCTCTTTTAAGTTGAGCATATATTTTATTTTGAGAAACATCCCTTAAGGTACCAAGAATAAACGTTGGGTTTGTTCATAAAGGACTTAAGTTGGGGAATAAAAATGCATGTGATGCATAGAAGATATTACTCTGTCGAGCAGAGGACATATCGCTATGATTCATGTGTTTTATTCTTTGATGAGAGTTGTGCTAGTACTTGCACCAAGTGGGAGACTATAAGACTTTTCCCAATACAATATATATTATATATTGTGGGCCTTAATAATATGGTGCAAGTGGACTAGGCTCATAAGCTATAGGTTGGATTGGACATCTAGGTTTAGTCCAATCCACCATATGCCTATATAAGCCTACATTGATGGGATGCAGGACAGACAATTATATAGCACCTCAAGTTTTGGTACTCATACTGCTCAGAAAATAATACCAGGACACCATCTAGGGTTCTGAGTTAAGTGTGAGGCAAAACAACTAACACCCTACAGATTTACAATTTATGAGGCAACACAACAAGGCATCAACTATGGCTGGAGATCACGATTGATTCATGCTTCCGCTACTACGAGGTTAGGTTACTCGTAGACTCATTCTGTATGTTTAGACAGTATTTCTTGATCTTACAGAGTCCTCATAATGAGGGCTGACCGAGACCTCCAAAATGCGTTCCACGTCAAAAGGGTTGAAAATGTCACGCAAGATCAATTCATCCCATGTTCCAGACGTCGGATTAATAAGCCCTAAGACCAAAAAACCATTAAGCTCGTATGGCATGGCTGTCTGGACCATTGGAGTAAGGTCATCTGGTAACCAGGGCTGCCTCCAGATCAAAGTAGATTTACCATCTCCCACTCTTCTCCTTACACCACTACAAATTAATTCATGGGCAACCATAATACTCCTCCAGCAGAAACTCGGGCAATTTCCCATAGCAGCATCAATAAATGAGGTTATGAGGTAGTACCTAGCTTTATAAATTCTTGCTACTAGGGAGTGAGGTCTCGTAAGAAAACGCCAAGCATGCTTGCCTAACATTGCTAGATTAAATGCCCATCCTTGAACCCTAGCCCACCGTATTTCTTGGGAATACACAGACGATCCCAAGCTTTCCAATGTATTCCTCTCTCATTCCCAGACCCCCACCAATATAGATTCATAGCTCTCTCTATGGACAAACAGACCGATTCCGGAAGCAAGAAAACACTCATGGAAAAAGTAGGCATAGACTGGGCCACACTCTTGAGAAGTACTTCCTTGCCTGCTTGTGAGATAAGCTTCTTACTCCACGAACCAATTCTGTGTTTGATTTTATCCTCGACATAAGAGAACACCGCCCTTTTATCCCTCCCAACAAAGGATGAGAAGCCCAAGTATTTACCAAAATTACGAGCTTTAACAACACCCAGAACAGATGCCACCTCATCTCTTGCAACCTCAGGCATATTCCTGCTAAAACACACACTAGATTTGTGGTAGTTTACTGCCTGGCCAGACATATTCTCATAATCAACTAGGCACTGCTTAACAACTCCCGCCTCTTGAGTTGTTGCCTTGAAAAACAGGAGACTGTCGTCTGCAAAGAACAAATGTGACCCTTGCGACCCTACAGCCATGGAACGCCCCTCAGGCCTCCGCCTGCTGTAGCAATAAAGAAAGCCCCTCAGCACAAATTATGAATAAATATGGGGATAGAGGGTCTCCCTGCCTAAGACCTCAAGTCGGAACAACCTACCCAACAATGCTTCCCATTCACTAGAAAATTGTAGGAGACCGTGGTCACATAGAGCATAACCAAGTTCACCCACTCAACATAAAAACCCAAAGCCAACAACATCTTACATAGATAGGGCCACTCCATACGATCATACGCCTTAGCCATGTCCGATTTCAGGGCACCCCAACCTACCACCCCACACTGCTTTCTATTCAAGTAGTGGCCCACTTCCTCAGTAATCAGAATATTGTCTGTGATTAGCTTGTTAGGGATAAAAGCACTCTAAGAGTCAGAAATCACCTCACCTAACAAAGGTTTCATCCTATTAGCCACCATCTTGGCCATGATCTTATAAACCACATTGCACAGAGCTATAGGGCGAAGATCGGACACCTTCTCCGGGCAGTCCTTCTTGGGAATCAGCACTACGTTTGTGTCATTTAGTTCAGCCGGGAAGGAGCACTCGTTCAAACACTTAAGCACAAAGGATGAAACATCACTACCAACCACATCCCAGTAGTGCTGATAAAATCTTGGATTCATGCCATCAGGGCCTGGAGCTTTATTAGGAAACATAGAGAATAAAGTTGTTCTAACTTCATCTACCACAAAAGGCCTCAAAAGGGCCGCGTTCTGGGCTTTGGAGACACGGGGGGCTATAGATGCAACAAAAGAATCTACAAGGGAGGAGGAGGAAATATTTGATGCAAAAATATCATGAAAATAGTCAAGTACAACAGTATGCAATCCATCACCCTCGACCCAAACATCAGACTAATTCTTTAATCTAGGTATAGTATTCTTCTTTTTACGAGCAGAAGCATACCTGTGAAAGAATTTAGTGTTGGCGTACGCACCTCTCAACCAGTGTTGTTTCGCTCTCTACCTCCAAAACTCCTCATCCTGAGCCTCTAGCTAGCACAACTCAGCCTCAATACGCTGATACTCTCCAAGGGAATAGGGGTCCAAACGCCCGTTCA
The DNA here is from genome assembly GCA_002525835.2 of Ipomoea batatas. Taxonomy (NCBI): domain Eukaryota; kingdom Viridiplantae; phylum Streptophyta; class Magnoliopsida; order Solanales; family Convolvulaceae; genus Ipomoea; species Ipomoea batatas. The sequence continues at coordinate 23,482,193 of CM008344.1, forward strand.
AGTGTAGTTGCTCCTTCCGTAAGTTTCTGATCTTCTCACCAAACTTATGGAAATGATCACCACCCCAGCGGTGCAACTTGTCACCACAGTGCTGAAGGCAGCCAAGCAAACCCTCCCTTATTCCCTCCTGCCACGCCTCCTCCACCTGCTTTCTAGACCCGTCATCATAGATCTATGCCATCTCAAACCTGAAGGTCCTACGAACACCACCACACCCATCCTCCTTGACTCCCAAAAAGAGAGCCGAGTGATCAGAAGTACGAGTGAGCAAGTTAGTCACGGTTGCACCTGGCAATGAACCGCACCAGTCCGCTCTCGCAAGAACCTTATCCAACCTCTCCTCCATCTAGTTAAGGGTGTCCTTGCCCCTTTCCCAAGTAAATTGATAACCCTGCATGGGTAACTGAACTAACTCGCAATCATCCACCGCCTCCCCAAAACCGCGAATAAGACTATCAGGGTGCGGATTACCACCACGCTTCGCATGTTGGAAAAGTAGATCATTAAAGTCCCCCAAGACCACCCAAGGTAGAGTGGACCTGCCTGCTCGAGATCGCAAGAGATCCCATAATACACTTCTCCGACCACGCTCAGGAAAACCATAAAATCCAGTCATCCTCCAAATACCCAGCCCTGCCATACTCACCTCCACATTCACGTGATTCTTAGAAAAACTCAACAATCGTGCAATATTATTTTTCCTCCAGAACAGAGCCAGTCCACCACTAATACTATCAACATAAAACAAACCCTCAACACCAAGCTTGATTCGGAGCCGCTTTGCATGACCCCGCCCCACCTTGGTTTCCATAAAAACAACAAACTCAGGCTTCTTACGGGACACCAGGTCCACCACTTCTTGAACTGTACGTGGATTGCCCAAGCCACGATAGTTCCAGCTCAGAGTACTCATGATGAGTCCCAGAACCCGCCACAAGCAAGTTTTTTAACACCTCGGTCATAACAACATCACTACTACCCCCCTGGCGTCGCACACTAGCCCCCGATCCCTCTCTCCTACGTTTGGCTACAACGACCATCCCTACCTCAGCTTCCTGTCTGCTCGGCGCAATCGGAACAGCCGCAGAATTGATGTGATCGCCTGTAGCCACCTCCACTCCACCGCCCGACCGAGGTGGTCCTCCAACCGGCACCAACCAGTTTTCGCCCACCACTCTCGGACCCCGCCGCTGTCCCGTCAGAAGCTCCGGCCCAAACGGGTATTTGTCAACCGGTAAAGCCGCCTCTCTTGCCTTTAAACAAAACTTGTGGGTGTGCCCCATCATGCCGTAGAAGAAACAAAAGCAATGAAGCCTCTCATACTTGAAGCTAATCCAACACCAAGATTTATCACGTTTGAGCAGCTTCATCTTCCTCTTGATTGGTTTGTTCACTGGCATAGTCACACGAATGCGGTAGAAGTCGAGCCATGGGGCACCCGTAAAACGTTCGTCGCATTTAACAAAAGCTCCTAGATAGTTCCCAATCTGCTCGAGTATCACGGACGAAGTATAGCCAACAGGTACATCATGCAACTGTACCCACATGTCCACCAAATCAAGGGGAACATCACCGGGGAGAACACCGTCCTTAACGTATCTGCAAATTAGGGTACAGTTGTCGAAAGACCAAGGCCCCTCATCAAGCACATACTGCATGCCCGTTACATGGAAGAAAACAAACATGAATAGGTTAGGTTGCAGCTCTGTTATCTGAACACCCTTTACCGGCTTCCAAACTGACGCTAGCACCTGACGCATGTACTCCAGCTTCACCATCCTATCGGTCAAGAAGTGACCTACAACTGGCCAGGATTCGAGACCGCCTTCGCCATCAACCGTTGTGTCCAAACTTACCGGCTCAAAAACCTCATCCTCGTCCTCAAGCACCATGTCAGCCACCATGTCGTAATGCTCGTTACAGCATTTTGTGATGTCGCAGCAGCCATGTTGCGCAGAGTCGAACAGAATAGAGTAGCACAACGCGTTGGTGTATGCAAGTGACCCCCGGAAGTAGAAGAAAGCCGGCGAATCACCGGAATAAATCCAAGAAAACGACGAAAAACCCTGAGAAACCCTAGGAGGGAAGCGAAACCCTAGACGAAGCTAGAGAGAGAATTTTTTCAAAGATTGCATATTAAAGTGTTAAAGTTTGCATTGTGAAGTTGATGATAATTACAAAAATGCCACCGCGTTTTTTTTTAATATGATTAGTCCGTCAAATTTTTATAGATGTAAAGCTGGGATTTATTGTTAGTTTTCTCCTAGAGGTGTGTTCTCATGGAATCCTAAACCTATTTGTATATAGGTCGCACAGTGTTACTCACTTGAAAATAGGGTGAAATGATAGCCATAGATTTGTCTTGATCCAATGCACAAGATTAAGCACGGCTTTATTGTCTTTTTATTAGTTTCAAAAATAGTTTTTGTTAACCATCTTCTAATCAAAGTAGTACTCTTCACCATTCTTTCCTTTTCACAGCTCTAGTTATCCTTCTTCATAACCAAATCCGATCTCCATCGCATATCAAATGCATATTATTTTCCTATCAACATAATGGATGAAGGTAATATTTGTTGAATCTCAATTGTGATCCGTTCTTCTAGTTAATTTTTCCATTATTTTTTAAAATCAATCATAGACATGAAATTGTTAAATTGTTTATAATTTATAGAAATCACCGTTTTATTCTTTCATTCAAAATCTACCTATCTCTAAGAATCTTTTCATACATCCAAAAATAATTTCTAAAAATCATAGATCCAACAAACATTCATCATATAGTCATTCCTTTTTATAGAACCTTAAAGCTTTCGAATTGTTTCCATCTCGTAGGTCATTAGTATGGGCAGACAAGATGGCAACAATATATTTCACCTGAAGCTGATTAGTTGGATTTTATTGCCTCTATCAAGTCCACAATCCCAATCCCGAACTCCATGCCCCATGTAGGTTTTCATGTGGCGCATTAGAAATACGTCACAATCTACTTTATTCTTTGAGTCTCTCCATGACATATGCAGCCTGACTGGATTGATTGGTTTAAGGCGACATGATTTTAAGACTAAACCCTTCGACTTTATGTAGTTCATAAACATTTTTTTTTTGCAAATGCATGGTTAGGTTAGCAAAATATTGCATAGTTCATTTTTTTTTACAGTACATTAGTATCTTTGAATACTTACCAACTCCCCAGGCACTTATCCATACTTGGTTTCATTGCTCACTCTTGAAGAAAAATTGTCAATTATATCTATTCTTTGGTGCTTGACATTGATGCACACAATGAACATAGGAGTGCTCTGATGTAATAATGGGGAAAAAGAGCTACATTTGGACAATTGACATCATATGTTACCAGTTGTTTAAAGAATTTAAATTGCATGTGTTTACAAAGTCAGTGGTGCTCAATTACATGTGTGGGATAGAATCAATTTCAAAATGCAGCCTTTCTTGAAACCTTCCAAATCTAGTTTCTTCATCTCCTATGGGCTCCACCACGGTGTAGGTCTGCATGATTTAAATATTATTAAAAAGTGCATGATACTCTTAATTTCTTAATTTATTTTGTTTTATTGACTTACACATAGATATGTTGTAGCAAAAAACCTTGCAAGAGATGTTGGGTCTCTATACTTCTCTAAGTCGACCAAGATAATTGCCCAAACATCAAGAACATATGCAATTACATATTGATATTCCTTCAAAGACAACATTCCTCTCTCATCAAGACTCTTCCCCTCGATTGAAAGATAATCTCAGCACTACATTTTGAAATTAAACATGTAAGATATATAAACAGCATGCAGATTGAATAAAAATATATAAGTGTGCACTTCGTCAAATATAACAATGCACTCGAAGTTATATAACTGTGCACTTGATGATTGATAGCAATGCACTTTAAGGAAAATAACTACACAATTATACATGAAAAAGAATATAAATAAATCTTACCCGTCAGAATCTTGGTTGTGCAAAATCCACTCTTGAAAAGCTTTCTCAACAACCGACAACTGGTGATATATGTTTATCTTTCGTGAAATGTAGGGAAATCTCAATGGGATATGTAATTTTCAAGCTTATTCTTTCTCCTTCTCTCCCTTTAATAATTGGGTCGTCAATTGGTTGAATTTCTCTTGCCCTTGCAAACCTCCTCTTTCAATCATAGATAGAAAAAAAAAATAGGGATAAGTCTCAATCGTAGATATAGTCTAGATCTACAGCCCAGATTGAAGATGAATTTAAAAAAGACGTGGTGACATTCTTGTAATTTTGAATAAGTCAGATTGTCTTTGTATCCAAGTGCACATTTTTCATTTTTCAAGTGCATCTTTTTATGTGTTCAAGTGCATATGTTTTGTTTCACACTTCAATACACATTTTCCCCTTTGAGTGCACATTTTTCTTCTTTAAGTGCATCTTTTATGCCTTCAAGTGCATCTTTTATGCCTTCAAGTGCATCTGTTTTGATTCACATTTCAATATATAATTTCTTCTTTGAGTCTACATATCTTTGTGCCTTTGAGTGCAAAAATTGAGATTTACAACTGATTTGCAAGTGTAATTGCTTCGATAATACTTAAGTTGAATAACTTCCCTTTTTGGTACCATCAATTGCATCAATTGCACATCTATTTGCCGTAAAGTGCAGAATTTTGGCCTTCAAGTGCATAATTGTTTGCTTTCAAGAGCACGATTCTTGGCGTATTTATTATATATTTTGCATTCTTTTCAATAACGTATAACTAGCTTCCTAATAAAAATTTGTGAGATTTACAAACGAATTATATGGGTAATTGCTTCAATAACACTTAATTAAGTTCAATAACTTCCTTTTTGTACCATAAATTGTTTCGATTCCACATTTTTGTGCCTTTGAGTATAAAATTTTAGCCTTCAAGTGCACACTTTTGTGCTTTCAAGTGCACATTTTTATTAATTCCAAAGGAATTTTTTTTAAAGAGCATCAAATCTAGATGAATTCAATGGCTGAGATTTTTGCGCATTTTTTACCTGGGGAGTCATTTGCACATGATCCTTGACATATATATATATATATATATATATATATATATATATATATTTATGGAAGGGTTCAGGTGCGAGTATTGCTTCCTGTGCGGTTTACACACCTTAAGCATTAAAATGGCATACCTGAAGTACACAAACCACGCACTTTAAGCACACAAACAAAGCACCTCAAGAATACAAATCACGT
>CM008344.1:23488130-23500292 GCA_002525835.2 Ipomoea batatas
TAAAAGTCAAATTTTTGTCTTTTATATCACAAAAAAAATTGTTTTTATTAAAATATATTATATATTTAAGATTTATTTTACCAGAAAAATTTCATTCAAGACCAATTAAATAAAACACATAAATGTGTTTTGTGTAGAAGATTTGTACGGTGCGGTGGGTGTTGTATTTGATGAGTTTTTTTTTCTTTTTTTTTTTCTTTTTTTTTTTCTTTTAAGGTTGTATTTGTTGAATTAATTACACTGTCTTGTCTTCTGTTGCGGTGCAATATTTATAGCGGTGGATCCTCTTTGTTGTAAAAGTGTAAAAGCTAGTGTTGTCTCAAAGTTATTACTGTAACAGATATGAAAGGTTGGTTTAATAACCAAAGAAATTCTTCTCTTCTCCCAAACTTCTCCTCTGTGACCAGTTAAACTGTTCATGTGGACTAACCAGAGAAATTCGCTACTATTATTTGAAGATGTAGATTATAATAATTTATAAATTATATAGGTAAAAATTTGCATTTTATGCAATAAATTTAAGCGAGAGAGTATTGGCAAGAAAATTACTACGTATATTAGAAGAAAGAAAAAAAGGAATAAGGTTCAAATTGGCCACTGAACGTAACCTGAAAATGCAATTAGGCCATTGAACGAAAAAAATGTGCAATTAGGCCACTGAACACTCCAAATGCATGCAATTTCACCTGATAGCAGGTTACCTTCCATTTCATCAAGTTGTCTGCTTACCTGGATGATGAGTTGACATTTTAAAATATTAAAATATTAATATTGAAAAAATATTTAAAAATTAATATTAAAAAATATTTAAAAATTAATAATTTTTTAACTTTTAATTTTTAATTTTTAATTTTTATATTTAGTAAATAATAAACTTTAAAAATAAAAAATAATTAAAATATTAAAATATTAATATTAAAAATTAAAATTAAAAAAATTTAAAAATTAATATTAAAAATTATTTAAAATTAATATTTTTATTTTTTATTTTTTATTTTTTATTTTTTATATTTATTATTAAAAATTATTTTAAAATGCCACATCACCATCCATGTAAGCAGGCAACCTGATGAAATGGAAGGTAACCAGCTATCAGGTGAAATTGCATGCATTTGGAGTGTTCAGTGGCCTAATTGCACATTTTTTTCGTTCAGTGGCCTAATTGCACTTTCAGGTTACGTTTAGTGGCCAATTTGAACCTTATTCCAGAAAAAAAAAAATTATATTTCTGTCCTTAAATTATAGGATAATTGTAGAATTCGTCTCTAAATGTTGGTCTTGCTCACTTTTCGCCCCTATACTATCATTGGCGCTACGTCCTAAGCTAACTTCTCGTGCACACTTGTCGTCCTTAAGTTAATTTCTCGTGCTCACTTTTTGTTCCTAATGTTTTGTTAGTAAAGGGATGAAAAGTGCAACACCAATAATATTCTTAGGGACAAAAAGTGAGTAAAACTAACACTTAGAGACGAATTTTACAATTATTCTATAACTTATGGATGAAAAGTGAAAGTTTTCCTAAGAAAAAATAATAATAATAATTACAAGTCAGATTCGTTTTGGATCAATCAGGTCAATAAAGATAAATGAAATAAAAAGTAAGAGTATATATCAAAGTGTGTTTGCTTGTTACAGTTAAAAAATTGGCATGCAACAATCATTTTGAAACATTATTTTGGGTGGACCTGGCCTATTAACAATTTGGACTGACTAATATATAAATATTTTCACTTGTTAGTAAGTGAACTTTCAAAAGAGAAAAACGATTTTTTTTCTTTTTTAATTCAGCAAAAAAATATACACCAAAATTAAATGTGTTCGTATCAAGTAAGAGATGAACTATACGGAGTAATTGTTTTCTACTTGAAAGTAAAATACGAGGTCGTACTAATTTCTAAAAAAGAAAACAAAAAGGTACAAATTCTTTTTATGATTTGAGAGCAACATAAATTGTTCACCAACTGTCCAGCTTGTATTAATTTTTATTATTTGTTTAAATGTTTTTGCCAGAAGAACCATTTAAGAAATTGCAGTATTATTACTGGGCAGCTCAGAGGGAAATCAATATTGCAATTTGAGCGTTGCCCACCATATTAAAAACAATTTTTTTTTTGTGTGTGCATTTATTGTTGTCATATGCAAACATTTAATCTATCAATTCAATTTCGTGCAAACATGTTAGTTGTATCTGAATATTTTATCAATTAGCTATTACGGAGTACTTAACACCATTGTTCATTGTACTTGTCTTTTCATTTCTTAACTTCCCTAACACTAGTGTTGATGAGTTATGAATAAGATGATGTGAGTCTTTTTTTTTTTTTTTTTTAAACAAATGAAATTTTACTTAGTATGAACATGACTCACATCCCTAAAGTGCTATTGCTTTATTTTGGCCAACTATTTCAAATTTTGATCAATCATTGACGAAAACAATTGAATACACACCTTTAGTTATTGAGCATATAATAATATCTAAAAACATAATAAGTTTGAATCCATGTTATGTTCTCAGTTTATGTCCGTATTTTTAGTGATGATCTGTTTGTACATTTTGTTTTTAATGTTGTACATAATTTTTTTGTAGACAAAAATACCCCAGGATATTCCGTTACGGTTAAGTATAATCTGTTTCCATCTTTTCCTAATCTGTCATTAAGTACTATGTAATCACATTTCCTAATCTGTTTCCATTAAATACTATATTAATCACTTCTCCTCTGCTATATTAAAAATGTTTCTATATATATGGTGGGTGAGATATATAACAATAACTCTTTGATGCTAGTGTATTGATCATATGAGAAAATGGAATTTCTTTTTGGGAGAAGAAAATGAAATTTCTTTTTGGGACAAGAAAATAAAATTTCTTATTTTAATTTTAAATTTTAATGTTTACAATAATTTGCACCAATATTTCATATATATAATTTTAGGTTTGATCATATAAGAACTAAAGGGGTTGGTTTACGAATCCAAAAAATAACTTTCAAGAATTTTTAAGTCTTTAATTTGATGAAATATAATGTAAATTTGTTATTATTCCAAAAAAAATATTCATTCCATGTAGTATAGAAAAAAAAAAGTGTGTGTTAGATATAATGAGAATAAGTCCAGTAGATTAGAAGTTATTTCCTATTCTTTAGCCTACTGTATAGGTTGCCATATATTATTATTTCCATGTACTGTTTCTCTTGCTAATCAATCACAACAACTTCCCTAATTTGGTATTAGATTAGCGTTAGGTTCCCCGATCCTCTCTCTCTCCCTAACCTACGATGGCCGCAAACGACTCCGAGCGTACAGTATCCGCCGCTATTGCTCCGGCACCGGCCACCACCCACCTCAACCCTCTCAATACAGCCCATCACTTTGTGTCGATCAAATTGGCGACACGTAACTATCTGTTTTGGCGCACCCAATTGGTCCCATTCCTCAAAGGTCAGAATCTTCTCGGCTTTGTCGATGGAGCCACGCCATGCCCTCCGCCTACGTTGTCTCCGACGCCGTCTCCTGCCGATCGTGCGACGGACGAAGCAGCCTCCGGCGCCGCCAATCCAACGTATGCTGTTTGGGTGCAGCAAGACCAAAGCATCCCCTCGATGCTCGTCTCATCTCTGTCGGAAGAGGTGATGTATCTCGCGATTGGCCACTCCACCGCGCGAGAGGTTTGGCGATCGATCGAAGCGGCGCTGAGTTCATCCACACGAGCCCGTTGCCTCAATCTGCTTGCCCAGTTCCAGTCATTGCGTCAAGGCGACTTCACACCGGCTGAATATCTTGGTAGGGCGCAACTTCTCGTCGAAGACCTAGCATTGGCGGGGCGGCCGGTCTCTCTTGACGAGCAAAACCTCTATGTGTTCAGAGGGCTCCGGCCAGAATTCCAGGCAATGGCTGCGTCATTGGTGGTCTCAGGTAATCCCGTTTCGATTCCCCAACTTTCCGATTGTCTCCAAGCGCAACAGTTTATCTATTCAGATGACTTTGCTGTTGGTGACTCTGCCTTGCCCTCTGGAAATCCGACGGCAATGGTTGCAAATCGAGGCCGGCGACGGAGGCTCATCAGGGAGACATCAGCACAGCGGTGGTGGTCGCGACAATCAGTGGCAGTCACGAGGCAGAGGTGGTCAAGGTCGTAGCCGTGGCGGCTCCCCACGGTGTCAAATCTGCCGTGCGCATGGTCATACTGCGGTCTTCTACTATCGCCGCTATTCGGATCAGCCACCGGCGCAAGCGCATATGGCCGTAGCCGGAGACATTGCCGCTCAGCAGCAGGATGTCGCGCCCTGGTTCCCGGACACGGGGGCAACTTCGCATGCCACACCTGACTCCGCAATGCTGTCACACTCTGAGGAGTACACTGGTTCAGACGTTCTCCGCGTCGGTAATGGCACAGGTTTAGTTATTTCCAGTATTGGTAGTGCAACGATTCCCTCCGTTTCGAAATCTCTTAAACTATCCAATGTTTTACATTGCCTCAATTATCTGTACCTTTGTTATCTGTCAATCAGTTTGCCCGGGACAATCAAGTATTTTTTGAATTTCACCAGAGTTTTTTTGTTGTTAAGGATTGCATCACCAAAACAATTTTGCTTAAAGGTCTCAGTTCCGGTGGTCTGTATCAGCTTCCGGTCCCGTGGTGTCATATGGCTTATTTAACAGCTCGTGCGTCTCCCGCAGTCTGGCATCGGCGATTAGGCCATCCTCACAACCGTGCATTACACCGCATCCTAAAGGAGTGTCCAGTTATTCCTCATAAATCGAGTCTACCACATCTTTGTCCATCATGTCAACTTGGAAATTCGTCTCACTTTCCATTAGATAAAATAAGTACTTCTAGTAGCAATGTGTTAGATCTCATTTACACGGACATTTGGGGCCCAGCGCAAGTTATTTCAGCCGGGGGTTTTCGTTACTTTGTTTTATTCGTAGATGATAGTACTCGTTATTGTTGGTTTTACCCCCTACGTGTAAAAACAGATATATATAAAGTCTTTGATCTCTTTAGGGCCATGGTAGAACGGTTGTTCTCCCGTTCTATCAAGGCTATACAGTCTGATATAGGGGGTGAGTACAAACGTCTCCAACTCCTGTTTCATTCCTTAGGTATTGTACACAGGCAGTCGTGTGCATACACGCATGAACAAAACGGGCGTGTTGAGCGCCGGCATCGACACATCGTTGAGACCGGTTTAGCTCTATTCGCTGAGAGTTCTGTCCCATTACGGCACTGGGATTCGGCTTTTGAAACAGCCACCTATCTTATAAACCGATTCCCATCTTCAGTCCTACAATTCGACACCCCATTTAATTGGCTTTACAAAACTAAACCCACATACACCTCTCTTCGAGTCTTCGGGTGCCTATGTTTTCCCTACTTATGCCCTTACAACCATCACAAAATTGAGTTTCGTTCCGCCCCGTGTGTCTTCCTGGGTTATCCTCCGTCATTCCGGGGCTATCGTTGCTTAAATATCAATACCGGAAAACCTTTATCTGTTGTCATGTCCGATTTGACGAGGTTGTTTTTCCTTTTGCCACTTTGTTACAGGATAAGCAACGCCACACAACTCCACTAAAGCCATGGGCATCTAGTCTTGTGATCCCACCGGCTATAACAGCTGCACCTCCTACACCCTCATCCTCCTCTGAAGTGGCTCCAGTATCAGTCCCAGCCCGACGCAAGCAGCGTCGTGGTTCCGGTGATCCTCAGCAAAGAGAGCATACCATGCGTCTTCAACACATGACTAGGGGCACAAGTGAACAATTTCACGCACTTACTACCGTTTCCACTCCTGCTGATCCCACCTGTTATACTCAAGCAGTTGGACACTCACAGTGGCGCGATGCTATGGACTAGGAGTTCAACGCCCTACTCCACAACATTACTTGGGTGTTGGTACCGCCGAAACCTGGCATGAATATTATCGGGTGCAAATGGGTATACCGAACCAAGCGAAAAGCTAATGGCAGTGTGGAGCGATACAAGGCCCGTTTAGTGTTGCTGGCTAAGGGGTTCAATCAAGTTGCAGGGGAGGACTTCTTTGACACGTTTAGCCCGGTGGTGAAACCCACGACGGTTCGTTTACTCTTTTCTTTAGCCGTATCACGAGGATGGACTCTACGCTAGCTTGACGTCCATAATGCGTTCCTAAATGGGTTCTTAGCCGAAACTGTTTACATGAAACAGCCCCCGGGTTATGAGGACCCTACTCATCCAGACCATGTGTGCCACCTACAGCGCTCCTTGTATGGGCTAAAGCAGGCTTCGCGGGCATGGTTCAAACGGCTCCATGATTTTCTACTAACAAGTGGTTTCTCGGCTTCAAAAACCGACGTATCTCTTTTTCACTATTCATGTGGCACTACTAAAGTATACCTGTTGGTTTACGTAGATGACATCATCATGATGGGAGATGATTCGTCCCTCATTGACTCACTCCTTAAGCGGCGTTCGACGACCTTCAAGATTCGAGATCTTGGCACACCGAGCTTCTTTTTAGGCATCGAGACTCTCTCGGTTGATGGCGGTCTAATTTTGTCTCAACGTCGGTATATGAGTGATCTATTAAACAGGGCAGGTATGACAGATTGCAAGCCACTCACAACTCCTGCGTCGGTCACTCAAGCTGTAACTCCGTCAGATGAAGTTTTTGATAATCCCACTCAGTACAGGCGTCTCGTTGGGGATCTACAGTACTTGACTATAACACGACCTGATCTTTCTTATGCTATCAATCATCTTTGTCAGTTTATGCACACTCCCACTACTGAGCATTGGGGTCTCCTGAAGCGGGTCCTGTGATACGTCAAAGGGACTCTTGATTATGGGTTACGGCTGGCACCATCACCATCAGCACATATTCATGCTTTCTCCGACTCGGACTGGGCTGGGTGTCCGACTGATCGCAAGTCTACAAGCGGGTATGCAGTTTTCCAAGGGTCAAACCTCATCTCCTGGGTTTCTCGCAAGCAACGCACTGTTGCTCGTTCTTCGACAGAAGCTGAATACAAGGGTTTGGCAGACGTCTCGGCCGAGGTCACATTGGCTGTTTCTTTGTTACAGGAGCTAGGACTACACTCAGGACGTCCAGCTACGTTATGGTGCGACAATCTCGGGGCTACTTACATGTGTGTTAACCCTGTGTTCCACGCTCGCACAAAACAAGTGGAAATTGATTACCACTTTGTTCGGGACAAGGTCGCGTCAGGTGACTTCCAGGTTAACTACGTCTCCACTCTCCACTTAGGAGCAACTTACAGATATCTTCACAAAGCCGCTGCCATCTACTCGCTTTGCTGCTCTACGGTCCAAGCTCAATGTTGTGTTCCACCCACCTTGTGCTTGAGGGGGTGTGTTAGATATAATGAGAATAAGTCCAGTAGGTTAGAAGTTATTTCCTATTCTTTAGCCTACTGTATAGGTTGCCATATATTATTATTTCCCTGTACTGTTTCTCTTGCTAATCAATCACAACAACTTCCCTAATTGCGTGAAATATGTATACCAAATGTATGAAACGACTCAGAGGTCAAAATTACAGTTCGTTGATATCACATGTTCCTCATCCTTGACATTTAGACCTTGATTTTACTATATTAGATGCAAATTTCTTTATGGATACAATTGTTCATATGGAACATGAGTGGTATATATCTTACTTTCAAAATTTAGTCTAATTTTACAATTGATAATAAAAGTACAAGAACCTACAAGGTATTCAAACTTATTCGAAGACATGATCGGATAGGGATGTCACCGGTTGGAACCCCAATGGGGGTATCGACTCTTTGTGCTTCAATAGGTTGGGAAAGTATGTATGCACATATACTACATTGTAATATAGTTAGTAGTACTAAAAAAAGTCATTTCCAATTGCATTTATGTGAGACGGGAAACAATAGAAGCTACATGTTAACTAAATAACAAAGGAGAAAATAGTTGCAATACAACGATGAGTATTCTTACTTAAAATCATAGTCGTATATATTCATCACAATGAAATTATATTTCTTGTGTTAATTTCAAATACATCCAAAAAAATAAACCTTACATAGATATTTATGAACCTTCTTGCAACTCAAAAAAAGAAAAAAAATTTACAAATGCGTTTTATCTATTTCAAAATGATTTGCTAATTGAGTTTAGATATTGGGCACACGTTTTCGCGCAAAGCGCGTAGAAAGAACTAGTATAAATAATAAACGTGCAATTCGACTATTAGCTCAACCTTTTAGTTGAGATAGAACACATTCTTCTTTTTTTTAGATGATGAGGAAAACCTACGGTGAATGACGAAGGAAACCTACAACGACTACTCGAAAGTGTGTACAAAGGGTGTATTTGGTTCGAACATGAGAATCGAAATGAGAATGAGAATCAAATACTTGGTAATTGGAATGGTTTTGATAAAAATATTTTGCATGTTTGGTAATATGTTGGAATAGAATAATTACCGATGTGCCAAAGACCTTGTGGGCTAGTGGCACCCGGTTGCACCCCACATGGGAGGGGTGGGTTCGAGCCTCAGTGGAGGCGAGCTTTGTGCTTCATTTGGTTGAGAAAGTAGTTATGAACAGATACTACATTATAACAAAGTCAGAGTCAATAGTACTCAGAAAAGAATGATTACCGATGTTGTTTGGTTATGTAGAATGACTCTACTCTATATAATTGAAATAAAGATTTTACAAATATTATTTTGAGTGAGTTCCATTAATAATTTGTGGTGAGTCAATGTGGAATCCTGGATTCAAACTTTCTTAAATGATGAGATAAATTTGATATATTTATACATTCAAAATGATAACGGAGAAAAAAGAAGTTGAAAGTGTTTTAGAAAAGAATATATTCCCCATTGAAAATGTATGTTTAAATTAGTATAAATATAATCCGTATTTTTACATTTAAAAAATGTGTACGTATTATGTAATTTATTTGAGTTTTTGAGAAAATGTCCTTGGACAATTTTGATTTATCTTTTCAACCTAAAAAGTAGTGTCTATTACTTTTCCTTGTAATGAAGAGAACAATTTGGTAATAATAATCGGATTATTCATGTTAATGCTAACTATATATAAAGAAAGAAATTTAATTATCAAAAAAAAAAAAATTTATATTATTTTATTTTGTGGTCAAAATAAGCTCTACTGTTATAATTTTTCTTCTTCATTCATTAATTAAGTTTATTTCTTTCAATATATTTCACATTTCTTTAAGCATGACAAATTATTAGAGAAGGCAAAAGAGATGAGGAGGTTGAGGGATGGACTGCAATTTAAGAATGATACCTAATTTAAATTAGGTAATGGATTTTGTAGTTAGAAGAGTAACTAAATCTTATATAGTTGGCCAAGCACCTTGTGCTCAATTGGCATGTAGTGGCCACCCTTAGATGGGAGGTCATGAGTTCGAGTCTCAGTGGAGGAGATCTCGAAATTGACTATCAACCAAACAATGTCAACGATTTTCATTCTCATTCATTATGTCTAATCCCATGAACCAAACAAAGTAAATTCCACCCATTTGTAATAACCCAAAAACCACATAAGAGATGTAAATCGCATTATGAAGATTCTGTGTAATAACCCACAAATCATATAAAAGAGGTAAACCTCGAAAATCACATAAGAGGGGCAAACCGCACTAGAAAGATCATGTACAATAACTCGATAAGTTAACCAAGAGTATTATTAGCAAGAATCAAACTTGTGGCCTGGTACAAGAATCATACTCCACACGCTCGGACACCCCTATTAGATCTAGAACACATTCTTCAATTGTTGTGACTTATGAGCAATGGACACTTTTTTGTGTATGCAATAGTATTCAGTATGCTGATGATATGTTGTGATTTAAGTGAAAAGAAATTGATCTTCTTTATAAATGATGTGATGAATTATTCAAATTTTGTTAATGAAACTATACAAATTTGAAAAAATTTCCACAAAATTAAGTTTAGCAACAACATAGTGTGCAGTATGCTCTCTATGAAGCTCTATCCTATACATTATGTTCTAGTTGTGCAATCCAAAGACAACATTAACTCATCAAGTTTGAAGCAGAAGCAAATAGGAATAATACAAAGCTAAATTTGGAAAAAGGGCTTAACCTATTACTTTTATTGCTACATGTAGCAAAACAGGCTAATGAATATACTGTAAAAGAAACATAAAAAAAACTCTTGCATGCTATTCCTTTCCTCTTCATTCTGGGTTATTCGTAAAGGGTGTACCTGGTGAAGTTGTGTTCTAAACGAAGAAGCCTGATCAGCACTTCAGACCGCGGGCAAGCTCACAGCAGTGTTGGCAGCAGATGGCGTTTCAGCTGCAACGGGTGGAGTTTGGGCACGAGGAGTACTGATGTTTGCCGTAGTGTAATCTTCATGAACTAAATTCAAGGCACTCCAATTAACTTTAGCTATGTGAGAGTCAAGGAATCGGTTTATTCTAATAATAATATCATGACATTGAAAGGAAAATTGGGGGTGTCTGTGTTGGGGAGTGGGGTTAGGAGGAAAAGCAAAATTGAAAAACTTTAGAAGTTCTGAAAAGCATTAGGAATTAGGATACGCTCTGTCGTCCACATATCAGTGATGCTGACATCCGCATCTGATAAGAGCCAGTAATCTGCTTCATTCTGGAAAGGATATAGATTTAGAAAGTGGAAATCATCATAATGACGTGATCATTCAAAAATAATGATCTGTTATTCTGTTAACTTAGATCTTATAACAGTCCATAAGATTCTAATGCAATTGGGGAATTTCAATGACGCCAAGCAAAAGCTAGTAATTTTGTAGACTTGTAAAGAATGGACTTACATCAACATCGGGAACGATTTTCATGATTCCACTCGTGAAATCCTGTGATGTGCCAACATTGGAGGACACTCTTTCTGTTTCTTTTTCCTGCAATACTTCATTTCCTCTACTCTCCTCAGTTTCTACCATCGCAGTTGCATTCTCATTCGCTCCTGATGTTGAATGAATGCTAGGTGCCACATCCACAGCATTTATCTCCTCGAGTTTTTTCTCAAATTGACTTGATGGTTGAAGTTCAAACAATTTAATCATAAGCAAACGACAATGAGATAGTATACCACTTCACTTATCAAGAAGAAGCATCTTGGGACAACCCCAACCAAGTTAGTCAGGTTGTTGATGTGGTTATTACAAGGTTACAAGTTCAACTCCCAACGGGAGCGGCCTATTGGCCTCCTTGGTTTGAGCCGCTCAGCTATAGGTAACTTAGACTGGTTTACTTCCTTGTGGTCCTTTGCCGACTAGGGTCACAAGGCGAGATTTACCCAATGCACACCCTCGAGTAGTGGCTGCGAGTTTCTTTCGTCACTCAAAAAACGATAAAAGAAGAAGCATCTTTAAGGGCAATCAATAACACTCTTAGTCAGTGTGGGGGGTTTAGATGATGTGTTTTATTTGTGTCAAGAAAAACAAGTACCTGACGAGGTAGACATCTATTGGTCCCATGGTGCTCCTTAGAATTATTCGGTACCTTCTTTGCGGATAATCAACAGCCTGTTTGAAAGTTATTAAAGAGAATATTAAATTAGATAAGAAAAGTTTAGAAGTGAAAAGATGAGAAGCAAAAACTTCAATTGTTGAGAAGTATAGGCAACAACCTCATCAGGATCTGGGACTTCTAAAGTTGTGCCATGGGGAGCTTTAATTGCTAAAAGTGTTTCGTTCTGAAAAATGCAATATTTATAATTCAACATATAGTCCAAGTGATAAAAGCAACATGACTAAAAGAACACAGAAGAAAATGAAAGCAGACTAATTTTTTAATAAAGTTCTGTGTACCTGAAAACAAGGTAAGCCCTTAATATCTTCTTCAGTTACAAAAAGCCATCTGGTATGATCATATTGAAAGCCCACGTATAAAAACATTAGCAGCTAGATCAAATAAAAAATCCACTTAAAATTCAAATTACAGGCTTGAAGAACATCCAAGAACACAATACCCTTTATTGTTTTCATCTTCACTCAGGTCCCTCAGCCTGTCTTGCATTTCTCTAAAACAATTGTATGAAACATAAAATCAGAATAACCATGGTTGAATGAATGTGTTTCTTAAAGTTATTATACTAAACCTGATTTGTTCATCTATTCTACGCTCTTTTAACATCAATTTCTCCACTTC
>CM008344.1:23579210-23589232 GCA_002525835.2 Ipomoea batatas
TATCTTTTGTCTGCCATATATATTTATTTTCCATATATATTTTATTTGCCCTTATTTAATAATTAATTACATATTAACCTTGGTACATGGTAATTATTATGTGGTTTAAATATTACTCCGTACCATCTTAATGTTGTCTCTTATACACATCCCACTATTCACAAGAAATTTGAATTTCAGTACAAATGGAATAAAAGTAAAAACCATACAAATATACAAAAAACATTCAAATAAATATTGCTAGTGTTACATCATTGATTAATTTCAGTATGATATTATTATAGAATTAATTTATCTAGTTTAGAATTAATTACCAATAAGAATACTTCAAAAAATTACCAATAAGAATAAATGAATATTTAATTTTTAATTAACAACTAATAAGAATTTTTAAAAATGAAATTATCCAAATACTAAACATGCCTAAGTTGTTATTATCATCACTTATATGAACTTCTATATACTCCAGATAACTAAACTTAATATTATAAAAATAATAATTAAATTGTCAATAACATCATTCAAATTTTATTAATAAGTCAACTAGACACATAAAACGAGAGAAAAGAAGTGCATCATTTATAATAAACATTGTCTTTACATGTACACATTCACTTCACTTATTTTTATATCATTTCACCCACCTAGCAAAACCATCAACCACCACTTACCTACCTCAATTATCACTATTTCCTATTTTCCTCTAGTATAATCATATTATATTCTCTTTAAGCACCATGACCTTTTTATCAATACCTACTACCACCTACCTATTTAATCCACCCCAACTGTCAACACCCACATAAGGTCTACTTACTTACCTATTACTGCATATGCATTTATGGCATTCATATTTCTTTTAATTATTTTACCATTATGTCTCTAACTAATTAATCCCATCTACGTACACACAAGGCCACAACAACCTACATAGCTACAATATTACTTGATATTTTCATCATTTACCACTACATTTTTATTGCTTTATGAATAAAAGAATTTAATGCCAATTGATTTCAAATTTTATAGTTTGACAAATAAATAGATTTAAACACATTATATAGCTTTCTAATGAAAATGAAAACTTCAAATTTTTTGAGAAGTTGGAGAAAGAATTGTAACAAAATAGCCCAAAAGCTATTTGAAGTTTGGTTGTGGTTTATATCTCTTTCTCACTTTTAATAGCCAACAAACTTGCAAATGCGGGTGTATTAAGTAACCAAAATTTAGAAAAAAAAATTGAAAATGTATTCAATAAAATATGTTTCAAAATGAATGTGCCCATGTTTTCCCAATTTTAATTTCTTTACAAAGAAAACAACTTTTTGTGGTTGTTCAAATGGAAAACATAGATCTACACTTTTCAAAAAAAAAAAATTCAAGTCTTATAGCTAGCAAAGGGAATGAGACTATAGATTACATACCTTCTCAAACTAAGGAGTTTCGATGATGATTGAAGAGCTTGGACTGAGAGATTTATTGACACCTTATTTTTCAATCGAGAGACAAGAGTCATAAGATATTGAGAGAAAGAGAGAAGATTAAAGTGAGAGGAGTACAATCTTCAGAGAGAGGATTTAAGTCCTTAGAGAAAGAGAGAGAGAGGGAGAAAGAGAGGGGAGAAGGGGCGATAGAGGGGGGAAATGGTAAGGAGCATATAAATTGTTAAGGTTAGACATTTACACAGGAGGAAATTGGACGGGCTGACAAAAATAAATTTCATTTAGAGAATTGGGCCTATTTATTTTCCATTTAGAAAAGGTAAAGAGTAAAAATAATAGAAATGTATGAAATTTAAAGTGAGGAATAAGAGAGAGGATTTTGGTTCTTAGAGAGAGAGAGGGAGTGGGGGGTAGAGAGGGGAAATGGTAATGAACATATAGAGGATTAGGGTTGGAGTTGGAGAAAATTGGGTGGGCCGACAAAGAAAATTTTCATTTAGAGAATTGGGTCTATTTGTTTTTAATGTAGAAAAGGTAAAGAGTATACAAAATGGAAATGTAGGAAATCGTAATGGAAAAGAATTGTCCATACTAAGTAGCCCTTAAAGTATATTTGGTTCACCTAATTGATTTTAGAGGAAAAAGAATAATATTCAAGAGGGAAGCAATAAGATATGGAATAGGAATTATATTCCACTATTTGGTTCTTAGAATGAATATATTGTAACAGAGTCAATAGTATTTAAAAAAGAATGAATATATTTTAGGAATTGTATCTATCTTTTGATTCGTTTTAGAAATAGAATATATATTGAATATGAATTATATTCCACCATGAAATTACTTCGTGGATCTTGAATGCAAAACTTTTAAGGGTTCAGGAATTATTTAACGTTTTATAGTTATTAGTTCAGATCAGATAATACAAAAAGACAAACAAATATAAAAAAAAAAGTAAAAGAAATGAACCCAGACACAAGAAATGATCACGCAGTTCAGAGCTAAAACTCCTACGTCTGCAGAGCTACTTAGCTTTTGCCCAATCCAATAGATGATCACCAAGGTTACAACAGTTTGGAATATATGCCCAAACATACAATGGTCCTAAACCAACACAACCTTCAACATCTACACTTGAATTGGCAAAACTGCAAGCCGGAAATTCTTGAATTCATCACCACGACTCAGCATCAACATCAGTCTCAAAGACAGTAGAAAAACGCCATTGATTCTCCAAAGTAATTCACTTGAAATTCACGTGTGAAGCTCTGAACATTTAATGTGTATGGAGATGGGAATTAGAGCTTCAAGTGCCTTCACATTTATAGCTTCAAAAACCATTTAATAAACCTCACAAAAATAGAGCTGAATAATCCTTGATTAAATGAGAGCCACAATCCCTTAAAAAACTGTTAGCCACATAAAATAAATATGTTGACTAATTCCTTGTTGAGAGCTTGTTGTTTGAGACAGCATCCGCTGACATAGCCTCCCTTTCAGCACTGGCGGATGACCTGATTGACGGTCAAAAAACTATAATAATAATAACAAAATAGGTTAAGTGCATTTTTTACAAATAATATAGCCAATTAAAAAGGATTGTGTATCATTTGTACACTTACAATCTCCCCCTTTGCAATTATTTGACAAAAATCACCTTCAAACAAACTTAAGCATTTTTTAGCATTCAAACTTGAATCAATTTATTAGTCTTGCCATCAGTTAGTTTGGTAACAAGTAAGACACCAAAGAAAAGACAAGTAGATAAGCCGAAGTTGAGGAAAGAAAGATACCAATACTAGATAGCCCAAGATATAGGATAATCCAATTAAGAAGATCCAACAAACTGATCATGATACTTCATTCAATAATATAATCAACCAATCATCAAAAATAGGGAATGCCCATTCATCACCATAACAATGATAACCTTAATAATTCACCATGTTGTACCAACATCCAACCATTCAATATCCATAATATCCATCCACCATTTCACCAAAAACCATATTATTGAACTTGTCCCCCCCAATTGAACTTCTCCCCCTCAATTTATTCACTCCCCCTTTTTGTCGAAGAATTGACAAAGGGTAATCATCTATTTTGAATCAAATGCTTCTTCATCTTCACCCGAACCAGAAGCTTCTTGAGTAGGATTTTGTTTTCTTGAGCAGCTTGATGCGAAGCCTGAAGGAGTTCTAACCAGGTGAGTTCACGCATGTCAGCAAGGTGAGACTTTTCAAGGTCAGCAGCAGCACTCTGAAGCGACGCAATAGCATTCTTAATGTAGCACACGAGCATGTAGCACAGGAATAGCAGCTGTGTCAAGCGCTGAAGGAGCCCTGGGCAGAGGAACATAGGATGAGCCAAAGGGTGTAGCACCCATAACAGGACTCATAACTGGAACAGGAACTGTCTGAAGATGTGCACGATCATCATAGTGGCGTTCTGGACATAACCGTATATCGACAATATACTTTCCTAGAATTTCAAGCAGCGGTTCATTTTTGTAAGGAGCAAAACCCTGAGTCTTTAGCAACGCAAAAATCAGACTTGGAAACGGAAGATGGCTTGTTGACTCCTTTTTCGTTAAAAAAACCATGATACGATTGTAGATAATTTCACCACTAGGATAACCATTAATCCATACCAACTGAAATCTATACGAATCATCGTACTCTTGATATGCGACCCACGTTCATAGTAGTATTCACCCCATAGATATTCTCATACAAAAGCAGTTCAATCCATCAATAATATAGTCCAAATATGATAATCTGAATAATGATATTCCAAATAATATGATAATTTGAATAATGATAATCCAAAAATATGATGATCCAAATGATAGTCCGAACAGTATGATATTCCAGATAAATATGCTTCCCCTCAATTGTGACTGTTTCATCACAATATCATACTGAGACAGCTCTTGGAGTAAGTTTCTTTGAAGCTGCAACAGGCACCTGCACAAGTGGAAAAGAAACGAGAACCCAGAACTAGGCACACGCAACTTGAAAGCCACTCAGCAAATAAGGGAGACGCACTTATAGACAAAGAATCAGGAATTGTCAATTTGGATCAAATAAAGCAAGAAGATAAGCACATAAAACAGAAAGCACATCCATGTAAAGCATCTTCAAGCACAGGATTATCACTGATAACACATAGAGCACATAAGTAGACACGAAATAAAAGTCAAGTTGTAACAGACAAAGCAAAAATAAGGCAGATACTTTCAGGTAAAGCAGATTGAAAGCACATATTCATAGCACATTTTGCACAAAAGCACACAAAGAGTATCAAATACGGTCATGACCGGACCAACAAGTATAGAAGACAAGCAATTTCAAATTCAGATCACACTTCAGATTGGCAAGAAGAAATAACAACAAGAAAGGTGAACACTGAACCAAATACAATTTTAGAGGAAACCACTGAATCAGACAAAACATGTTCATAGACAGATAAATCAGGCACAAGACCAGATTATACAACAGAACAGATAGAGATACGCACATTAACAAAAAGATCATCTTAGGCACATCCAAATGAGCAAACAATCAAGGCATAAATAGCATATGAGAGCAAAACAAAACGCAGGTAAAAAAAAATAGTAGTCACCACTTGTGAGGACACATCACCCTTAGGACAAGCCGTGAGATGATTTTTGAGACAGAGCAACAATGATAGGATTTAGGCTTGGCTCACATTCTTCTTCTAAGTCAGCACGGTTGATTAAGTCAGGACTAGATTCATACCATCGACCATGAACAACTACCTTGTGAAACAGAGTAGTACTTTGAGCAACTGTATCAAGAGACAGATTTACGTAGAAGTCGTCAATCAGCCGATGTTCTGAATAGTCTAGAATAGATCCTGGTCTTTGAGTAGAGTGATGATGGTGCAATGCTTCATAATGTCATCCAGATCAATATCCTTCTGAACCAACAATCCTCTTTGACTATGAGATTTCCATAAATCCATCAGCTTCGAAACTCGCGATATAGGTTTGAATTTTTCAACTTTGGTGCTTTTAAGGGGTGAGTCAGAATCAGCAACAAGGTTGACAGAACTAGTAGGCGTTTTTATCGAGTCAAGTGAGGTGTTGGAGTAGTCATGGCTTTCTTTCCTTTCCTCTTTTAACCAATAATAATCAGATCATCTGATTCAGCTAATTTTTTTTTTCCTGAAGCAGCAACAGGTGCTTTGCGCTTTTTGAAATGCTTGATCAATAGGCACCTGGATAAGAGGAACAAACACAAACATACCAGAGCAAGGAACAGGTAAAAAAGAAATTAATTCAGATAATAATTCGGTAGTACTAGCAGACCAAGATACTGAACCAGTGGAGCTTGGAACAGTGACAGACGCAGAGACAGGCATAGAACATGTAGAAACTGAGACCAAAACTTGGCACACTAGAGTAGAGACAATAAGAGAGCTAGAGACTACTGCAATAGACCAAGAGACATAACTTGTTAATCCAGAATCAGAAACAGAGTGTGAAACATCAAGAGCAGAGATATAGGAATAGAAACAGTGCCAAGTACTACTGAATCAGAAACTGATAAAGAGAGAGCAGGTAATGTAGTAGATATAGTCAAAATATCATAATAAACAATAGAAGGCAAAATTAAAAGACAGATTTAGGAGCCGATAATGAAAGCATAAATAACGGTTAAATTAAACAAAATTCATGTATTGAGAAAGTGCCAACTAAAGAATATGAATTTAGAAGGTACCAATACTCCCAAAGAAAGTTTTTCCGCAGCTTCTAATGATGCAAGGATTTCGGAAGAGATATAGGGTTTGAGATTCCACCTCTAAACACAGTTTTGGATCTGTACTAAAGAACAAAAATTTATTAAGAAAAAAATAACTTATTGAATTATAAAATACTTGGTTTATTTCAATGTTGACCGTTCAATCTTGAATTTCCAGATTCTCTACACCTTCCACTAGTTCTTGAGTACCACTTTTCCCTTGCGGTGCGTTTGGTTTTTTCTGGGTTATAAAATCTGCTTTACTGACCCAAACTTGTTTTTACAAATGGTGCAATGTACTTGTGAATATATTGGCAAAACATACAATGTTCCTAAACCAACACAACCTTCAACATCTACACTTGAATTGGCAAAACTGCAATCCGGGAATTCTTCAATTCATCACCACGACTCAGCATCAACGTCAGTCTCAAAGACAGTAGAAAAACGCCATTGATTCTCCAAAGTAATTCACTTGAAATTCACGTGTGAAGCTCTGAACATTTAATGTGTAAGGAGATGGGAATTAGAGCTTCAAGTGCCTTCACATTTATAGCTTCAAAAACCTTTTCACAAACCTCACAAAAATAGAGATGAATAATCCTTGATTAAATGAGAGCCACAATCCCTTAAAAAATTGTTAGCCACATAAAATAAATATGTTGACTAATTCCTTGTTGAGAGCTTGTTGTCTGAGACAGCATCCGCTGACATAGCCTCCCTTTCAGCAATGGCGGATGACCTGACTGACGGTCTAAAAACTATAATAATAACAAAATAGGCTAAGTGTATTTTTGACAAATAATATAGCCAATTAAAAAGGATTGTGTATCATTTGTACACTTACACACCATTATCTTTACTTATACACATTCACTTCACTTATTTTTATATTATTACCTTCACCCACCTATCAACCCATCTAGCTTCCACCACCTACCTACCTCAACCATCACTATTTCCTATTTTCCTCTAGTATAATCATATTCTTTATAATCACCATGACCCTATTTAGTCCTTGCTACTACCATATCTTGACCAACACATCCTCAATAATGTCTCTAGGGTACTTAGTAGACTTATCAATCAATTGAGTACTCATACAAGTTGGTTTAGACTCCCACAACCCTAATTTTCAAAATAGAAAGTAAGACATTAAATTAATACTTGCTCCCAAATTAACCAAAATCTTCTCTACATACAAATAACCAATAAGACAGGGTAAAGTAAAACTCCTTATGTCCTTCAATTCCTTTGGGATCTTGTTGAGTAAAATTGCATAGAAATATTCAATCAAAGTAAATATAGGCAACTCTTGTAAATTTACTTTTCTTGGTTAAAATATCCATCAAGAATTTTGCATAATTGGGCATCTATGCTATCGCCCCAATAAAAGGAAGATTGAATAACTCTAGAAATTTATTGAATTGATTGTGTTTCTTATCTTTTCTAAACCTAGATAGATAAGGCAAAGGGGGTCTCTACTCCATCAAATTAAAGGTGGTCTTGCCTCAAGATCCTTCTCGTTTTCCTTTTTTGACAATTGGGCATCACCATTAGCATCTGTAAACTTCATAGGTTACTTCTCACTTATCTATAGCTCCATACCACTGTGAAGGGTGATTGATTGTGCATGCTCTGTAGGATTGGCTTCAGTGTTACTTGGTAAGCTCCACATTGGCATCTCTAAGACTACTCTTATGAACTATCCAACTTGGATCTCCAAATTAAGAAGTGTAGCACTAAGAATTTTTAGAGTTGTGTCCATGTTGCGGTACTTGCTATTAGGCCTTCCGCAATAGTGATCAATTTTTGAAGAGTTTTTACATGTGTGATTAGGATAGAGAAAATGTGAGGGGAAGAAAAAAAAATAAAAAAAAAGTGACTAATGCCCTGCTGGGCGCACAAGTTGCGCCAGCTTCTCCTCAGCGTGAGGCCCACATCTCTGCCAAAATCCCTATATTTGCAGGAGGAAAATTTCTCCAAAATCTCAACCCCCACATTTTTTTAAAACTTACTCTTTGATTTTTACTATTCCAAAAACCAACCTAATATGACTATTGGGGAAGGCCTTAGGGTTTTTCATGAAATCTTCAATTCTTTGCATGAATTTGAATAATGCATCCTCTAAGTTATCCTTCTTTTCATGTGTTGATGAGGCCTATTGCTGAAATCTTGGTGGGGGATTGTTCATTTATTGGTTGCTACCTCCCCATGAAAAATTAGGATAGTTCTTTCACCTCGGATTGTAAGTTTTGTTGTATGGATTATTTTGAGGATGACCTACAATATTACCTAGATAGATAAGCAACTTGCTCCGATCCATTAGTGCAACTAAACCTTGCATGGATGGGCAATCTAAGGCATTGTGCTGCACTCCACAAATTAAACATCACAGCACATGTGCTATTTGCTGAGGAGTTCACAAGCTATCAAAGAGTAAAAAATGGAATATAAACTAAAAGTATGTGTACGTAGTAGTATTACTTAACTGAATATACTTATCCTTAATTTCCCCAATGAAAACGACACCAATTTCCCCAACATTCCTCCGCCATGCCATAGTTCTTCAATGCCCATATATGCAACGTCTCTGGTGAGCACTGGCAACAGGCCACCAGAATATTTCCACCCAAAACGCCTAATCTCCAAAAGGATCTTTGGTCTTCGTAGCTGCCTGGTAGTGTTATGGTCCGAAGCGTCTCTGTGGCCAAATCAAATGCATAAATCTCCGAACAAACATCCCAACTGCGATTACTGCCTCCCAAGTGAACAACTCCGTTGAGAAAAATTCCATTATCACCGGGAAAGTTTTCACTGTAGTAAAAACCCGGAATCACTTTCCAAGACTTGGCGTTTCTGGTGTAAACCATAATGGTGTTTTCAAACATGCCGTCGGGATAATCAATAGGAGGAGGGGAACCGAATATCTTAACCAGTTTATAATCGTCGTGGGACTCATCGTACCCAAATCCATACCTTACATACCCAACATCTTTAATTTCATAACCTGGGTTGTCTATTATGCTTGTTTCTCTAGTGGACGGGTTCCAGATCGAGAGTTTGTAGAGGAGGTCAACAGACACAGCAATCCGTTGCAGGAACCCAGAATGCAGAGCGAAGGTATATCGGCAGTTTTCTGAAAGTGGTTGAGCTCAACTACTCTGACAATACAGGAATTTTCACAAACTATGGAGTAAGTAGAACAGATCTCGGGTTGACCAAACCGGGTGGCCATGAGAGCAAGCCGTTTGGGCCCAAATTTCTTTGAAAACTCGAGATGGGTTTTGATGAATTGAGGATTGGAGATCAAAGAAAGCCAGCATTTGGAAACGCACCTGAATCGTACGTAGGAGTGACTTGACCGGCAACCTCAGGAGAATATCAAGGATGATTTCTTGTGGGAGATCTGGGAATTCTTGGAAATGAACACTAACTCATCCATCTCCAAACGAAATCGAAATCTGAACAATTCGATAAGACGTGGGGATAAGTTGGTGTAATTTGTGTGCTTCCTTGTAACCCCTCGTATTTTCCGATAAGTTTGAGGTTCGGAAAATAGGTCTTTAAGTTATAACATTCATGAAATGATCGCTCGATGCTTCAAAAGAATTTTTATAAGTGAGTATAGTTGTTATTAAGCTGCGATCGTACGTCCCGGTCACGAACCGTAAAAATTTTAGGAACTAGTATTCGGACCCGTTTGTCCTAGGAAATGGATTTTTAGGCATCATACTATTATTCTGGATTTTCCTATTTAATTAGATTGGCCCATAGCAGCCAAAATTTATTTGCGATCGTACATCGCGAAATT
>CM008344.1:23589411-23603070 GCA_002525835.2 Ipomoea batatas
TGTGGACTCTAGTAGCCCGATGAGCTCTAAACAAGATGGAAGTGGATGTCGATGTTGTAAGTTTAGCCTGTGCACTTAGAGTGGAGTTTGTCAAGATGTGATAGAATTCACTCTAGGTGTGGCGGTAGCACCCAGTTTTCTGTTGATAAGATGTAAGCTTCCGCTGATGTATTATTACGGATTTGTAATAAATGTAAGAGTTGAAAATTGGGGTGTTACATTCCTCTCTAAGGAAGCCGCCAAACGCCATTTTGGTGGTGAATTTGGCGCTAATCCTTCTCCAAGGAGGCGCCGATTTCTACATCATTTTGGCCTTGGTGTAAAATGTTGTGTTCACAAAAAATAAAAATAAAATAAAAAAAGACCAAAATGGTGTAAAAAATTTAAAAGCCATTTTTGCCCTTTGTCTTTTTGGCAAAAAATTGTATGAGACCGTCTCACGGATCTCAATCCGTGAGACGGGTCGGGTTATTTATTAAATGGGTCAACATGTGCATCTCACGCCCTCCCTTCAACATTTCTCTACCGTCAATCTCGCATCTCCGATCCTCCGCTCCCATCTCATCCGCGTCTCCGTATCCTCCCATCTCCAATCCTCCGTTCAAGCTATCTACCTCTCATCTCCTCAATCTCAATTTCTGTCGTATAACCTCCAACTTCGATAAGTATTACAACTAGGTAACTGAGAATTTCTCTCATCTCAGCTATGTTTGAGCAGAAACTGCAATGTATTTTTTTGTTCTAGAGTACATGTTTAGAAGCTTGTGAATAATTATTGTGTTAATTTGAGTAATTCTTTTTCCAACTTTAATTACATTTAGATTGAGGAATGCTGAAAGTCTGAAACAGAACCACTATGTTCACTTCTCGCTTGCCAAAAACTCCATATTAAATTTAACCCACATATATGCTCAATGATTACACATAATCTTACGCATTCTTAACATGACTCCAAGTTTTAGTCTTACAGAGAAAAACAATACTTTAAACAAAGAAAACGAAAACAATAACATCATCAGACAGATGTGGAAATAACATATATAGCCAGCAAAGCAAGAATAATATGTCACTGGATGTTCACGGTATTACATTTGTGCTCAAAAAGTATTGTGTTTGATGATTAGAGTATTGATTATTCATTTGCGCTATGAAGTACTAATTTAAGGTAAAAAGTGTTAGATTTAATGCTTAAAGTATTATATTTAATTCTTAAAGTTATGATTATTCATTTGCACCATAAAGTAGTATATTTGCACCATAAAGTATTAGATTTAATAATTTAAGTGTTGAGTATTTATCTGTGCCATGAAGTAGTACATTTGTGGTATTAAGTATTGTGTTTGATGGTTAAAGTATTAGATGTATGTAATGGTTAAAGTGTTGAGTATTCATTTGTGCTATGAAGTACTAGTTTTAGGCTATAAAGTATTAGGTTTAATGGTTAATGTATTGACTATTTATTTGTGTTTAAAAGTACTAGTTTTAGGCTATAAAGTATTAAACTTAATGATTAAAGTGTTGAGTATTCATTTGTGATATGAAGTAGTATATTTGCACTATAAAGTATTAGATTTAATGGTTAAAGTGTTGAGTATTCATTTGTGTTATAAAGTACAAGTGTTTGGCTATAAAGCATTCAATTTAATGGTTAAAGTGTTGAGTATTCATTTGTGCTATTAGGTAGTATATTTGTGTTATTAAGTATTGTGTTTGATGGTTAAAGTCATGATCATTCATTTGTGATATAAAGTAGTATATTTGCACCATAAAGTATTAGATTTAATGCTTTAAGTGTTGAGTAATTATTTGTGTTATGAAGTAGTACATTTGTGCTATTAAGTATTGTGCTTGATGGTTAAAGTATTAGATGTCATGGTTAAAGTTTTGTGTATTCATTTGTGCTATGAAGTACTAATTTTAGGCTATAAAGTATTACGTTTAATGGTTAATGTATTGACTATTCATTTGTGTTTAAAAGTACTAGTTTTAGGCTATAAAGTATTCAATTTAATGGTTAAAGTGTTGAGTATTCATTTGTGCTATTAAGTAGTATATTTGTGCTATTAAATATTGTGTTTGATGATTAAAGTTATGAATATTCATTTGTGTTATGAAGTAGAATATTTGCACTACAAAGTATCAGATTTAATGGTTACAGTGCTGATTATTTATTTGTGATATGAAGTAGTATCTTTGCACTATAAAGTATTGTGTTTGATGATTAAAGTTATAAATATTCATTTGTGTTATGAAGTAGAATATTTGTAGCTGCTCTAGGTAATGGAATGGAATAAATTGAGAATGGAATTATTGTTGCATTAATGTTGCTGCTGCAATGTTGATTTAACCTTAATATGAAATTCTGAAATGCTATGAGCACCTGTTCTTATTGAATGGTAGTAAAGATATGCTAACAGTTGGTGAGTTTCATCTAAGTAGTGTGCTTGTTGCTGGTTTTAATAATATAATGCTCTAAGATAGTTGATCTCTTTGTGGCTGAAATTGTGAATCTGGAATGGTTTCTTTAAGTAATTTCTAGGATTGGATGTCATTTAATTAGATGGGTTCAATGGTTTGTATGGCTTGAATGTGCTTGAAGTTGAATACATGTTTTGTTGCTGTTTGAGAGGCAATACAATGTGCTGCTACTGGAAAATAAAGGGCAGTAATTTGCTGATAGAAGTGTGTGCAGTTTCGTTTGAAAATTCAATATTGAATTGTTTGAGATTGTGTTGTTTTAATTGTGAGTACTATGACAGTATAGTCTGCTCGAATTGAATAAATTAGATGGCAAAGGTGTTTGAGAATGGTTGAGTTTGATTGGGTTGAGTAAGGGAATTATGAGAATAAAAATGGGGTGACAATGATTGTTGTCTTGGTGCTGCAATTTAACTGAATTTGCATACAATTGCCTGCAATGCAATTGAACTTGTTCTTAGGATTATGAATTGGAGGTTGCGACGGAGATGGGAGGAGACAAGGACAGTGAAGCCAGATGCGGGGTGAGATGCAGAGGGTGAGAAGAGTGAGTAGCGTTGGATGTAGAGAGAGAAACATAAAAAGACACATGATATGCACATGTTAACCCATATACTTGTGTGACCCGACCCGTCTCACAGATTGAGACCCGTGAGACGGTCTCATGTAAGTGTGACCCTTGTCTTTGGCAAAAACTTGTGTGAGACCGTCTCACCATGATGCTGGTCGGGTCGGGTCGAGTCAGTAAGCAATTGTAACACTTATATGCACAAATGTCATACTTATATGCTCAAATATAATACTATTCAGGAATAAAATTTTTGTTACTTATAAGGTTAAATGTAATACTTTTAAGGGAAAATATAAGACTTTTAGATTTCAATTTAAAAGTATTACTTTTTTCCTCAAAAGTATCATATTTGTCCTTATAAGTAATGGGCACTTGTCAACATTACTTATTATGAAAAATGCATTACTTTTTCTCTTATAAGTAACAAAAATTGTATTCTTGATTAGTGTTATATTTGAGCATATAAGTATGATATTTGCACATATAAGTATGACATTTGCATGATGCTTTGACCCGACCCGACCCGTCTCACGAATAAGGATCTGTGAGACGATCTCACACAAGTGTGACCCCTTGTCTTTTGTATTAAATCCTTTTGTATCCTTATTTTGTTTTTATGAATTTACATATTTTGTTAAATACATAAACATAAAATTTAAATAATTAAAATAAATTATACCATTTGAAATATCACATCAAAACGATTAAAACAAGACTAATATCATATATAGATTAATTAAAAATTAAAGTACATAAAATATAATTTTCATAAAATTAAACCTAAGGTTATCCTTAACCCATAAATTTCTCTCAGTTTCTAAAATGAGTCCCACTTCGACATCATCAAATTTGTAAATTCTTCACTATTTGAAATTTGTATATTATATTAGAAATATAATAACTAAATAATATAATAGGAAATAAAAAAAAGATTAAAAAAAAAAAGTACACAAATCAGATTTACCATGCTTTTTCTCCGACTTTTTCATTCTCTCTCTTCTTGCTAACTTAGCAATTCCTCTCTCCTATTGCAACACACATGACATTAAATAATAATAAATAAAAAAACTCTCTCTTGCCACATAGATTAGAAAGGGGGAGATTGGCAGGGTTGAGGACAGCCTAATACATCTGAAATTAAACAAAACATACTTAGATTTAAATATCTCCAAGACCACCTCCATTTTCACCCAAATTGTCAAAATATTGATTAAATTGACTACTTGATTCAACGCCTCCTCTGTATGTTTGTTCATTAGCTCTCTTTGCAACAATTTGTAGTTTTTCATTCCTTATAGACTCAAGCACCATTAGATATGTGATAGAATCTAAATTTATGCGTAAGATTTTGTTCTCTTCTCGACGTTGTCTGCTCGCTTCCTGTCGTTCTGCCAACTCTAATTTCCTTGCTTTAGTCTGAGCTTTTAACAACTGAACCTCATAATTTTTTTCAAGTATACCTTGATGATTTTCGATCATTTTTTTATTTGTTCATTTTCTGTCTAGATGGATTTAAAAACAAATATCTACTTTCTTCATTGAGTTGTTTCTTCTTTTTTCTCCTTGTTCCTTCCAGTAGGACGTTCGCATGCATTGTTGTTTTCATTAATCGGGTCTGCACTTTCAAAATCACCATTTCAATCATCAAAAAAAAGATGATGAGCCTATTAACTTATCATCTCTATCAAGTAGTGATGATGATCCTTCAAAGTCGGTACTTTCGCTTTCGGCTACTAACACTTACGTCCCTACTAGGAGTAGAGCTAAATTTCTCAAGGTCCTTAACGATAGGCCATACGTTGTCAAATCTAAACCCCTTTTGAAATTTTGCATCTTGTGACATTAAATCTTTTGCTCTATTTAGCTGTTATAAATGATAAATATAAGTAAGTAAATAATAAATATGTACAATGAAGTCACAATGAAGTAAATGATTAATAAAACACGTATAAAGTACTCGCAATATCTTGTTCAGACGCTCCGCTCAGGTTCATGTTTTCTGTTAATAAAATTGATAAAAAGAAAAATACTTGTATAAACTCCCTAAGTTGTAACAAGTCTTTGTGACAATTTGTTAGTTCAGCAGATAGTTCAATATACAATATGTCTTATGTTGTATTAGGTTTCTTATAGTTCAGCAGAAGGATAAGAAGGCCTTATGGACAACTTGCTGAACAAATCACTGGACCAAGACAAGGAAGACAAGAAGAAGAATCAGAGTCAGTTACGAAGACTTCAGACTTAACCGAATCCGGCAACATACATATATATATGAGAAGGACTTAATGAGCGGGTCGAGCGGCTGGAAAAATACAAACGATCTGAATTGAAAGGCATCCTTTATTGTGATAACAAGATATCTTGACAAAGCTTACCTTTGATTCAAGATGCAACTTCTTCGTGAAGTATTGGGCAAGCAGTCACTCTGAAAGCCAGTTGCGGTACGATTGAGGGGGAGCCTCAATCCAAGAAGATCGGGAGATCAAGTATTTCTCAACTCTTCAAGGCTGAACTCTAGAATGGTGATGATGAAGATTTCTAGAGTTGCCGTGTGACTCTCTACTGTAAATTGGTGATACATTTCCAGATTGATCAATGAAGAGTTGGGCAATTAGAGTGATGCCCCTAGATGTAGGAATTGAGATTCCGAACTGGGTTACCAATTCTTGGTGTTCTTACTGCTTTGTTAATTTCTTGCATGTTATCGGCTTTTTACTTCCTATTCTAGTCTTTGCACTAGATTAGTAAATAGCTAAAAGGTCATCTAACAAATCTAGTAATTGGATTTAATAGTTCGAAGACTCTTTTAATCTCCTAAAACCTTGAACACGGTAGTCTAAGCATTTTCACTTGGTATCAGAGCACAGCCTCAAGGCCTTTTGTCCCTTGATAACGATCCTTTGAATCTCTCTGTTTTCCTTGTTACTAACTCTTTCTCTCAAGATTGGCTGCTGTATGCTCTAAAGAAGATATGGAAGGGCAAGCAAGACCTCCTCAATTGATTGGGACAAATTATGTCTACTGGAAGGCAAGAACCAAGATCTATCTTCAGGCACAAGGAGTAAATGTGTGGAAGGCCGTCACTCATGGCTGGACTCACCCCAAACCGACTCAAGAAGACAAGTCAGAAATTCTTACTCCGGTTGAACAATGGACCCCCGAGGATATTAGCAACAGTGAAAACAACAACAAGGCGCTGAACACCATTACTGGATCGCTTGATGAGGGTCAATTCGGGTTAATCGCTAGATGCAGTTCTGCAAAGGATGCCTGGGAAATTCTTGAAAAACTTTATGAAGGAGACTCCTCTGTTAAACAAACCAAGATGCAGCAACTCCTTACCAGATTTGAAGAATTACGAATGAAAGATGAAGAAACCATCGTCGAATTTAATGCTAGGGTTCAAGAGTTGAAGAATGAAGCTGCCGTATTAGGGGAACCCTTCTCTTCCGACAAACTGGTCAGGAAGATCCTTCGATCTCTTCCTGTACGCTTCAGGATGAAAGTCACATCAATTCAAGAAAGCGTAGGCTGGGAAACAAAATCGGTTGCAGAGCTGATGAGCAATCTAAGAACATACGAAATGGATATTCTATCGCAAGACAACAACTTAAAAGGGGGAAGAATGTAGCGTTTATTGCCGAAGAATGTGACTCAGAAGAAGAATGTGAAGAATTGGATGATGAATCTGTGGCAATGATAACGAGAAACTTCACCAAGATTCTCAAACAAATAAATCAAAGAAATAGGGGAGGCAAGAATCAACAAAACAGACCCAACAATGCTGCTTCATCCTCTTCTAACTCATTGCGAACCGTTGGAAGATCGCCAAATTCGAATCAACAGAAAAACTTTAGTCAAAACAATCAATTCAGTCAAAATCAGAACTTGACTCGACAAAATCAATGGCAGCAAGGGGAAGCTAGGAACAAAAAAGGAATTCAGTGCAGAGAGTGTGAAGGGTTCGGACACATTCAAGTGGAATGTGCCACTTACCTCAAAAGAAAGAAGTCCATGAAGGTAACAACCTGGAGTGATGAAGAATGTTCTAAAGAAACTCAAGATGATGATGAAGAAATATCTGGAAACTTCGTAGCCTTCACTGCAGTTGTTACTGAACCAAATTCGGATTTGGGTAATGATTCAGATCATGAAGATGTAGATAAAATACCTTATGAAGAACTTGAACAATCCTACATCAAACTGTACAAGAAATGAGATATTCGCTTGAAGACTCACATAACCACAAATTCAAAAAATGAGTTTCTTGAAAAGAACATTGAATCCCTGAAGAAACAAGTTGCTGATACAAGTGCTGAACTGTCCAAATCCAACTGCAAAGTGATGGAGCTATCAGCAGAAGTGGAAGCTTACAAGAAACAGATTCAAATGATGAATACAACATCAACTCTCAATCAAATCCTTGACTCTGGAAGATCACCTAATATTCGAAATGGTTTGGGGTACACTCAAAACTCTCAAAATTCTTTTATTACTAAGTTTGTCCCTGCAGGTACTAGCACTTGAACAAATGCTGAAACCCACCAGAGGACTTTGAGGAAATACAATCCAACATGTCACTACTGCTACATAAAAGGTCACACGAGACCAGAATGTTACAGGTTCTATAGTGATCAGAGAACTGACAAATTTCAAAAGAAATGGATCACTCTTGTCAGCCGTCAAGTTTGGGTAAGAAAATATGATCTAGTTTGCTACTCCGTCCTTCTTGGAAAAGAACAGGGAAAATGGTATTTTGACAGTGGCTGCTCTAGGCATATGACTGGCAGCAAAGAATTCCTCAAGAATGTGATACCACATACTGGACAAGTAACCTTTGGTGATGGAATTAAGGGTGACATCATGGGTATTGGGATCCTCAATGTAGCTGGTCTGCCCTCACTATCTAAGGTACTACTGGTACAGGGTCTTAAAGCAAATCTGATCAGCATCAGCCAATTGTGTGATCAAAAGTTGAATGTTGGATTCACGAAAGATCGTTGCATTGTCAAGGACAAATTGAATAAAGTTATTATGGAAGGTATAAGATCCTCTGACAATTGCTATATTCTGTCTTTGAATTTGATATGTTGCAGCACCACCACAGATAATACAGAACTCTGGCATCAAAGACATGGGCACATGAACTATCAAGACATGAACCATCTCATAAGCCATGAATGTGTAAGGGGGGTACCCAAGTTCAAGGTAAAGGAAATTGGTGTGTGTGGCCCATGCCAGCTGGGAAAGCAAACCAGAACCCCACACAAACATTTCAATCATATAGGAACCTCATCGTGTCTGGATCTTCTGCATATGGACCTAATCGGACCAACACAGGTGGAAAATTTGGGAGGAAAAAGGTACATCTTTGTCTGTGTTGATGACTACTCTCGTTTTCGCTGGGTAATGTTCCTCAGAAATAAGTCAGAAACCTTCGAACATTTTGAGAAACTGTGCTTGAAGCTGCAAAAAGAGAAGGGCCAGCAAATTGGTAAAATTGTGAGGATTAGGTCAGATCATGGTAGGGAATTTGAAAACCAGCACTTCTCATCCTTCTGTTCCAAAAATGGGATCAGCCATGAATTCTCAGCTCCAAAAACCCCCCAGCAGAATGGAGTAGTTGAGCGAAAGAACAGAACCATCCAAGAAATGGCTCGAGTCCTGATAAACAGCAAAGATCTTCCTCAGTTTTTTTGGGCAGAAGCAGTTCATACCGCTTGTCATATAATTAACAGTGTATCTTAGACCTGGGATGTCGCATACACCATATGAGCTGTGGAGAGGAAGGAAACCAAACTTGAAGTATTTTCGCATTTTTGGCAGTAGATGCTATATCCTGAATGACAGAGAAAAGGTTGGAAAATTTGAACCAAAGAGTGATGAGGGCATATTCTTAGGGTACTCGCCAAATAGTCGAGCCTACAGAGTTTACAACAAGCGCATCAAGACCGTCCAAGAATCCGTCAATGTAATTGTAGACGATCAACCGCAACCAGTTGGAAATTATCTACCAGCCGCTGTTTGTGAACAGAACCAAACAAAATTAACTGACGAAAAAGGAATCAAGAAATCTGAGTCAAACTCTGAACTTGATGACTCTGATCCGGACACTGAACAATACCAAACAAAGTCAGATGATCAAAAAGGATCAAGAATTCTGAGCTAAAAACGGAATCAGAGGACTCGAAATCACCTACTGATCAACAGCCAAATGCAGATGCAGGTAACCATCCATCTACATTGTCAAAACAAGTTCCCACACATGTTCAAAAGAAGCATCCTACTGACAACATATTGGGGACACCCACCGCTGGTGTTCGAACTAGAGGAATGCTAAGAGGCAGTCTAGCTGAGTTATTTGGGTATGCATGTTACACCTCAAAACTTGAACCCAAGAACTACAAAGAAGCTCTTCAAGATGAAGACTGGATAAGGGCTATGCAGGATGAACTTGGTCAATTTGAGAGAAATGAGGTATGGGATCTTGTGCCTTGTCCTTTAGATGCTAATGTAGTAGGGACAAAGTGGATTTTTCGAAACAAAACCGATGAACAGGGAAATGTGGCCAGAAATAAGGCCTG
The DNA here is from genome assembly GCA_002525835.2 of Ipomoea batatas. Lineage (NCBI taxonomy): Eukaryota > Viridiplantae > Streptophyta > Magnoliopsida > Solanales > Convolvulaceae > Ipomoea > Ipomoea batatas. The sequence goes on from CM008344.1 coordinate 23,599,045, forward strand.
ACTGGTGGCCCAAGGTTACTCACAAATTAAAGGGATTGACTATGAAGAAATGTTTGCACTTGTAGCCAGACTTGAGTCAATCAGATTACTGTTGGCGGTCTCCTGTATTCTGAACTTTCAACTGAACTAGATGGATGTAAAAACCGCTTTCTTGAATGGACTTCTCAATGAGGAAATCTTCGTGGCCCATCCAAAAGGTTTTGAGAATCTACAACATCCTGATTATGTTTACAGACTGAAAAAGGCCATTTATGGTCTAAAACAGGCACCGAGAGCATGGTATGAACGACTCACCCAATATCTTCTGAAAAATGGGTACACTCGTGGTGGGGCAGACAAAACACTGTTTGTTAAAAAGACCACTGGACACATAACTGTAGCCCAGGTCTATGTAGATGGCATCGTCTTCGGCTCAACATCTCCTACAAATGTTAAGGAATTCATTCAAGTCATGGAAAAGGAATTTGAAATGAGTATGATAGGGGAACTGACATACTTCTTAGGTCTACAAGTAAAACAAATGGAAACAGGGTTGTTTTTGTCACAAACCAAATATGCTCAAAACTTGGTCAAAAGGTTTGGTCTTGACTCTGCTAAGGAAGCTAAAACACCTCTTTCCACAACGCTAAAACTATCAAAAGACTCCAACTCAAAACCTGTTGATGGCAAACTCTATCGAAGTATGATTGGCAGTCTATTGTACCTAACAAGCAGACCTGATATAATGTTCAGTGTAGGTCTGTGTGCTTCCTTCCAAGCAAATCCAAGGGAAGCACACTTGAACGCAGTTAAAAGAATAATCAAATATGCTAAGGGGACTGTGAATTATGGATTATGGTACTCGCGTGACTCAGGAACTGAACTACTTGGATACAACGATGCTGACTGGGCAGAAAATCTGGAAGACAGAAAAAGCACTTCAGGAGGGTGTTTCTTCTTAGGAAAAAACCTTGTCTCATGGCTCAGCAAGAAACAAAACTCAATCTCACTATCTACGGCAGAAGCTGAATACATAGTGACATTGGGGTTTTGCGTAGGGTTGGAGTGTCAAAAGATATTTATGTTAAAACGGAAGGTCAATGACTTCCCGAGTGTCGGTCTCGAAGGAGAGACGTGGAGGTGTGTCAAACATTCGGGAGTTTACTAGATAGATTCATGCGTAAGATTTGAGTGTGGTGAAGGGTGGAATTGCAAGTGAGAGTGTAGTTCATTGGTTGGTTGTGAGTGCAAAAGAGTAGTAAAGTAAAAGTGGTTTTGGGAATATGTAAAAGGGGTAGGGATTGGATAGTGTTCATGAATATTGTATAGTGAGAGTCTAAGGTCAAGGATTAGGATTGCTAGGATATGGTCTATTCAAGAGTGTGTTGTCTTAGTCCTTTTTCCACTTTGTGTACTAAGGCTTCTTTGACTAAGGAGTGCCTACAAGCATCCAAAGTTCTGAGAGACATTTTATCAAACACTTTAGCTACACACCATCCTACTATTCTTAAGAAGTCCATAGGAACTTTGATTGTGTAAAGCTTCAAATCCTAACTCTAATCAAAGACATGAAAGAGTCAAGAGCTCAATCTCTCATCTAGATTGGCCAAATCCAAACAAGATCCAAACCAAACAACAATCAAAAGACAAGAATAGATAATCCATCAACACAAACTCATAGATCCAATATATAGAAATAAGATCACCACAAGAGCAACATTCAATCACACAATCCAAATCCCTAGACTAAATTAGCTACTCATGATATGAAATGAAAGTAAGAGCTAATTCAATCCAAGAACAAGACAACTAAAAATATAAAAATGTAATAGAGATCACCTAGAGAGAAGAAGATCTTCAATCCAAGCTTGTTGTATTCTACAATGGAGATTGATCTAATCTAAAAACTAAGAAAAATGGAGAAAGCTCTCCAAAGAAAAACTAAGAAAGGTGTAGACTAAAAATCTGGAAAATCCCCCCCTGAAAATTCATCAAAGGGGTATAAATAGTCTCCGAAATGACAACCCTAGCTGAATTTCGCGCATCACGCTTCCACGCCTCTCACACGTGTGTGAGCGTGCGTGGGGAGCTTCTGGAAAGTTTCCACGCTTACTCACACGCGTGTGGCCTTCCAGATCAGTCCTCCGGGGCTCCGCTTTTGCCTGGTTTGCTCTTTTAGCTCATCTTTTGGTTCTATATGCTCCCGGGGCTCCTGTTTTGCCTCTTTTTAAGCTAAAAATAGCTTTTGTGCACCAGTTAGTAATTTTCAAGCATTTATGCATATAATTTGCCAGATAAGGATGCTATAGACGCGATAAATCACCCTAAAATGTGCCTGAAATAAGGGTATCTCGGAGTCTTATCAAATTTTCCACACTTTGTTTCTTGCTTGTCCTCAAGCAAGACTTTTTACTCTCTAAGCATATAAGTGTGACACCCCAACTTTTCAAAAGCTGAGATAGCTAAACTTAACACAAAAGCTGCCCATCTCAACCATAAAACATAACATAGCAGAAGCGAATTAAAACCTAAGGGGCATCATGCCACATCTAGGTAAGAAAACACGGCCTAGATGCACAGGCTAATCATAAACTGAACCAACTGTATAAACAAAATCCTCAAGTAATATCAAAACATCACGAACTAAAGGAGAGTATGTAAAATCTCATAGCGGCACACAGACCCAAAGCATAAGTCTAAAAACATAACGACTATCTAAGCCTCCTCATACGGGTATATCTCTATCGCGCTCACGCTTAGACTTTATTGCGAACCTGGCAAAACACACAAGGAACCATTAGCAAAAGACTGCTAAGTAACCACCATTCACACCCGCAAGGAAGTATAGATATACATAAGGATGTAAATAGGTTTACACACCCATATAGAATATACACACCAACAAACTGCTCTTTAATTAAAATCGGATACTCAACAATGATAAACTGAATGAATCACAAACCAAGACTCCTTCAAACGAAACCAATATTCAATAACGAATGTATAAGACAACAAGTCCATAATCAAGATACTAACTGCATCATAACTCCACTAAGACAATCATAAAGGAACCAACCAAACCGCAACATGACAAAGAACAACAAGATATCAACTGAGATACCAACCAACCGAATAATCACAAGGAAACTCACGAATACATGATGCTAAGAAAGAACTCCCCAACTCCAACCTCCAAACCAACATACCATCCCTCATGCCAAACACCAAACCCATAAATTAAAAGTTAGATACGCAGGGGTAAGAAACCCAATCACAGGAACCGGAGTCCAATCACAGAGGCAAAAGCCCAATCACAGGGATCGGATCGGAGTCCAATCACAGAGGCAAAAACCCAATCACAGAGACCGGAGTCCAAAGTTAAATCCACAATTAGATAGCAACCACAGTTAGATCACCCACCGATCACCCACAAGACACACAAGGATCCACCACTCCATAATCAACCTCAAACTCAGCCCAAAAACAGCCACTTAGAGGGTTCATCTCAAATATGAACACCCACCAACTCCCAGATAATTTAACCAAGGATTCACAAAGCAAAAGATTCAAAAGATGGACCAAAAGATGAGAATAAATACCCCAAAGACATGGTAAAATACCCCATAGAACATTCCAACAACGTTCAGAACAAAAAAAGGAACAATCAAACAAACAAACCCACAGATGCTCTCTGGAAACAGATTCCCAGAGACCTAGCGGAACAGAGTGACGGAACACCGCCCTCCGCCGCACACCTCCGCAGGAAGATCACGAATCTCCTCAACGGGCTCCCTTCCTCCGCCAGCCTTCTCCGTTTTGTTCTTGCGGAAGGCCCTAGCGGATTACATTATGCCGCTAGGGTGCTCCGCTAGACCAAAACCACACCTCACTCCCAGACTTCGGCTCAGACACGAATAACAGTTCCAGAATACGAAAATGAGATCATAATACACAGTTTGCAACTCACAGAGGCCAAATAAACATGGAATCCAAACCATAGTCTTCGATAAGCAAAAAGCTTTATCTGGAGTCGGTTGTTCACATAAA
>CM008344.1:23603336-23623373 GCA_002525835.2 Ipomoea batatas
CTTTGTCTTTTTTTCTTTTTTTTTTTTTAAATTTGAAATAATAATAATAATAATAATAATAATAATTATTATTATTATTATTGTTATTATTATTATTTTGAAAGAATTATTATTATTATTATTATTATTTTTTGAATGAATTATTATTATTATACTTATTATTATTATTATTATTGTTATTATTATTTGAAAGAATTATTATTATTATTATTATACTTATTATTATTATTATTATTATTATTGTTATTATTATTTGAAAGAATTATTATTATTATTATTATTATACTTATTATTATTATTATTATTATTATTGTTATTATTATTTGAAAGAATTATTATTATTTTTATTATTATTACTACTACTATTACTACAACAACTACCACAACATAAGGGTATTTTAGTCATTTTGTCATTTCTTACCTTTCAATTCCCTGTACTCATATTTCTGCATACCAAACACTGTAATTTCAATTCCTACTTTATTCATTGAATTGCAATTCCACCGAATTACAATTCTTTTCCACCCTAATTCCCTCCTCCCAACCAAACGCCCTGTTAATGTTCAAGGGTTTTGTTTTCTCATTAAGCTCACCATAAGGCTCTCCTTTTGCCCCATGCCCTACCAAGGTTAGTTCAATTCCGGGCCTTGCTAGTTTTATCTTTCTCAAATTAAAGAGTGCACACTCTCACTTCGAGAGATCATTGACTAAGGTCTTACGTAAATAAGAGGTGAACATCATGCAAGCAGTCAAGAATATAAACTTATTTGGCTCTAAACTCTCTCATGGGTGCGAAAAGTAACTTCCTCAAAGATATTTCGAGAGTAAAAACTTTTACGCATCTAGTCAAAATTCTCCCTAGATAACACAAATAATAACTCTCTTTTCAAAACTGTAAATGCACCCGCTTATCATTCCCAAGAGCTTTACTTCTAAACTAAGCATGTAAACATGTTAAGCACGATGTGCATCCTTTCCACACTTTAAAGCAAACATCGTCCTCGATGTTTCTATACGCACAAGGTAAAGGAACAAAACTGGGATTCTAAAGATAGACAAATAAAAATCCCTTTCCACACTTTGGAAATTGCTCTGGGATAAAGGGTATGCATCAAACAATCCTATTAGTCATGGCAAACTCTAATATACTAGTACACAAAGCTATAAAGAAGATATTTCTACACTTTAAAGATAAAAAACGGGGCTTGAAATTAGAAAAGGGATAAGAGGATAAACCAAGTATGCATCCCTTTTTCCACACTTTAGCTTCCAGCATAGGTCTGCTCCCGTTATATATGCTCTATAAGAAATGGAGACATAACATACAAAAAGGGTTTTCGAAGTACTATTCAAATATTATAACTGAAAGAAATATAAAAGCAATAATAATAATGAAAACTTAGATAATAAAGCATAAACATAAGTAAAAATATCCGAATAGAATTGCGAAAAAGTAAAGCAGTTAAAAATGAAATAATGCGATAAAAGAAAGCGATAGAGTAAAGTAAAGTAAAGAGATAAAGAAATAAAAGCCGGCACCCCGCGCATAGGGCACCTATTGTTCTCATGGGACCACCAATCAAAGTAACCAAAGTTATAGGACTCAGAATCAATTATTAGTCAAAAGTCAGGATCGAGAAGGACTAAGGTGGCATCACTGATCGCCGAAGGACGGAGGGTGGAACTGACTATCAAATCGAGCCTGAAGATCTTGAATCATCCTAGCATTCTCCTCAACTGCTCTTCTCATACGAAGAAGCTCTTCATTCTGATTAACTTGGAATGCTAAGAACTGCTCATCCTGCCTGTCCTGTCGTGCGAATACAGAAGTGAACTGGCCTTCTTGCCATGTGCGCTGCTCACGCCAATAATTCATCTGTTCATCATCGAGCTGCCTGTGAAAGGTTTGTGTTGTATCCGAATCCATGGGAGTAGGGCCCTGCTCCTGCGCAGCTTCTTCCTCCTCATTCTCTTCTTCATCCTCATCATCATTAGAATCATTCAAATCAGGTGCATCATCTCCTCCAAGCCTCAACTCTGCAGCACAGAACTCACCCACTGTGAAAGGAATCGAGCAATCATCTGATCTCTCGCCCATCAACTGGGGCAGTAGGCCCAACCCATAGCACAGTTTAGTCACGAAAAGTCCAATGAATACAGTCTGAACCTTTGTCTTTTGCTGGGTTTGGAGCCATTTTCTAGCTTGCACGCCCATATGATACCGACATTATTCTCCATGCACCACATGTAGAATAGATCATGTCTGTATACCTTGTTTCTGTTTGTTGTTCGGCCAGAGAGATTTATGGCAAAGGCTAATCTGATAGCCTTCAAAGCATTTCGGATTATGAGCTTTGCTTTCAAATTCGAAGAGTTGTACGGGGCATTGTTTGTGATGCTTCTCCAGTATCTTCTAGCAGCTTCATCTGAATCAAAGTCTTCCTTGTAGTCTCTGAAGTAAGGCATGGACACGCTCGTCTCATCATGAAAACCGAGTGTAACACCTAGAGTGTTAACAGACATGCTGTAGTGGTTGCCGAAAAGAGTGAATGAGATGGACTCCCTAGCATCGTTGACTTCCTTCCTGATGTTCAGGGTTGCTAAGAATTCATATGTCACCGGTGCATAAGTAGGTCCTCTCCACTGAAACAGGTAGCGGAGCTATTGGTGCCTCAAAAGTTCATTTACCTCATTCAAACAACCGAATTCTCTCAAAATATTGTCCTCAAAGAAACGGCCGACACAAAGCTGCTTTCCCTTGTAGTGGTCTACTGTTGCAAGTTGAACGGGTGTCAAGTGTCGCAGTGACCTCGATCCCGGCTCTTGCATAGCTTGTTGAGCTGTAGCTTGTTGTTGCGTCCGTGACCTACTCGATTCTCCCTTATCATGTTTAGATTTCTTAGCTATCTCCTTATGTCGTCCCATCCTACAAAATATAGAGATTATGATTCATGGTCTTTGAATAAGTCACCATTATATTTGTATAACATTTCTTGTCAAAATAATGGAATTTAAACATATAGGGTTAAGAATTTTTGAAAACTTTTCCATAGTTTCCCCTATATTTTGGACAATTCTATCATAAGAATATCAACAATATCATTCCATTATCACACACATACATGAATTCATCATAAGATATGTCAATTTGATAGTCAAATAAGAAGTCAACTACAAAGGTCAAGAATTTCAAAAAGTCAACTTCACCTTTTCCCCAAATTTCAAAATTAGGGTTTGAAATTGAAAATTCAATTTGGGCAATGTAGCATGTGAAAAATCAAATTGATGACATAGAATAGTTCTATAACAAGTTTATTCATCAAATCAAGCATCAATTTCATAATTTTAACAAGAAATCTAACAAACCCATTTGTTCATCAATGGTGTTCATACTTTGAAGTTTATAAAGATACAACAATCCATCAATGTAACCATCAATAATGAAAGAAAACATCAAAGGATAGTTCTATAAAGCATTGTGACCAACTTAATCATTCAAAAACATTCAAAATCATGCTAGGCAAGGTAAACTAAATTTCACATTCAAGCTCTTCCAAACTCATGAATATTCAAGGATAAAGAGTTAAAAAGATGAAAAATTACCTTGATGTTGATGTTTAATCTCCTTGAATGGTAAAAAGTGAAAAGTGTGTTCAAACCTTTGAGTTGGGTTCTTCCTTGCGTGGAGAAGAGAAGAGAAAAACAAGTTTTGGGAGTAAAATATGGTGGAATGGCCGAACAAGGGTTTTAAACCCGTAGGGGCCTTCCACGCCGGTCACACGCGTGTGACCGTTCGTGGAGGCTCTCTGCCTCGCTCCCACGCCGGGCAACACGCGTGTGCTCATGTGTGGGGGCTTACTGCTTTGTTGCCACGCACGGTTACACACGTGTGAGCCTCGTGTAGGTCTACCGCATCGTTTTCTTCTGATTTTTGGCTTTCCCTTCCATACCTATATCCAAATTAAGCTCTTCCAAAGCAATTTCTAGCCTTGAATCCTACAAATTAGTCCCCAAAACATGGTTCCAAATGATTGTGGCAATTTATTAGAAGAAAAACATTAAAACGAAAGTACTGCAATAATAGAAAGCATTTTATTAAAATCTTGGGTTGCCTCCCAAGCAGCGTCACGGTTTACGTCCTTGGCTAGACGCATCATACCTTGGTTTTGATTCAACCATATTCTTTGGTAGTGGGTAGAAAGCATTTTGGTACCCACGTGTTCTTCCAGGTAAGCTTATCGTTCCTCCGCTTCGGTTTTGGTTTCGTCTTCGATTTGGCCTTTGCCCTTTCATCGTCATCAGCTCCTTCTTTTGCTTTTTCCTTGTCATCCTTCTTGGCTTGTCCTTCGAATCTCAGGGTGATTTCTCCTGAACTAACATCTATTCGTGCACGACATGTAGCCAGAAATGGTCTTCCAAGAATTAAGGATTCATGGGGATCATCATCTCCCATCTTACAGACAATAAAATCGACAGGCACAAGAAATTTTCCTATTCTTACTATAACATCTTCCGCCAAGCCTTCAGGATACCGGGTGGTTCCGTCAGCTAAACGTAGAGTCAGCCTCGTCGGTTTCAAACATGGTAGGTTCAATTTTTCAAAAAGATTTAAAGACATGACATTGATAGAAGCACCAAGATCAGCAAGAGCGTTTCTAGGTTCCATGTTCTGTATAGAACATGGAATCAATAAAGCTCCAGGGTCACCCTTCTTTCTAGGGTTTCCCTCAGTCAAACAAGCCGAAGATTCTTGGCTTAAACATGTAAAATTGTCACCAATGTCATTCTTAAACAACTCACGGCATTCTTCACTATTAAATAATTTCCGAATAAAAACTTTAAATTTACCTTCTTGAGCTGTTTCTTTTCCTTCTGAGCTTTTGATGTTGTCTCGTGGTAGTTCCTTTTCTTTCGAGCAAACTTCCGAAGTGGTTTCCTTCTTGTGTTCCTTCATGGATATGGTACATGCACTACTTGCATTCTTCAATTCAATATTAAGACTACAAGAGGTAGTCTTGTTTCTTCGGTCGTCTACCTTACATTGGCAAGTTCCACAGATAGCATCCATTGGATCACATTTCTCATGTGTTTCTTCTTTGGCATCAATGGCGTTGACTCTCTCTTTTGGGTTATTTTCAGTGTTGCTCGGGAGTTGTCCGTAGTGTCGATCTGACATCATCTTAAACATCTGAGAGATTTGATTCTTGATTGTCTTTAGTGTAGCCTTCGATTCTTGACGAAGACAAGAAATTTCTTGCCTAATCTCTTGAGTAATTTCTTGTTTCAGATTTGCCCGATCATTTTTGAGTTCCATGATCGTCCTTGTAAGTCTTTCATCTACCTCACGGATGTCATCCCTTCTTTGTTGAGTAAAATCAAGCTGAGAGTCATATTGCGGCCCCTGAACTGAGTCATTTGATTTCCAATTCCTTGGTTTTGATTGTACATCAGTATGTTCTTATCAGTCTGTCCATATGCAGGCTTCTGTCCATAATTGTATTGTCTTTGAGCTTGATATCCATCGTTATGGCTATTGTTCCAACCCTCTCCCTGTTTCCAATTGTTGTTTGATCTTTGGTTTTGTCCATAAGCATTGAAGTTGGAGTTCCTTTAATAGTCTACAGCCTTGACTTGTTCAGATGCAGACGTAGAAGTACAAATATTGGTGTCATGAGGTCCTCCACAGATATTACAATAAAGTGTCAATGCCATACAAGGCTTTGGTTTTCCTTCCATTTTTTCTACCATAGCCTGTAGCTTCTTGATTTCGTGATTCATTGCTTCGATTTTGGCCTCATTTGCCACTCGATTATCAACTTCATAAATTCCTCCATGATCTCCTCGTCGTTCATACCAACTGGACGTGTTTTTAGATATTCTCTCGATTAATTCCTCAGTCTCTTGCAAAGTTAAAGAGACAAAGGCACCGCTGGAGGATGAGTCAAGTGACATCTTTCTTTCATCTGTCAACCCTCCATAGAATGAGCTAATCATGTCCCATGGGTGCATCAGATCTTGCTGGCATTGCCTTTTAAGAACATTAAATCTCCGCCAAGCCTCTCCCAAACTTTCGAATTTTCCTTGCTTGAATTCCTGTATCAGCCTTCTGATCCTCATAGTTTTTGTAATGGGAAAGGACTCGTTCATGAATTCTCGATGCAACTGCTGCCATGTTCTGAAATGATTTCCGTCTTGGCTTTCCAACCATCGTGTTGCCTCTCCTATGACTGAAAATGGGAATAACTTCAATCGAACTATTTCCTCGCTAATGCCTTCTTGTTTGTACATCCCACATGCTTGTATAAATCTCGTGATGTGTGCGTTGGGATCATCAGATGGTAATCCCGAATATTGACTGTTTTGAACTAGTGTGAGAATAGTCGGATGCACGTGAAAGTTGACATTCTCCATTGGAGGTACATAGATCGAGTTGTGCATGTTAAAATCCGGAGTCATGTAATCTGCGATTGATCTTTGTGGCTCTTGAGGGTTTCCATAATATTCCTCTTCACGAATGTTCTCTTGATTAATTGCTCTGTTAGCTTGTGGTTCTTCAATGATTGGTTCTTCATGATTAATCGGTACTTGCGGATTAATTGGAACTGGGGGTGGATTATATTTGGTATTGTTGTGCCTCTTCCTTGTGGGTTTCTTATTGTGCTTGATGAAGCCATTTGTGATCCTTGGGTATTTTTCCTTCTAGTTGCTCTATTAATTTCGGGAATGTAGGGTAGTAAACCTTGATTTCCTTTTGCTCTCGTGTGCATTCACCTAGTAAAATTATCAATGAAACGAAAATGTCCACAATTGACTAGAAGTAGTCAATTGGGTTAGTAGCAAAAACAAGTAAAAACAAAACAAAATTAAGTGGAATGGATTAACATTTCTCAAATCTAGCATTCATGCGATCAAAGTAAACAAAAACATATGACAACCTATTGCCCTCCCCGGCAACGGCGCCATTTTGACATTGGGGTTTTGCGTAGGGTTGGAGTGTCAAAAGATATTTATGTTAAAACGGAAGGTCAATGACTTCCCGAGTGTCGGTCTCGAAGGAGGGACGTGGAGGTGTGTCAAACATTCGGGAGTTTACTAGATAGATTCATGCATAAGATTTGAGTGTGGTGAAGGGTGGAATTGCAAGTGATAGTGTAGTTCATTGGTTGGTTGTGAGTGCAAAAGAGTAGTAAAGTAAAAGTGGTTTTGGGAATATGTAAAAGGGGTAGGGATTGGATAGTGTTCATGAATATTGCATAGTGAGAGTCTAAGGTCAAGGATTAGGATTGCTAGGATATGGTATATTCAAGAGTGTGTTGTCTTAGTCCTTTTCCACTTTGTGTACTAAGGCTTCTTTGACTTAGGAGTGCCTACAAGCATCCAAAGTTCTAAGAGACATTTTATCAAACACTTTAGCTACACACCATCCTACTATTCTTAATAAGTCCATAGGAACTTTGATTGTGTAAAGCTTCAAATCCTAACTCTAATCAAAGAAATGAAAGAGTCAAGAGCTCAATCTCTCATCTAGATTGGCCAAATCCAAACAAGATCCAAACCAAACAACAATCAAAAGACAAGAATAGATAACCCATCAACACAAACTCATAGATCCAAGATATAGAAATAAGATCATCACAAGAGCAACATTCAATCACACAATCCAAATCCCTAGACTAAATTAGCTACTCATGATATGAAATGAAAGTAAGAGTTAATTCAATCCAAAAACAAGACAACTAAAAATATAGAAATGTAATAGAGATCACATAGAGAGAAGAAGTGTGACACCTCGAAAATTTGGTAAGTATTTTCTTGAGAAAATATTATTGTTAAAATTATTTATATTATCTTATTGTTTTATGTTGCCCAAAAGAATTTTTTTTTTGAAATTAGTATTTAATTCAAAATATGTATACATTTCGAATATATTTTATATATATATATATATATATTCTGGTGGGTGGATTCTCAAGTGATGAGGTGGTGTGGTGGTATGGTATTTATGTAATGTGTTGGATGACCTGGGTTCGAATCCTTGCAAGATAAATGTGGATTAATTCTTTTGATTAATATAATTAAGGGGAAAGTGTCCAGGCAGTGAGATGAGGAATTTGTTGGCTTGTGACTGACCTGACTAGGGGAAAAGTAAGTGTCAGCCGAAATGGAAAATTTTCAATTGTAAGTAAATTCACTGATTTTAAGCAATTGGGCATAGACAAAGGAAAAGTTTGACTGGAGAAATAAAAGGAAAACGGTGGATGGATTAGGTAGGTGATAGGTAATTTAATTATTGGGGATCCTTCCTCCTTATAAGAAGGAAGTAGGGAAATGTTTAGAAGAGTATTTCGGCAGAGTGAGGAAAAGAAATGAGGGAAGAAAAGACATGGCGTAGAGATTATAGAGATTCTGGATCGTGAGATGGTGATTAGTATTATTATTGGGTGGTTGATGAGCTAATAACGAAGTCATTGATGAGGATGATTTTGGATTATGATACGGTGATGATGAGCAAAAAGTGACGAGATGATGATCTACTTTGATGATGGTGAGGAATAGTAATGAATATATGAAGTGAAGTCTGTTGATGATGGCATACGGATCCTAAGTGTTGAATGGAATTTTGGGCTAGAAGGGTAAGATTTCATGTTCACCAAAATTTAATATTTTGCCCCAAAGTATGTATATATATTTTTATGATGTGCTTATGATATGATATATATATATCAAAATTATTGTACTTTTACAAATGATGTATGATTTTATGTAATATGTGTTAATAAATTATCTATACTTGTGTGATGATATATGAAGTATACTGTAATATGTATGCTAATTGGAAATAAATATACGTTTGTGTACCGATGTGCATAATGTATTCACGTGAAAGTGTGAAGTCATAATATGTGATTTCAAATATGTATAGTAAATGATAAACTTATGTTGTTGACTATCTTGTACAGTATATTCATGAGAAACCATGATTGATGTGTCTAAATGAATGTGTGCGTGTAGTGTAAATTGTAATTCTTATATGTGTTTATATTTATTATTTTATTAGTATATGTGGTGTATTGCTCTTTAATAACCATATTGTGTATAAGCTTTATATTCGTAGCACATTTGTTTGATAATAGATATAAGATATTTGTATAAGATTATGGTATGAATATTTGGTACGTGGCTATATATATACATGTGTTGTCAATTGATGTGAGCTACAATATTGTTGTGATAAATTGCAATATTGTAATTAATATTTGATTCTCGAAATATCGAGAAGTGATTTTTACGGGTCAAACCCGTGTGTTGAGTAAAAGTGTGGCTTGGAAGTTTTGGTGTTGTATATATATATATATTAGTATGACGAAATTTTATTAACAATGGATTATGGAGTAGAATTATTTTGGACTACAAGTTATGTGGAGGAAATTATTTATTTTTGAGAAATATTTGGAGAAACTATATATATTTTATTGGAGAAAATTGTATTTTTGTGGAGAAAGTATTTATTTGTGGAGAAATAATTTATTTTAGAGGAACCATTATTTTGTGTGGTGTTCAGTAAAGGTAATTACTGTTCACTTGGACTAATTACTACTCATTGGGCTTGGAATCCCATGAGGGTGTATCACATAGGTAATGATCCAGTTTCCAAATTTATATGGTGAGGTAGCCAAGAGTAGCTACTTGGATCATATACTACCCAGTGGCTTGGAATACTCTGGGGGTGTACACATAGGTGTTGGTCTAGATTCTAAGTGGATTTGATGAGATTGTTAATTCTCCATTTATAAATATTAATTCTCTATACTATGAAAAGTGTGCCTCCACATATGTATTTTGGAAAAGAAAAGAATACGAGATTTGAAAATAATAAAATCCAAGCCTATATTTTACGGGGTGAAGTGATTCTTACTTAGTTTATGCTAATTTTTGTCTACACTCTGTTTTTTTTGTATTAAATGATTTTTACAGGTGACATGGATAAGAAATCGAGATGCAGATTTGGATTTGGATTAGTCTATTTAATTAAGAAATAGACATTTGTGAAGATTTGGTTTATATCGAAATTTATTGGTTGTATAATTATTTCCATTATGTATTAAGTTTGAATTTTGGATTATGTATTGTAACTTTTGAATTAGCCTTAGCGTTTGGGTATAGGAAAGATACCTGAGCGTGGCGGTAACACCCGATTTTATTTGGATTATTAATGCTTCCGCTATGAATGTAGGAATTTTCTATTAATAAAGAAATAAAAATTTAGGAAATTTGGTTATGAAAATTGGGGTGTTACAAGAAGATCTTCAATCCAAGCTTGTTATCTTCTACAATGGAGATTGATCTAATATAAAAACTAAGAAAAATGGAGAAAGCTCTCCAAAGAAAAACTAAGAATGGTGTAGACTAAAAATCTGGAAAATCCCCCCCTGAAAATTCATCAAAGGGGTATAAATAGTCTCCGAAATGACAACCCTAGCTGAATTTCGCGCATCACGCTTCCACGCCTCTCACACGCGTGTGAGCGTGCGTGGGGAGCTTCTGGAAAGTTTCCACGCTTACTCACACGCGTGTGGCCTTCCAGATCAGTCCTCCGGGGCTCCGCTTTTGCCTGGTTTGCTCTTTTAGCTCATCTTTTGGTTCTATATGCTCCCGGGGCTCCTGTTTTGCCTCTTTTAAAGCTAAAAATAGCTTTTGTGCACCAGTTAGTAATTTTCAAGCATTTATGCATATAATTTGCCAGATAAGGATGCTATAGACGCGATAAATCACCCTAAAATGTGCCTGAAATAAGGGTATCTCGGAGTCTTATCACATAGCTGCTGGGAGTTGCTGTTCTCAACTCATATGGATGCAACAGATGCTGAACGATTATGGACTAAAGTTCAGTAGTGCTGATCTTCACTGCGACAACACCAGCGCTATCAATATTGCAAAAAACCCTGTCCAGCATTCCCGCACTAAGCATATAGATATCAGACATCATTTCATCAGAGACCTTGTGGAAAGTGGAGACATAAAAATGCACTACATACCAACAGACAAACAATTGGGAGACATATTTACAAAGGCATTTGATCCAACCAGATTCAACATCCTAAAATCAGAACTTGGCATGTGTAATGGTCCACCAAACTAGTACAGTAAGTGGGACATTCGGTTCTTATCATAGGTTATTTCACTCATTTTTTTTCTTTTCTTTTGCGCGCTATACTAATGTCTGTTTTTGGTAAGCATATAATCTCTGAGAAACAGTGTACCCGACTGACCAAACAGCTAGTGCATTAATTACGGAGAAGACAACTGTTAAATCTGCACGACTCCCACTCTCCTCATGCCTCATCACGTGACCCGAAAAAGCAGGTCATCATGGAGTCCTTCGACATTTGAAAAACCAGTTGCAATTAGAGGAAATCAAAAGATCACGAAAATCTCTCAAAGCTGCAAAACCCCTCGCAAATCTCATCCTGAATCAAAAATCTTGGAACGAAACCCTACAATGGATCAAGATGAAACTCAATATTTTGATTTCTCCAGACTCACAAACAGATATCCCTCTGAAATTCAACATCAAGCATCCCGAGAGATGGTTATGATAGTCAACAACAAGATGAAACCTCCAGGAGGAGAACCAATCTGATCTGGTCATGGTACTCAAGAGCAGAGCAACTTGACTACCTGAAAGGGTTCCTCAAACCAATAGCATTCGAGAAAGCAGAAACAGCTAAGGCCAAGGATCCTGAGGTATTCTAAAACATCCTACTTTTTCTTCAATTTTTTTTAAAATGACTATACATGAACAACATAGTTTCTGTCTTTAATACTTTTTTTCAGGATATAATTGTTCTATCAGATACTGAGGATGATATTAACCCAGAAACTGTCACCATAGAAAAACCTTTGCCCTTAGTGTCTGTAAAACAAGAACCAATAGATGATGAACATGAAAAAGTGCCTTCTCCTGAGAAAAATCTACCCGTGTCTGATAATGTCAACCCAGAATCAACTGTAGTTTATGGTCCTCATCTACCTGAACCTCCTGCTTCCCTTTTCACCAAACTAAACTTGTTTAACATCATGGATGAACATAGAAGATCAACCTCTCTCACAAATAGATTGTCTATTCCACTGAATATTCCACAAAATACAAAACACACACAAGATGAAACTCTATCTTTACCATCACCACAAACCACACAAGCAGAAATTCCTGAACATCAAAATCCTGAAAACCCTCTCCCCATTAAGTCAGAAAACTCACATACTGATGAAACTAGATCTGAACCTCAATCTGAATGACCTACCTTCCCCATTGATGACTCTCCACTAGATTTTGAGTTTGAAACATGAAATCCTCCAAATTTACCAGTTGCAGAACAAATTGATGATGAAGACAATCTACCATTGTCTCAAGTGAAGAAGAACCAAGCAAAAGCAAAAGGAAAGAAGAAGATTCAAGAAGAACATGTGGACAAAAATCCTGTAGAAAAAATTCAAGTCTTTCCCACACCTGTCACCAGGCGAAAAACCAGGTCATCCACAGCACAACAGGAGAAGGAAATCCCCTCACCAACACGAAAAACTAAGAGAAAATAGCCAATTGCTGAGCAACCTGCCCCAACCTTCACTATTTCCTATTTTCCTCTAATATAATCATATTCTTTTTACGCATCATGACGTATTTATTTATTTCTACTACCACCTACCTATTTAACCCACCCCCAACTATCAATGCTCCACAACTGTCTACTTACTCATTACTACATATGCATTTATTGCATTCATATTTCTTTTACTTATTTTACTTGATAATTTTATCAACTGTCACTACATTTTTAATGCTTTATACCAATTAGTTTCATATTTTATAAATTGATAAATAAATAAATTTAAACACATTAATAGCTTTCTAGTGAAAATGAAATCTTGAAATTTTTTTAGAACTGTATATACAAAGAGAGAGAGAGATAAAGAGAAAGATAGAGAGAGAGAATTGTAAAGAAAAAAAAAAAGCCTAACAGCTATTTGAAGTTTTGTAGTTTTGTAGTTTTTTTTTTTGTTTTGAGTTCATTCAGATTCTAAATTTAAATATTGAATATTTTTTGTGATTTGAATTTTTCATTTTTATGTTTTTTTTTAGTTCTTTCTTATTCTATGTAATTGTTAATATGTAGTTAATTTATATTGAATATAATAATCTTAAAATTAACAATCAACTTATTTATATACACAACTGAGATTTACAGTGTATTTGCCTAGATAAACTACAAATTGGAGAATGGTTTAGAAAGAAAAAAAAAAGTCCATGTCAACATAGATTACTTGTAACTTGTAGGTAGCCTGTGAAAATTTCTAGATGAAAAAAAATTAATGGTTTGTGGATCGAAATATATGTTATGAAAGTTCAGGGCGGCATAAATAATCCGATATAGTTCATGGTGCGGGATGACACTTTAGCCTTTTTTTAATACTACCGATTCTATTATAATGCAATATATGTTCATTACTACTTTCTCAACCTATTGAAGCACAAAGAGTCAATATAGCAGAGGCCCGAACACGCAACCTCCCATATAAAGGAGCAACTTGATGCTACATCTTTTATGTTTCGCCCACACTAAGATATTTTTCTGGATGCGCCACTGCTTGAGCCCAAGCTGGTTGGTGGATATGTGGTAAGGCTTGTTGACGATGTATAAGCGTATGGAGGGCTTGTCTAGCTCATTTGGATTCCTCTTGCATTCCAAGGATACAAATAACTTGTACAGCACCGGCCCATATGTTGCCTCTCGCCAACCAAAGAAAGTACTCTATTTATCATGGGAGATTAGCCTCTCAACCTATTCCCCGCATCCAAATGAGTCCAAATTAAAATAGGTGCATGGGTTAATATATAGCCCCCCCCCCCCTCACCATTTAGATTCTCCCTTATGGAGATAGCGACACTTGATTGGGGCTTTGTCTACGTTCTTTGATCTCACCATTATCTACACATGAGCACAACATGCAGATGTCAAAATGGAACCTTCTCCATCACCAAACAAGAACACAACCAAACAAGAACACAACTCTGTCACTATTAACTCATTCACTAAAATAAAAGTAATCTCTACTCATGCATTACTATATTTCCTCACATTCCACACAAACAAGGACTTTTTGGAATCCCCATCAAATCAATTCAATTCAACTATCATCCACAAATTCTCATAATGCAATTGGTAACACATCATAAAAAAAATTTCCAATGCCTTCAACAACTCAAGATATCAATTCAATTAGACACACACACACACAATCCATTAACACTTGATGTTCATTCAAACCATCAAATAATTCATGCTAACCCTAGGGTGACATACTCAATATTCAAGAACATCACAAATAAAGGAGCACAACCCATTACCCTTGAATATATCACGTGACCCAACAATTAAATCATTATTCAACATTGAAATCCAAACTAAACATTAATTCATACACAATATATCACAATATGCACAAGAGTTATCACCAATTCAACAATAAACAAGAAAAGAGATCGATTCTTACCTTGATTGATGAAGATATTGAAGAAAATATTGAACTTGGCACAAGGAGAGGAGAATATTGTTGAATTGTGATGTTTTCTCATAATAGTCTAGGGTTAGAATGAAGAAATTGGGGATAATTTGCTTAAATAAGAAAGAAAATTTACACAATCAATGTACTGTGACGCATTATGAGAGTAACACACATCGTAATGGCAGAACACTGGTTGTGAAACTACTTATATTACAAGGTATGTTATGAGCATAAAGCCTCTTGTTATAACAGAACCTGCTCACAAAATGCGATTATTACAAGGGGTGTTAACCGTCACAACACAGCTCGTAACAGCAGACCCCCTTGTTACCACGAGGGGTGTTATGAGCGTAATAGCCCTAGTAACAACAAATGATCAACAATCACACCAATCTAATAACAACAAAAAAAAAACTAGCACATAAAAAAATGAAAAATGAAATGAAAGCTAACAAAAGAAAAACATTCTTTGGTTGCCTCCCAAGAAGCACTAAGTTTAGCGTCTTTAGGCTGACACAACTATCTTACTGTCACGTTTTCTTAGACCTAGGGGTGGAATCTCCCTTTTCTTATTCCATATTTGCCTCAAAATCCTTTATCTTTGTTCACCTACCTTCCTTTGTTGACTCCATTCAATTGATGTTCCATTATTGTTGTTTCCTAAGTCATTTCTTTCTAATCTCACTTCCCTGTATGCTTTCAAGTGATTAGAAAAACTACAAAAACCAAAGTCATTACTTGAAACAAATCCTCCATCCCGGCAAGAATGCGGATTTACCAGTTGTGTTGCATGGTTAGATATACTAAAAGAAACTTCATCATTAGCGACCCGAAGAATAAGCTTTCGAATCCCACATCTAAGAAAACATAGGCGGTGGCCAAG
The DNA here is from genome assembly GCA_002525835.2 of Ipomoea batatas. Taxonomy (NCBI): domain Eukaryota; kingdom Viridiplantae; phylum Streptophyta; class Magnoliopsida; order Solanales; family Convolvulaceae; genus Ipomoea; species Ipomoea batatas. Next base: position 23,618,785 of record CM008344.1, read on the forward strand.
AAAGATCTCCCTAAAATTAAAGGTACTTCAACATCATGATCCATGTCTAGCACAGCAAAGTCAACCAGGATGATGAATTTGTGAACCCACACAAATACATCCCCCACTATACCCAAAGGGTATTTCGTTGATCGATTGACGAATTGGATACAAATTCATTTCGATTTAAGGGTGGCAATTTCAATTGGTTGTACACATTTAAATGCATCAAATTAATCATTAAAAGCTCTATCTAAATCTAAATCACTAATAAAGCAAGGGGTATTAAAACTCCCTAGATCTTTTAGCTTCTTCAGCATCTCCTTGTGGACCATAGCCGAGCATTCTTCATTCAACACCATCGTAGATACCTCTTCTAGCTTCTTCTTTGTTTGTGATCAAATCCTAGAGGTATTTTGCACACTTGGGCATAAGTGAAAGTTCGTCTACAAAAGAGAGATTAACATGTAATTGAGTTAGTATTTTTATTAACTTAGCATATCGCCCCTCATCACTTGTTTTTCAACCTACTAGGAAAAGGAATATTAGGGGAGTAAGTAGGGATTTTATAGATCTCCTTCCCTTTTTTCCTTAGTATATCCCTTTGGTGGTCGTGGATGATAAGTACCAAAGATGCTATATTTTGTGCAGTACTTTGGAGGCATTTTGTTCCATATCTTTCACCACAACTCCAAGTTCCTCGTTGACCACTTGACTCCTTGCCCACTAACTCCATATATTTTGCCCACCGTTTTAACTCATCAACTGTTACTTCTTGTCGACTACTTGTCGACTGCTTGGCTCATTGCCTTGTTAGTTATTAGCGACTACTCACCAATTGACTCCTTACCCTTCAGCTCTTAAGCTCCATATGCTACAACAAAATTTGAATCAAGATATAATGATGAAAATCCTAAAAAGACTGCCTGTAAAGTGTCTATTGAAATTTAGGCGTGTTTCAAAAGCTTGGAATGCTTTAATCTCACCTCTAGAATTTGTCAAATTGCATCTAAATTGTCATTCAAAATTGGATAATAAGGTAATGACACATAGTAGTTTAAATTGGATTATTAGCTATATGTCCTTGTTTTCTATTACAGAAAACAAGCAATCATCATTTCGCAAGTTTATTACATATGACCGAGCAGCGTAGTCTTAATCTCTGAAGGTGGATTCGAATTTTTGGTTTCTTGCAATGCAATCTTTTGTTTCCCTGCTAAACCGTATAGAGTAATCATTTGGAACCCTTCACCAAACGGAAACCTCAAGACAACCCCAAATGTCTGGCAGTTGGACTACATGAGCATTTTTAAACTTGGGAACGATGAGCGTAATGATGACTACAAGTTTGTTTATGCTTATTATGCTAACACTGGTGATGAGGATGTGGTTTTGGTGTATAGTTTTAAGCATGGGTCATGGAAAAGAAGTGAAAGAGGGTTTAGTAGTTGGTTTGTTAATCCTATAATTGTTGTGTTTGTGAGTGGTAGTCTCAACTGGTGCAACAACAACTTAGTCGACAGTGACTAGAATTGGAATATAATTTCTTTTAACTTAACCACTGAAACGACCAAAGTTATGGCGTTACCCAGCCATCAACATGAGGCTGCTATTTGTATAAGTGAATCAAGAGGATTTCTTTTTGCAGGTTTTCATCACAAACGTCAAATGGAAGTTTGGGTGATGAATGAGTATGGAGTTGAAGAATCTTGGACAAAACTAGTCTGCATTTCAAACTTACTAATTCATCATCTACTTCCCTGGGGTTTAGAGAACAGTGCATACATAGCTATATGTAATGATAAACTTGCAATTGCACATGTTTCTGAAAATGGTGATATTCTAATGATGCATGGTTGGGCATCGGTTGAAGCTCCATAGGCCTAATACTAAAAGGGGTAAGAACTTTAATATCCCCTATGCTCTTGGTTATATGGTAACTAGTTATATGGAGTCCGCTATTTCACCAGCCATAATCGATTTGTAAATGATGATTGATGAAGTGGGCTGGCTACTAGGTAGTCAACAACAACAATCTTAAGTTAATGGTTCGTGTTGATGGATGGTATACTAGGTTGACTGGGCGGACCGCCCTCAAGACTGTTGTTGTTGACCGCCTAGTAGCCAGCCCACTTCATAAATCATCATTTATAGACCAATCAAGGCTGGTGAAACAAGCTAAGGGTGTCCATATAACTAGTAACCATATAACCAAGAACATAGGGGATATTAAAATTCTTACCCCTTTTACCATTAGGCCTATGGAGCTTCAGCTGATGCCTAACCATCATTAGAATATCACCATTTTCATAAACATGTGCAATTGAGAGTTTAGCATTACACATAGCCATGTATGCAGTGTTGTCTAAACCCCGAGTAAGTGGATGATGAACTGGTAAGTTTGAAATGCATACTAGTTTAATCCAAGATTCTTCAATGGCATACACATTCATTACCCAAACTTCCATTTCACGTTTGAGATGAAAACCTGCAAAAAGCAATCTTCTTGATTCGCTTATAAAAATAGTAGCCTCATGTTTATAGTTGGGTAACGCTATAGCTTTAGCAGTTTCAGTGGTCAAACTGAAAGAAATTATGTTCCATTCCTAGTCACTATCATCTAAGTTGTTGTTGCACTAATTGAGATTACCACTCACAAACACAACAATTATTGGATTAACAAACCCACTATTAGACCCTCTATCACTACTTTTCCATGACTCATACTTAAAACTGTACACCAAAATCACATTCTCATCACCTTTGTTAGAATAATAAGCATACAAAACCTTGTAGTCATCACTATGCTCATCGTATCCAAATCCAAATATGCTCATGTAGTCCAAACACAAGACATCTAGGATTGTCTTGAGGTTTCCATTTGTTGAAGGATTCCAAATTATTATTTTATTCAGTTTAGCACGAAAACAAAAGAGCTCATTCCAAGAACCCAAAAATTTGAAACCACCTCTAGGGACTAAGAGTGAGTTGTCATATGTAATAAGCTTGTGAAATGATGATTGCTTGTATTCTGTTAGAGTAAACAATGCAACGACATATAGCTAATCCAATTTACACTGCTATATATCATGATCTTATTATCCATTCTTTAATGCAATGACAATTTAGATACAATTTGACAAAATCTAGAGATGAGAGATTAAAGCATGCCAAACTTTTGAAACACCCCTAAATTGGAATACAGACTTCACAGGCAACCTTTTAAGGATTTCCACGATTTTACATATCTTAATTCAAATTTGGTTGTGGCATATGACGCTTAGGAGTTAGGAGTAGTGAATACATCTTGATTGTGTGTCTTAGATTACAATTCCTTTAGTTGTCTGAAAACAGAAAAAAAATATATTATTTATTTGTATTGAACTCTAATCCTTCCCACTATTCACAAGAAATTTGAATTTCAGTACAAAAGGAATAAAAGTAAAAACCATACAAATATACAAAAAACATTCAAATAAATATTGCTAGTGTTACATCATTGATTAATTTCAGTATGATATTATTATAGAATTAATTTATCTAGTTTAGAATTAATTACCAATAAGAATACTTCAAAAAATTACCAATAAGAATAAATGAATATTTAATTTTTAATTAACAACTAATAAGAATTTTTAAAAATGAAATTATCCAAATACTAAACATGCCTAAGTTGTTATTATCATCACTTATATGAACTTCTATATACTCCAGATAACTAAACTTAATATTATTAAAATAATAATTAAATTGTCAATAACATCATTCAAATTTTATTAATAAGTCAACTAGACACATAAAACGAGAGGAAAGAAGTGCATCATTTATAATAAACATTGTCTTTACTTGTACACATTCACTTCACTTATTTTTATATCATTTCACCCACCTAGCAAAACCATCAACCACCACCTACCTACCTCAATTATCACTATTTCCTATTTTCCTCTAGTATAATCATATTATATTCTCTTTAAGCACCATGACCTATTTATCAATACCTACTACCACCTACCTATTTAATCCACCCCAACTATCAACACCCACATAAGCTCTACTTACTTACCTATTACTGCATCTGCATTTATGGCATTCATATTTCTTTTACTTGTTTTACCATTATGTGTCTAACTAATTAATCCCATCTACCTACACACAAGGCCACAACAACCTACATAGCTACAATATTACTTGATATTTTCATCATTTACCACTACATTTTTATTGCTTTATGAATAAAAGAATTTAATGCCAAGTGATTTCAAATTTTATAGTTTGACAAATAAATAGATTTAAACACATTATATAGCTTTCTAATGAAAATGAAAACTTCAAATTTTTTGAGAAGTTGGAAAGAGAATTGTAACAAAATAGCCCAAAAGCTATTTGAAGTTTGGTAGTGGTTTATATCTCTTTCTCACTTTTAATAGCCAACAAACTTGCAAATACGGGTGTATTAAGTAACCAAAATTTAGAAAAAAAAAATAGAAAATGTATTCAATAAAATATGTTTCGAAATGAATGTGTCCATGTTTTCCCAATTTCAATTTCTTTACAAAGAAAACAATTTTTTGTGGTTGTTCAAATGGAAAACATAGATCTACACTTTT
>CM008344.1:23682736-23697368 GCA_002525835.2 Ipomoea batatas
AAACCAACTAAAGTGTACCAAGACTAGAGATTTGCAATGCTTAGCACATTAGAGCACAAAAACCATAGATTAACGACAAACGGATATCAAATAACACAATTTCACCCCTTATTTAGACCCTTAACCTAGGTATTTTTGGCACCTATCAGGGCAAAAAGTTCTCTGAGTTGTTATCAAAGGATGAAAACTTGGAGAGATCAAAGGGTGTGGACATTACTTATAAAGTATTGATAAGAACATCTGAGGTGCGCAAGAATTCATGGTGAAACTTGAAAGCATTAAAGTAGACAATGTAGAAGACAACCAATAGAGAGGTGGGGAATTGGACGAGAGATTCTCACATTTTGCATTCAATACTAAGGTATAACTGGTAGGTGCATGATGGACCACTTAGGGAGACTTGGCACAAACACTAAGCCTTTAAGACTTAGACTCTTATGAAAATAACTTACTACGGTATTTTCACAAACACGTGGTTTACATTTCCTTCCGGGCCTTGCCCTCTCGGATATAGGACGGGAAATGTAAGCAAACAACACTCCATGAAACCTCGATCTCTTGTAGGTCCCACTCTCTCTCACTTCTAACCTATTGTGACCATCAACAAGCTAGAATCTATTCAATATTTACTCATAACAAAGCTAGATAGGTCCGTCGTATACCAATATCTCATCAATTAGCAAATTGAGGAACTAGAATGCATAATTGAGGAAACTCCACTCCAATTCCTAGAGGATCTAGCCACACATATTCATTAGGGTTTAACAATCACTTGAATTGAAATCAAACTTGAATCAACAAATGAAATAGAAATTGAATTACAACTAAGAAAGAAATTACCAAATCCAATCCAAATTGCTTATCCAATCCACAATTGATGAAGACTCACTCCAAGATCTTGAACCTACGGCTCCTCCTTGCTTAGAATGTGACTAAGAAGTGAATAATAACAAGAACTATCTTATAATCTAGAAAAAATGTCTTTAATTAACAAGGAGAAGGGCTTTTAAAGCCAATTCCCGTGCTTGCTATGTTCCCGGCCACAATCGTGGTTGGGCTACTTATTCTGCCCTCGCCTCAAGGAAGGCAAATAGAATCATCAATAAAGAGTAAAAGTGCAAAACTGTATCTTGAGGTTCATATTTTCAAATGACAGAATGATTGAGGTTCATATTCTCCAAAGGCCTTCAAGCCGATCCCACTAGTAGGAACGATGCGCATTGATGTTGTTTGTTTAGGAGTGAGGTGGATAAGTGTAAACGGAGATAAGATCCCCGAGTGTCATTCTCTAAGGATGGAAAATTAGAGTAAAGTCAAGTACCTGGCATTCATGGAGGTTTGTCATCAAGAGTTGCAAGAATTAACCAAAGCGAAAAATAACATGGGATTGGTATCGATTGCAAAGAATGACTATCTATGGCAAAGGATTAAACAAGCAATTAAAATGAGGAGGTGGAGTTCTTCACTAGGTCTAATATAATGCATGTGGTTCAATAGGGTAGCATTGATGGAATGCAAACAAGCTTCACACCAAGGAAGTTAAATGCACAATCACCAAGCGACGTCACACTTAAACTCCCACTTCCTCATTCAGTTGGGGAATTTCATTAAACATGTTGTCTACCACTCCTTCCAAATCTCGTCCTTTCTGTAACACCCCAAAAACGTCCAATTTTGTTTTCTTATTTTCACCAAACAATTAAATAAACCTTAAAACATAATTTGAAATACGGAAGCTTTACAAACTTTACTAAGGGTATTACCGCCACACTTAGGCAACTAATGAACCTAAGTGCTAAGGCCAAACCACAAAACAAAATTTAAGTAAAATCTCCATCCAAAAATTAATCTTTAGGGAAAACATCACCCCTTATTCAATTCTATTTATTAAGTCCATAATAGATAAAAACCAACTATTACACCAAACTTTCAAATCGTGCTAACGCTCTCATCCATATCAATTCTTCAATCCATTCCTGCTAAATTATAGAAGGAAAATAACACAAATAACAAAAATATTAGCAACACTTGCTAAGTAAGGGTGCACTTTGCCCAAAAACATACATTAAATAAAATAAGGTACATGTTTTTTCAAAACGAATATTCTTTAAAAGTTACTTACAATACACCTCTTGCTTCATCAACAATAAATCTCCATATACCAAAATTTTACCTTAGCAATATTAAATTTACTTTCTAACAAGTTAAAAGATTATGGAAGAACATCAACATATAAATGGGACAGGGTCCTTTGTACTTAGGCCCTAGTGAATAGCTCCATGCTGAACACTCCACAAATTCCCATTCCAGTGGAATCTGGACTCAAACCTTATGTGTGCATACCCCCGAATGAGGATTCCAAGCCTCACCGAGAAGTTCTAAGCCTAAGGTAGCCATGATATGTTTCTACTGGCTCCTCCCAAAACATGGTACATAGACGACCCTAGTGGCAAATTCATATAACCACTTCACAACTAAACAGGACAAATAATGCCCTAGTGGTAAATTCATATAACCACTCCAAAATTTAAACATGACAAATAATGCCCTAGTGGTAAATTCATACAACCACTCCAAAATTTAAACAGGACAATTAATGTCCTAGTGGTAAATTCATATAACCACTCCAAAATATAAACATGACAATTAATGTCCTAGTGGTAAATTCATATAACCACTCCAAAATTTAAACAGGACAATTAATGCCCTATTATTTAGTATAGTATTTAGTATCCAACTAAATACTTCACATGATCATATCATATCTTCCATAAGCTTACATAAATTAACTAATTTCATCAATTCAAGCTTAGCTTTTAGACTTCAACAATTTAATTAAGAAGTTCATGTGCTCAAGATCACATTTAACAACTCCAATTGATAAACTTTCAAAATTAAAATTCTTCCCACTTACATACTATTGGACCTAGAGTTTGTGTTTAGTTAGAACTCGTATTCTATTGTTATATTAGCTTGTACGTGTACGTTTACTATTGAATAACAGAAACACATTCCTCATCTGGTATCATCGTCAGGTTTAGGGTATGGCACAACTCGGTTCTAACGACGGCTCTGTTGGAGATCCTCCGAACGGACTGTTTCCGAAGCTGCCATGTCCATTCCGTTACCTCCGCATACAACATTATCGTCTGCTCACCACTTTGTTTCCCTCAAGCTCACGGCGCACAACTTTCTTTTTTGGCGTACGCAGATGGTTCCTTTTTTGCGTGGCCAAAGCTTGCTGAGTTACGTTGATAGAACGTCCGAGTGTCCTCCCGCTCCCATGCCGGTGGCAGTTCCTGCGGCTGGGTCGTCTGCTGCTGTGCCTGCTGCTGTTGCTCTGACGGTGGATGATCCACGGCGTACTGCGTGGCTACGTCAAGACCAGGCGGTGCTCTCGTTACTGATCTCCTCTCTGTCGGAGGAAACCATGCACTTGGCCGTCGGGCGTGCGACGGCGCGGCAGCTGTGGCTGTCGATCGAGCAGGCGCTTGGATCCACGATGCGTGCCCGGGCTCTTCGGCTTCTCGGCCAGTTACAGGCGCTCCGGCAAGGTGATTCTTCCATCTCTGATTATCTTGGCAGGGCGCAAGTTTTGGTCGAGGACTTGGCGTTGGCTGGTCGGGAGGTGTCGCTTGACGACCAAAACCTATACGTTTTCCGGGGGCTCCGTCCAGAGTTTCGGCCTCTCGTCGCTCTGTTGACGCGGGGTGCTCAGGTGACGCTAGGCGAGCTCGCTGATTTCCTGGTGGCGCAGGAGTTTATCTGCGCCGATGATGCTGTGGAGGCTGCTCCGGTTGCGATGGCCGCTCGGCGAGGTGGCAGGTTCGGCGGTCAGTCTCAGCGTGGAGGAAATCGTGGTCGGCAGCGTGGTCGTGGTCGTGGTGGCCGGAATCGCTCCATGGTGCGCTGTCAGATCTGCGGCATCGGCGGTCATTCTGCTGCTTCGTGCTACCGGTGCTACGACCAGAACCGTTCACCGCAGGCGCACATGGTCTATCATGGTCCGACGGAGGAAGCAGGTTCCACTGCTACGGAGAACTGGTTTGCTGATACTGGTGCGTCGCACCACGCAACACCGGATCCTTCTTTGATGTCATCTGCGGCTAGCTACTCCGGCACAGACTCACTGCGAGTGGGAAACGGTAACAATTTACCTATTGTTAGTACTGGTTCTACTACGGTAGTTGCTTCTGATAAAACTTTTCGTATGTCTGACGTTTTGCATGTTCCTGATCTGTCTGCTTCTCTTTTATCTGTACAAAAGTTTGCTACAGATAATCGAGTCTTTTTTGAATTTCATCCTACCTATTTTCTTGTGAAGGACCTTTCCACCAAGAAGGTTCTGTTTAGGGGCCAGGCTTCGGGTGGTTTGTATTCGTTGCCGGTCTCTCGTTCGGGTCCTGCTGCGTTGGTTGCCGCCCGTGCTTCAGCCTCTTTATGGCACAATAGGTTGGGTCATCCGCATACGCGTGTCCTACGTCAGATTTTGAAGTCTTGTTCAGTTGATTCTCGTGTTAGTTCGAATTTATGCTCATCGTGTCAGTTAGGGAAGTCCTCTCGGTTTCCTTTACCCCGAGTTGGTACTACTTCGTCTCGTGTTTTAGAGCTAGTTTATACAGACATTTGGGGTCCAGCCCCGTTACTTTCTTGTAATGGGTTTCGTTATTTCGTTTTATTCGTTGATGATTATACTCGCTATATTTGGTTTTATCCTATGCGTTCTAAAACTGATGTGTATGCCATATTTGATCAATTTCGTGCTCTTGTTGAATGCTCTTATAATCATAAAATTGTTTCTATTCAGTCTGATTTAGGGGGAGAATATAAAAAGTTGCACCATAAATTTGTTTCTCTTGGTATTAATCATAGGCAGTCGTGTGCCTATACGCACGAGCAAAATGGCAGGGTAGAACGCCGTCATCGGCATATAGTTGAAACTGGGTTGGCTCTGTTGGCTCAGGCCTCTGTTCCTCGTCGGTTCTGGGATTACGCCTTTGAAACCGCGGTTCACTTAATTAATAAAATGCCTACTCGGGTACTAGGTGATGTCAGCCCTCATTTTAAGTTACATCGTTCTCCTCCATCCTATTCTTCATTGCGGGTCTTCGGTTGTCTCTGTTTCCCTTTACTTCGACCCTACAATAAAATTAAGTTACAGTTTCGATCAGCACCCTGTGTGTTTCTTGGTTACCCACCATCATTCCGCGGCTACCGCTGTATGGATCTAGTTACTAACAAGGTTTTTGTTAGCCGTCATGTGCGGTTTGATGAAACTGTTTACCCGTTTGTTTCATCTAAGTCTGTGCAGGGTGCTAGTTCGGTGACTGGTGTGCCGTGGGGTGTGGGCACGGTTCGTGTGCCTGGTACTTCTTCTCCGGCTGCTGCTGGTTCTATTGTGGGCACGGTTCACATGCCTGGTGTGTCTTCTCTGGCTGTTACTGATCCTGTTGAGGATTTGCAGGACTCTAGCTCCCGGACTATTACTGATACTGAGATACAGCCGTTTACCAATGAGACTGCTCGCAAACCTACTCGCTCTCGTCGCGTTCAGAGGCCTGCTGAACGCTCTCATGTTATGAGGCTCAGGAGTCAGTCTCAGCCGGGCGATCATTTTGCTGCCTTGTCTGCTCAGGTTGGTGTTTCAGACCCTACATGCTACTCACAGGCGGTGCAGTTTCCGGAGTGGCGTGAGGCGATGGACTCAGAGTTTAATGCCTTGCTGCATAATCAGACGTGGCGTTTGGTTCCTTTTGCTTCTGGTATGAATGTCGTGGGGTGCAAGTGGGTCTTCCGAACAAAGCGTAAGGCTGATGGCACGATTGAGCGTCACAAAGCTCGTTTGGTCGCCAAGGGGTTTAACCAGGTGGCTGGGCAGGATTTCTTCGAGACTTTCAGCCCTATTGTTAAACCTACCACCGTTCGGCTTCTGTTGTCCTTGGCTGTCTCTCATGACTGGTCTATTCGGCAGTTGGATATCCATAACGCATTTCTGAATGGTGCTCTTGATGAGACGGTTTATATGAGGCAGCCGCCTGGGTATGAGGACAAAGCTGTACCCGGTCATGTGTGTCTTTTGCAGCGTTCTCTTTATGGTCTTAAACAGGCCCCTCGGGCGTGGTTCACTCGCCTGCACACATTTCTGGTTTCAGTGGGTTTCACGCCTTCGAAGACTGACGTTTCCCTATTCATCTATTCTAAGAGCTCGAACCCGTTATTTCTGCTGGTTTATGTGGATGACATTTTGGTCATGGGAGCTGATTCGACTCGAGTTACTGGTCTTGTGGCTCAGATGGCGTCTGAGTTTAAGGTGCGTGACATGGGTGCTCCTTCCTTCTTTCTTGGTATTGAGACTGTGTCATTGCCATCTGGGATGCTTCTGTCTCAACAGCGATATATGGGGGATATTTTGAAGCGTGCTGGTATGGTTGATTGTAAGCCGCTTGTTACTCCCGTCTCATTGGTTCGTGATTCTCCTGATGAAGGGGTTCCCTATGCTGATCCTACGCACTATCGGAGTCTTGCTGGGGCTCTGCAGTACCTCACCGTCACGCGGCCTGATTTGTCGTTTGCGGTTAATAAGTTGTGTCAGGCTATGCATGCTCCGACTACGGCTCACTGGAGCATGTTGAAGCGCGTTCTTCGTTACATTAAGGGGACTCTGCATTATGGTCTTCGTATTTGTAAGTCTGATTCTGTTGCGATCAATGCTTATTCTGACTCCGATTGGGCTGGTGACCCTGCTGATAGGAAGTCTACTAGTGGGTTTGCTGTCTTCTTTGGTGGTAATCTTGTGTCTTGGACTTGTCGCAAGCAACGCACTGTTGCTAGATCGTCGACTGAGGCTGAGTACAAGGCTTTGGCTGATGTTGCTGCTGAGGTCACATGGTTGGTGTCATTACTTCGTGAGCTCGGTCTGGGTTCTTCTGTGCCTCCGTCTCTCTGGTGCGACAATCTAGGTGCTACCTACTTGTGTGCTAATCCGGTTTTCCATGCTCGGACTAAGCATGTTGAAATTGATTATCACTTTGTCCGTGATAAGGTAGCTAAGAAGGAGTTGCAGGTCCATTTTGTTTCTACTAAAGATCAGTTAGCTGATATTTTCACCAAGGCTCTGGCTGGTCCTCGTTTCACTACTTTGAGGGACAAGCTCAATGTTGTTTCTCACCCTTGTGCTTGAGGGGGAGTATTGGACCTAGAGTTTGTGTTTAGTTAGAACTCGTATTCTATTGTTATATTATCTTGTACGTGTACGTTTACTATTGAATAACAGAAACACATTCCTCATCCATACCATAGAGAAAAGATTGATCATTACAACAATCTCATTCAACACTTGAGAATTTATACTTCATGCACAATGCAAAATAAAGTTTTCCTCTTTTAAAATAAAGAGCACACACTTGTTCCTTATTAATCATATTTAACTATTATAAAAATTAAAATAAAACATAATTACGTATGGCAGTTGTATAAATTGTGAGAATTGATTTGCTACTAAATACATTCATATGTACGAACATCACACTAATGATTTCATCGCCAGTCCAGTCAATCTCTAGTTTAATGGCAATTCTACCATTATCGTCATTGATCTTTGGAGCTTCCCAGCCAGTGATCACCATACGCCAAACCCTTGTACCTTGAGCTTGTAGATAGATCTCTATTTTGGCTTTCCAGAATGCATAATTTGTGTTATCCAACTCAGGGGGTTTCATGTTGATATCCATCTGTAAGTCAAAATAACCAAGAAGCAGACTACATACACTCTATGTAACACAATTTTCAAACAAGAATATCAAAATTTCTTAGCAAAATTTGAAATTCTCTACGGATCAAGTCACTTTTTATACTTAAAAGCTATGATACCAAATGAAATTTCACCTATCCTAATATTCTATTAAGTCTGATTAAGTTTTTGCCTTTTCTATACAAAGATTAACATTTACGAATCTTGGTTGATATTTCGCTCAAATCATGCAACAATAGTATAGATAATAATGCAGAAATTAAATGCAAAACTAAACTGGCACACGATATTGTTAACCCAGTTCGATGCCTCAGTATCTACATCTAGGAGATGGCCACAGTTCATCCAATCCACTATAATCAACGCCCAACGTACAGAAGGTAAGAGAAAACGTTTTCACCCAAGTGATCATTCACAAGGTATCTACCCGACTGACCTAGGTTTATAGTGGATTGCTAAGACTGGAGATCCGTGCTTCAAAAGTCAAACAAAGTCCCCTTGTTAGAGAGCTACTCTAATGCAGTCCTTCTTGCTGACTCACGCTTCACTGTTCCACAGTTGCATGGCCTTTACGTTCAATAGTTAAGCATCAACGAGTTTTACCTTCTCAAGATCTTCAAATTTAAGTCTCCAGAACTTACTTTCTTGAGAAGATGAAGTTGTCAGAGTTGATCTATTAGAAATAAGGAGAGATGATTATTCTTCTATTCAGAACTTCTATATCTCTCTCGTCTCAATACTCTGTCATAGGCAACACGGTAAACCTTAGAATTGAACCCTTATTACTTAATTACCGTGATACCCTTTGAGGTGTCCAGATGATAGGGACTTTCTTGTAATCACACCTCTTTGCCGGTAACCGCTCTGCTTAACTCGGCAAGGATAAGTCGGTGAAGATCAACGGATATTTCCCGGACGCTGTGATGTTGAGTCTAATCAATCAGGTCTTTACTTTTTACACAGACTCTAAACTTAACCCTAACTAATTTGCCATAATAAAACAACCAATTAAATCACTGGAGTTTAGACTTAAAACACTAACAATATTCTCATACGATTTACCAAATATTTATACAATGCAAGCTATATATAGTACAAACAAATATTGGCAAGTATACGACTTCTTGATAATTTTATTTACTCAAAACTTTGAAAGTCTATTCAACCCCACCTCATTCTACCCTTTAAACTTAGGCAAAAACTTGTGTGAGACTGTCTCACCGTGAGACGGGTCGGGTCGATGTGAAAATGCATACTTATATGCACAAATGTAATACTTATATGGTCAATTGTAATACTAATTAGGAATAAAATTTTTGTTACTTATAATGGCAAATGTAATACTTTTACATTTCGATTTAAAAGTATTACATTTTTCCTCAAAAGTATTATATTTTTCCTTGTAAGAGGAACATTACTTATTATGGAAAATTTAATACTTTTGATGAAAAATATCATACTTTTACATCAAAATGCCAAATTATTACTATACATTTTTCTTCAAAAGTATTACATTTTCCCTTATAAATGACAAAAATTTTATTTTTAATTAGTATTACATTTGAGCATATAAGTATGACATTTGCATGTTGACCCGACCCGACCCGACCCACAAATAAGGATATGTGAGACAGTCTCACACAAATATGACCCTTAAACTTATGTTTTTTTTTTTAATTAATATTTGGAGATAAAAATTTTTATTTTCTGGACGCGAATGTATCATATGTAAGGCGCAGTGGACAGAGTTATACATTCCGAACCAGTTGGTAACAAGCTGTATTATAAATTACATACCATGAAATGGAAAATGTTTTGCATTCATGAATATGCCCTACATCGGTACATCCTCTCCAGATGGATTCATATAATGATATGCATGCCACTAATATCCTTATTAATCTTAAATTATTATTAATCAAGACTTCCCATTGGACGCATTGTTTTAGGATAAAATAGTCACCTTCAATGTACCAAAGAGGTAGGTACATCTTATTGCGATTTGCGTATGGTTTTATTTTGTACAATTTGCCTTTTATATGTGAAGTGCAAATTATTACATAAGAACGGTTTACCGCACACTTTCGAATAGTAGTAGTTGCATGTTTCTTCTTTGTCACCCAAAACAAAAAAATACACCCCCTTCAAGGTAAGAGTTACATCTACTAGAAACTACTGCACAAATTTGTATATATAGATATTAAGAAAGAGATAAAAGCTTTGAACTAGCCATTATATAAAGACAACTACACATAAAAATTGCAAAAGTTACACATTTACATCTTGTAAGTTATCAATATGAGTAACTCAACAGGTCACTGCACAAAGGTAAAATTTCTGACAAGAGACCATGAATCGAGTCTCATCTGCAGCAATGTGAGATCACCATAATTTAATCCATTGTATTACCCAACCCTCTCAAATCTTGCACACAACTTCAACTTCTCAAATCTCAACGTGAGACTTGGGTTTGCCAACCCCAACAATACATCGGAACGTTTGAACCAATTATTAATATTATTTTTTTTTTCTCATTATGGGAATGGCCGGAAAACCACATGGAACTCAAGAGATTGCTGTGGTTTTACTCTGGATTAGCGCTGGCAGGTAGTGACGGTCGATATGAAAAATTCTCAACTAACAGCACGCTTGCTCCTTCTAGGACTTTGTCCGATTAGCCAACTAAGCCTAGTCGCTGGCCGGGTCCAATAACGCCGTCTTTTGTTGCGTCTAACAAAAATCTGTTGAATTTTATGACTAAATTTCAATGTCTTACGCGGAAACCTTAGCCATTCTAAATCTAAATCACGTTTGTCAACCTTGTTACAGCTTTGGTCAATACAGTAAAGTATGAAAACGCGACGAAGGTCACACTTAATTATTACTGACGTGGAAACCTTCGCCACGAAAATCACATTTCCCAATTTTTTTTTTCTACAGCTCTTATCGAATACTTTTGGTGTCTAAAGTAACTTAAAGATTTCTGATTGATGTGCTGAAGCGACACGTAGGTTGAACGTCTGGCAATTGGTATTCATCTCTCAATACAGTCATATATTATATGTATTTAATGTCCGTGTCTAGGAAACTGTTGCCTTGTAAAATGTTGGACTTGGAATCCCAATTTCGCAAGTGACAACTAATGAATTTAGTATATAGAGATTCTCTCGCATGCTTTGACTCTCATTCTCACATTTTTTGTATTGTATGTGATGTAACATCAAACTTTTAAACTTTAAGAAAATTTTGTACTTATTAGTATGATATGATGATGATGATGTTGAAGAGATTGTAAAATTGATGTTGGATTTAAAATCACTTATTAATATAGAGATTTTAATGGACTTTGTTATCCTTAAGTGGTAGGGGTGTTTGGTCCAAGAAATATTTTGAGATAATGTAATACTTTCAAATTAAAATTTCACATAAGGTATGAATATAAGATATAATGTGATTCTTATAAATACTATAAAAAATGAACTAAAAGCAAAGGTTGAGTCTATGTGAGATAAAATTAACCAAACGTTGAATAGAATCTTCTTTTGTATTTGATAATTGTTTGTCTAGGGCAAGTAAAAGTCTAGAAAATCGTGGGGGAGGGGGAGGAGAGGGAAGCTAAGTAGGGAGGTTGAATAGACTTTTGAAACTTTTAAAACTTGTATAAGAATGCGAATTTCGCAACGAAAGTCTTTGACTTGCCAAGATTGGTTTGTACCTTGGTTTAATTTTAACAAGTGTAGTGTATGTAGTATGGATTGTTAGCATGGTAAGAGAAACTTAATGTAAATACTTTCATAGATTTTACTGTGGTCTGAAAAAACCTTCCTACTCAATTATTCTCCTTAAATCAATGAGAAATTTTACTCTGTATTTTGGATACAAAAATACATGTGATCGATAACAAAAACTTTCGCAATCACATTGATACTTCCTTCTACTTGATCGTCCTTGGATCCAATCTATGATCTCCTCTCGTCAACTAAACCTTCATTGTCTAATCAATCTTCACCAAGGGTCAACCAAAAGTCAACTTATTTAGATGATCTTCCAACACCTTTAAAAGAAAATGATGGCTTTGATTTGAGGTTAGAGCTTTAGAATATTCATGCATGATTCTATTTAGCTTTGAACATTGAATATTTCTTGAAAACTTTCTAATCACTCGTGTATTCTCTGCAACTTGTAAATTAGCAACTTGTTCTAATCTTAGGGTTTTCCTATTATACATTAGGAGAATGAGGTCTTGATTCAAATTCAAATATGCTTATTGATACTCAAGCAAATAGTAGTTGTCCGAAAGCGGCCACAACCTCATATTCCCAGTACCACAATCCTTTAGTTGTTATATCATTAACCATTGTATAAAGACCTCTTCCACATATGTGTATGTCCCAAGCTTGCTTCAAAATGACTTGTGCTTCATACATGTGCTCACTTGTTACTTGTTTTCCAATCATGATCATGTGTGGCTAAATGCATAGGGAATTGGATGAAGTCGACTTGTGAGGATGCATGTATGATTTGAATTGTAGTTAGGAAGTGAGGTGATGCATTAATTGATACAGATTCTCGTTAGAAGTGGACTTTTGTATAGACTCTTAGGTGGTTTTCCCAAGCAGGCAAGAGGTCTAGGAGGTGTGTAATTGCCAAGAGATTGGTACTAAACTATAGCCTACTCCACTTTCAATTCCCACCTTACATCGAGAGGCGAAGCTTAGAAGAAAATGTGGCCATAATTTGTTTGATAAAATGACTCAAGTAGTAGGGTTGCAACAATGGTAGGTTTCTACTACTTGGTAGGCCAAATAGACCATGTGTTTTTGGCTTTGGCAATGGGGTAAAATCTTCCAAGAATCATGATAATGCATGTCACTACTTCCTATCTAGAATACTACATTGCATCGAAGTCCCCCTTTATTCATTAATTGTTTCACTTGTTGCATTGTTTACTAGCTCTCTTTACTTGCTTGTTTCGACTGCATTTTACTTTAGTCATGCTTTCTTACCAAGGGATGAGTTCTAGCTTCTTATGGCTCTTGTGCGCTTGTACGTAACTGCACATTTTTCAATTCTCACATGCCATCCATAGAGAATGAAAATCTGAGGAAGGTCAACTTTTACTCAACCTACTTTCTAACCACCACTTACAACGATTATCAGATATCTAGTATAGTGTTATCCAAGGTCTCAAGTGTAACTTAGATATCTCATAACTCTCACTATTACCTTTTAGTGTTCATCACAAGGGTTACTAGTATATCTACTAAGTTCACTAACCGCTAAGGCAACATTGACAACTATTACCTAGTACAACTCGTTTGATAGATTAAACTACCAATAATCCTAGTGTATTCTACTTGGGAAATATACTCTCCATGATTTTTGGATAGATGTAGGGTAGTATCTAACGACATTTTAGCAAATTGATTATCATCCCTGTAGAATTTTGCAAGGATTATTGTCAATATAATGAGGTTGGTTTAACACGGACCATATGATATTGTAGTGATTTTAATCACAAAGATTAAATACACCAATCCCATTCCCTTTATGTCAAATCTCGAGATAGATGTTCTTGGTAGATTTTATCATTTGAGCGTTACAACCAATTATGATTATATCATCCACGTTTAAACGAAAAATAACATAACCTTCTACATTTTCTTATATAGACAGACTTTTCACTCTCATTTAAAAAGTTTATTTTAAACTCATTGATCATCATTGCATGGTCAAACTTTTCCTATCATTGGTGCTAGTTTCAAACCATACAATGATTTCACCAATTTACAAGTTTTCTTCTCTTGGCCTAGAACTACAAACCCTCAAGTTGTTCTATATAGATTTATGGTACTCGAATTGCATTATACAAATATCAATTAGGCAAGTGCACCTATCATTTATGACTATAGAGGTGGGAGTAATGAGTGCCTTATCCACAGAGACAGCAAGTATTAATATTATTTGTTGTTCTATTATGCAGCATGATTTATTGAGAAAAAATAATTGAGAGAAAGGAAAGTAAAAGTGTAAAGTGAAGGGATGTAGTTTTAGTGGTGGTGGATGTAGGTGGTAAAACGAGAAAAAGTCCCTGAGTGTCGTGTCTCTCAAGGATGATAAATTGCAGGGAATTAGTGTTGGCATTTAGGAGGTTAATAGGCAAGACTTACGAGAATCACTAGGAGACATTTGGGTCATGGATTGGGGGTTGCAAAAGTGAATTTAATAGGAAAAAGGTTTAAAAGAACAAGGGGGTTGAATGCCTTAGTTAGCCTATACGATTGACCACACTATAGGGGTTGTAAAAACGAGGTTCGGGAATGGTCACGGGAGTCACGGTATCAATACCAAATGACGTCACACTTAGACTCTCGATCCTCATTCGGTTGAGGCATTTCATCGAACACCTTGCCTACCACTCCTCCCGGAACTCATCATTTCGGATAGAGGGCGGGGATGTGGATGAGTTAGACTCGTGAGAGGCCGCTATCGCGTACACAATCACTTTCACAAAGTCTACTATCTATCCCGGCCGGAAATAGAAGCAAAGCACAAAGAACTTCAACCACACAAGACTAAACCCACTTCATTTTCATAAACAAATGTGGGGCAAAGATTCCTCTCTACTAATCTACTCAAACGTAATCAAATCAGAGATCAAACAAAGAAAAATAACCAAAACAAATATATTAAAGTTGCAATCTTTCAAAATAAAGAGTTGAGTATTATACCTAAGGAACTATTGAGCTACTCCATCTTCCTCTTCATCCCTCATCTTCAATCTCTAGGAAACTAATATAATCTAATCTATTCTAAAGAAAGAAAATGGGGATTTCCCCCAAAGGGGAAGAGGCTAAAGAAAATTAGGTCTAAAGAATAGGA
>CM008344.1:23737333-23750488 GCA_002525835.2 Ipomoea batatas
AGCTGTTGCGTTAAGTTTTATCTATCTCAGCTTGTGAAAAGGTTGGGGTGTGACAACTTTCATTTCCAAAAACCATATACACACACCATCCTTCATCTTAGCAAGATTTCAAGAAAGGTTGCTCTTTTAGGAAGTGTGGTGCTTGGGTAAGTACTAATCTTTAGATAGATTGCATTTCTTCTCATGATTTCTTAGTCTTTTCATAAGTTCTTATTATTTCTTCTTTGGGGTTTCTTGGGGTAAAGATGATCAAGGAGGTGATGGTGATTTGAGGGATTGAGCATAGGAGAGGTGATTGCTTTGGATTGTTAAAGCTTCAAGAGGTAATCTTCCATGTTACACTAAAACCTACTTTCACTCTTAAATATATGACTATTATTTGGTGTTGTGGAGTGCTGTGGAATTTCTTTGGGGTTTAGCCTTTGATTTGTTAGATTGTTGAACCTATATTGTGGATATATGGTGTTGTGTTCATTATCCTTTCATCTTGATGAGTATGAGTATTTATTATTATGGATTCCATGTATTATTTGACCTCTGAGACGTCTAATTTGTGTAGTCTGATCATATCTGTATTCTGGAATGTTTATCGTGTGTATTCTATTTTAGTTTGGGAGTGGTGTACTGGGATTGCACTTGCGGTGCGTTCAGGTGGTATAATGTGTCCCGCCTATGTGATCCGCAAGTGTCTGGTGGTCTGGGAGGGCGGAAGAGAAGACTCCGCTGGGGATCCCCGTACCTTTTCACGGAAGAGTACGACGGACCACGGTGATTCACTAGAGTGTTTCGCTAGTTAGGACAGTGGAGGGTGACGGACTAGTGTGTTCCGCCATTGTGTTCCTTCAGTTCAAATTCTGGTTCTATTCCAGTAAGTATTTTATGGTATGTTGACTCTGTTGTTTCACCTTTGATTCCGGAATATGTCATGAGCATATTATTGAGTATTCTACCTTGTTTGTTGAGTAATTATTCATGATCATTGGTCATTTATCTTGACTTATTGAGCTAGTACTGTTGGTTGATTCCTTGGTTACTATCCTGAGTATGTCCTGTGTTCATATTGTGAGTTGGGCAGTGTTGGTTTGAGTAATTCCTTTGGGATTGAATCTGAATTTGGTGTGTTGAGATCTTGAGACCTCATGAGTATTTCTTTGGCTTCTAGAGTGTTTAATATCATTTGGGAAGTGGTTGATTGAGTTGTGGCTTTACTTGTGGTTGATGTTATGAGAGGAATTAATTGAGCTTTGTGCCTCTGTGGTAATGGACATTGTATGCCTCTGTGGTTGGGCTTTATGCCTCTGTGATTGGGCTTTGTGCCTCTGTGGTAATGGGCATTGTATGCCTCTGTGATTGGGTTTTGTGCTTTTGTGATAATGGGCGTTGTATGCCTTTGTGATTGGGCTTTGTGCCTCTGTGTTGTGACATTGGTATGATGGTTTGGTGCGATGGTTTGGTATGATGGATGGTACTATGGTTTGGTGATCGTGGTTTGGATCTTATCTTTTGTATTGTGGTTTGGGGTCACTTTGAGGGAGTGATGTGAGATTGTGTTTGGTTGGTTTTACTTGTGGTTGTTCTGTTGAACTTATGACTTAGTTGGTATCTTGTTATAAAACTGTTGTCTTATGCATTCGTTACTTGATATCAGATTCATTTGGAAAAGTCTTTGGTTTGTGATTCATTCAGCTTGTCGTTGTTGAGTCATCTGATTTGAAATAAAGAACAGTTTCGTTGGCATGTATATTCTATATGCGTGTGTAAACCTATTTACAACCTATGCTATATGATGTATTTCTCACGAGTGTGAGTGGTTGATTACTTAGCATTTCTTTACTAATGGTTTTCTAACTGTTTTCCAAGTATGGAGTAGATTGAGCCGAGAGTGCGCTAGAGATATATCTACCTCACCTTATGCTTAGTCTAGTGATCTGTTTAGATGTTTTTCAGGCCTGTGTGCCCCAGACTATGTTTATGTATTGACTATTTCAGTTATGTTTACATTGATCGATTAGAATTGTGGATTTTTAGCTTGTGCATGCATCTAGGTTCAGATTTGCCTAGATGTGGCATGACACCCTTTTGAGTACTAATATGCTTCCGCTTTATTATGTCGTTAGTTCTGAGATTGCTAGCTTTATATTAAGTTTATGCCTATCTCAGCGTGAAATTTTTGGGGTGTCACAGAAAGGGATTGTTGTGGGCTATGCAAAGGCATCCGTGATTGAGAGTTTACCACCACCTCACTCCATGACTACTCTTAGGAGCTTCTTGGGGCATGTGGGGTTTTATAAGCGGTTCATCAAGGATTTCTTCAAAATAACAATGCCTCTCATCAAGCTTATAGAGAGAGATGCCAAGTTTGAATTTGATAATGAGTGTTTGGCGGCCTTTGACAATTTGAAGAACAAATTAGTTAGTGCACCGATTTTTGTTGTACCAAAGTGGTGAGAGCAGTTTGAATTGATGTGCAATGCAAGTAATTTCGCGGATGGAGTTATGCTTGGAGAAAATTTTCAAAGAGAGATAAAATATTTCAACCAATTGCTTATGCAAGCTAGATTCTCATCAAGACTCAACAAGCCTACACCACCACCAAAAAGAAACTCTTAGCTATTGTGTTTGTTGATGTGTCAAGTGGTAGTAGTGCACATGGATCATGCGACTATTCGGTTCTTGATGTCTAAGTCGGCAGCCAAACCAAGTCTAACCCGATGGATTTTGCTTCTCCAAGAGTTTGATTTGAAGATTGTTGATAGAAAGGGTGTCGAAAATAGAGCCACGATTCACTTGTTACTGCTTGAGCATCAAGTGGTGCATGAAGTTAGAAGTGATATCCAAGAGTATTTCCTAGAGGAAAAGTTATTCAAGGTGTCCACAACCCCATGGTATGTCGACATTGCAAATTTCTTGGTAGGTAGAGTACTTTACCGAACCACCTTGGTATGCATTAGAGAAGGAAGTTGAAGGCCGAGGCAAAATACTACTTTTGGGATGAACCTTACCGATTCTAGGTGTGTGGACCAAATCATTAGAAGATGTATCCTAGAAGAAGAAGGGCATGTGATTATAAGAGAGAGCTATAGAGAGAATTACGATGGCCATCATTCGGCCAACCGTGCGGTAAGAAAAGTGTTGGAAGTCGGATTCTATTGGCTAACAATATTTAGAGATGCTCAAAATTGTGTTCAAACTTGTGATCAGTGCCAATGTGTTGGAAATGTCACAAGTTAGGATGAAATGCCTCGAACATTCATCTTGGCTTGTGAGGTTTTTGACGAGTGGGGATTAGATTTTGTAATGCCATTTCTAGAAGCGAGAGGATGCAAATACATATTGGTGGCGGTTGACTATGTGTCCAAGTGGGTAGAAGTCGAAGCATTTCGTACCAATGATGGCCGAAGTGTGATAAAGTTTCTCAAAAGACTTTTTGCAAGATTTGGGGTTCCAAGAGTGATAATAAGTGATCGGGGGAGCCACTTCTGAAATGTTCCAATGACAATGATCCATCAAAGGCATGGAGTGCAACATAATGGGTGGGGGTGTTCCTTGCCATCCTCAATCTAGTGGCCAAGTTGAAAATGTAAACCAGGACACAAAGATCATTTTAAGAAAAAAAAATAGTGGCAATGCATAAACGTGATTGGGTAGAGAAGCTTGAAGATGTTTTGTGGGCCTTTCGGACCGCTTACAAAACACCCATTGGAACATCCTCGTATAGATTGGTTTATCGGAAAGCATGCCACCTCCTAGTGGAAATTGGGCAATGAGCATATTGGGCTCTAAAGAAGTTGAATGAAGATTTGCACTTGGCCGGGAAAGAAAGGTTATGGCAATTAGATGAATGTAGGGAGTTTGCCGATGAGACCTCAAATGATTACAAAGAAAGAACCAAGAAATACCATGATATACATGTGAAGAAGGGAAAGGAATTTGCGGTTGGCAATCAAGTTTTGTTGTATAATTCGAGGTTGAGGCTATTTCCCAGAAAGCTTAAATCAAGGTGGTCCGATATGTTTAGAGTTGTGAAGGTTTTTCAATGTGGAACTTTTGAGATATTGCATCTGGATAAGGGAGTTTTTAAAGTAAATGGTCAACAAATGAAGATATACCATGGTGTGAACCAACCAAGAGAGGATGTGGAAGTGATTTACATGGATGATTGGGATGTCTATTGAAAAAAGAGATATGAAAAGAAAATGAAATGAAAAAAAGTGATAAAAGATGTTTAAAAAAAGAGATAAAAATGAGTAAAGAAAAATGAGAAAAAATGGAAAAATGGGAAAAATGAGTAAAGAAAAATGAGAAAAAGTGTTGAAAAAAAAAAAGAGAGAAAAAAGAGAGGAAACAAAATTAAAAAGAGGGACAACAGAGGAGCATTAGTTGCGTCGGGCTAAAGGCGTTAAATGTAGGTTCTTGGGAGACAACCCAAGGGTTTGCTTTGCTTTTGGTTCATTTGTGTATATGATAATTTTTTGTGCTTTACAATTGCAAGGTTCATTTTGAAATCATGAATTGAACTGTTGGGAATGCCACGAGAGTGCCACGAGAGTGCCACAATCGTGCAACTCTCCGGGCTTTTACCACGAGATTGACCATGATTGTTATTGTGATCATGCAGCTCTCTAAAGTTTGTACATGACCGCCCCATGATCGTACAACACTCGTGCAGCTCCTAGGAATTTTTTTAGCAGAAGAATAGCCTGCACGAACCTTGCCATGATCGTGGTGGTGTTCGTGTAAAGGAACCAGTGCAGAATTTTGAGAAGGAAGCCACTTTTCAAGAGGAATCTTTCCCTCTTTTTCTTTAAAGCTAAGAATAAGGTGTATTTGCTGCAAAGAAGCCTTTCAAACGCTCTTTTGACTATAAATGAAGGGTATCTTTTGCATTTGGCCAAGCTTATAACTCCTATTCTTCATTGTTCTTATTGTTGGATAGTTAGTGAGAAGTTGTGTAGAGAAAAACAAGAAGGGTGAGGGAAGAGTGTGTTTTCTTGTGGAGTTTCTATGTTTGTTGGATTTTGCAGGGAAATGGAACCAAGGAAAGAGGAATCCAAGCCAATGGAAAGAATGACTTCAAGAAGAGTGATGGAACAAGGATGGTTGGAGGAAAGAAGAAGAAGGGCGATTCTAGGACAATATGAAGTGGCGACTTCTCCCATGATCACGTGGTGTTGCCTTCGAATGAGGAGGAGGAACATGAGGAACAAACTCTTGATAACACTCGGGTTGAGAACCCGGGAGAAGAAACCAAACCCTTTCAACTCGACCCCGACTACATGGCATACTTCGAGCTATACCAGGACTACTACAATCTTGACAATTGCGGACACCCCCTTCTAACACTGCGTTCATCTCTTGTGACTATCCCATTATTGGAACGTGAGTCACCTCTACTATCCACCTGAGCTCAAAGAAGGAAAACCACCCATTCCACCAAATACACTGCATCTCCAAGCAATTAATGGGAAGACATAGACCTTGCAAGTTGTTATATGCTTTTAATGTTTCATTTGTGTTTGTTCTTATGTTGGGTGTAGACATTTTAAACCAACTTTTGAACATTGTACCCTTAATACTCCATGCACTTGTTGATGTGATTTTGATATATCTTGTGCAACTAACCCCTTGTGAAGTGAAAGCAATTTGTGTTGGGGTCGTGAAAGTAAGGAGGATGCTTTTGCAACATGAAATTGGGGATTGATGATGTCAACATAGGGGAGTGTTTCTTTGACTAATCCTTAAATTGAAACATTTTTGCACTTATAAAGTGTGAAAAGGCCATGCATATGATTGTGTGCATTGTATCTTCCCCATTCATTGATTCTAAAGTGGGGAAATCTCATATCTTATGCCCATTCCTAAAGTGTGGAAATGGAATTGTTTTGACCTAACCATCTTTGTTGTCCATACCCACACTCGTGTGCTAAAAATACCGAGGTCAGTGTTAGTTTTATAGTGTGGAAATGGTGCAGTTTGTGCTTGCTTGATTATTGGATAGTGCCCCTTGTGATTGTGATGTTCATGTTTTTGAATGATGATATGGTGATATTGCCCATTTCATTTTCCAAATGTGCTCAAATGTTGTGTGAAAAGTTTAACTATTGGAATGTGTTTGGAAATTTCCCCTTTACACCGTGGGAGATTGAATAGAGCCAAGCTAGGTTTACATTCTTTGTATGCTTGTATGGATTCATATCTTGATTCTCTCGGACCTCGGTATCTTGGAGACTTCGAAGTGGGAGTGTGTACAACTTTGTGTTGTGAAAGAGAAATATGAAAAGACCTAAAATTGGAAAATTTTTAGTATGACATGGGACAAAAGGTGAGATTTTCTTGTGTGAGCTTGTGTAAATCCCTACTCCCCAATGAAAAAGCCAAGAAGGTTGAAAAAAAAAAAGAAAAGAAGAAAAAGTCGAGCTAAAAAAGACATGATAATATCCTTCCCTGAGGGGGGAAAAATGGAAATAAGAGGTGAGTCATCTTGTAGGACTTAGGCAACCATTGCACAGACTACGAAAAAGCGTAGAGCACTACACCAAGGTCGTTGATTCGACGGTGTTTTAAGCTTGGTTTACCCTAATACCTTCATCTGCACATTCACTAAAAGTTGTTAAATAATTTTTACCATTACTATGAACAAAACATTTACAACCAAATGAATGATAACCTCTGCTAAAACCTTTTATGTTGGGTTTTCTTCTATTCCATAATTTGTATGGAGTCTTGTTGTGGCTCTTATGAAGCATGCACATTAATTGTAGTTTTGGGTGTAACACCTAGGATTGATAGCCTCTGGCTAAAACCTTTTAGGTAGTTTAGTGATTAAGATCATAACTTTGGCAACTTCCTTGATTGTCATATTTTTTTCTTTTAACTAGTCTATTTTGTTGAGGTGTATGCGTTGCTGAAAGTTGATGTAGAACTCCATGTATGCTACAAAATGCTTTGATAACCTTATTCAATAATTTCGTACATTTATCCAATTTAATTTTGACTATTAATAGCTCATTTTAGTTATGGATTTGATGCATAAGAACTAGTAACATTTGATTAACTTCATTTTTCTTAAGAAGAAAAATGGTCCATGTATACCTGTGTAGTCATCGACCAATACTATTCTTTTTTATTTTTTTTATTCTTTTGTGAAACTCCTCATAGAGACAAAGAAGGAGAGGAGATTTCATTATTTTGTGGAAGCACTACCTCCCCTCAATTTCGTTGTCATTCTTAGGATGAGAACTGAATAAATTGTGTTGAATGACATTGTTCAAAGATACAGATTACAGGGATATATATAATGAGAAAATTTCATGCAGACTAGAATAGGGAATCACAAGAAGCCTAGAATAGGGAGTCAGAATCTGACTCAAATACATAGAGTCTTAATACTCTCCCTCAAGCACATGGTAAGCTAGTAACATGTAGCTTGTCTCTAAGAAAAGAAAATCTAGGACTAGGCAGAGCTTTAGTAAAGATATCAGCAAGTTGATCTTTGGTTGAAATAAAGTTGACTTCAATATCTCCTGCAGGAACTCTGTTTCTAACAAAGTGATAATCAATCTCAACATGTTTGGTACGTGCATGAAAAATCAGATTTGTAGATATGTATGTAGCACCAAGATTGTCACACCATAACTTGGGAACAGAAATATTGGGGACATTAATCTCACGTAGTAAAGACAAAATCCAAATTACTTCAGCACAAACATCTGCTAATGCTTTGTACTCAGTCTCAGTAGAAGATCTAGCAACAGTTCTTTGTTTCTTACAGACCCAAGACACAAGATTGGACCCAAGAAACACAGCATAACCACTAGTTGACTTTCGGTCTTCAGGGCAACCAGCCCAATAAGAATCAGAAAAGGCATGCAAATCTATAGATAGTGACTTTCTTATTCGCAGACCATAAGTGATAGTTCCCTTAACATATCTCAAGACTCGTTTCAGTTGTTCCCAATGTGAAACTGTTGACACAGTTGGTTGACTGCAAAGGATAGATCCGGGCGCGTGACAGTAAGATATTGTAGTGCCCCTGCCAAACTCCTATATTGGGTAGGATCCTCATACAAGTCTGCATTGAAAGGAATAGTTTTCGAAACAGAAATAGGAGTAGATAATGCTTTGCATTCTGCCATTCCAGCACGTTTTAAAATATCATTCATATATCTCTTTTGCAAAAGTAGTATACCACCATCACATTTAACTGTCTCAATACCAAGAAAGAAACAAGGTTCACCAAGATCTCTAATCTTAAAAGAAGCCGACAACTTTGATAATAAACGGGTTACAAGATTTGGATCACTCCCCATCACAAGTATATCATCCACATAAACTAAGAGGTATGCAAAAGCGGAATCTTGAGAAAAATATAACAGAGACACATCTGATTTTTATGCTTGAAAGCCAACAGATAGCAAAAATGAGTGCAAACGATTAAACCAGGCTCTAGAAGCCTGCTTTAAACCATATAGAGATCGTTTAAGCAAGTAAACATGATTTGGATACTAAGCATCAATGTAACCGGGAAGTTGCTTCATGTAGACAGTTTCAGACAGATTACCATTTAGAAAAGCATTATGAACATCAAGTTGTCTAATCACCCAACCAGAGGATATAACTAATGAGAGAAGTAATCTGACAGTAGTAGGTTTTACCACAGGGCTGAAGGTATCAAAGAAGTCCTGACCTGGAACCTGATTAAAACATTTAGCTACTAACCTGGCCTTGTGTCTCTCAATGGAACCATATGCTTTCCTCTTGGTGCGAAAAACCCATTTCCAACCAATAACATTCATCTCAGGCTTGGAGGGAACAAGACACCACGTTTGATTATGTAAGAGAGCATTAAACTCTTGATCCATTGCTTCCCGCCATTCAGGATGTTTGACTGCCTGTGAGTAACATGTGGGATCAGTAAGACAAACCTATACAGTCAAGCCTGCAAGAGGAACACGAGATTTGCTTCTGGTGTCCATGGCATGAGTTTGCTCATTTGGGCGTGTGGATTGACCATGCGGATGGCCACGAGGCCGTTTTTCTATCACCGTAGGGAGTGTAGGAGCCACCTGAGCAGGATCTGTGGAAGGAGGGCATGGATTCAACACTGATTCAGCCCAAGGACGTGGCAGAGTGTTTGAAGGAGCCTTCAAAACAGTCTTAGCAGCAAAGGGGAAAGCCATCTCATCAAATCGGACATGTCTACACACATATATCTTATTAGTTTGTAAGTCCATGCACTTGTACCCCCGAAAGGACTCTGGGTAACCTAGAAAGACACAAGGAGAGAACCTATAATACATTTTGTGACGATTATATGGCCTTAAGTGAGGTTAACATAGACAACCAAAGACACGAAGAAAGGAATAGGAAGGAGGGGATTTATGCAACCTAAAATGAGGACTGGAGTTATTTAACACAGAAGATGGTATTTTATTGATTAAATATACCGCAGTCTCAAACACATAATCCCAAAACTTAGATGGAACGGAGGCATGAGCCATGAGTGCTAGACTAGTTTCAACTATATGTCTGTGTTTCCTCTCAACACGACCATTCTGTTCATGAGTATACGCACACGATTGTCTATGATGGATCCCTAACTGAACAAAAGATTGATGGAGCTTTTTGTATTCAGCTACCAAATCAGACTGAATGGATTTTATTTTTCGATTAAAGGATCTCTCAACAAAAGTACGAAACCTATCAAAAACATCATAGAGATCAGATTTCAGTTTAATGGGAAAAAACCAAGTGTAGCGAGAGTAATCGTCAACAAAAATGACAAAATAAAGATAGCCATTTGCAGACAAAAAAAGAGTTGGACCCCAAATATCAGTGTATACTAAATAAAGAACATTCAAACTAGACGACTCAACACGTGGTAAAGGAAATCGCGCAGATTTTCCCAATTGACACGCATTACACAAACTAGAATTATCATGAATATTATTTCTAGACCCATTAACCGAACATGACTGAAGAACCCGACTAGGACACGATGATGAGGATGACCTAGTCGGTTATGCCAAACAGAAGCAGAGGCACGAGTTGACAAAAACGCTGAAGGAGATGAAACTGGAATAGGAAGAGTATAGAGTCCCCCAAAGCTATTGCCCTGCAACAGGATTTCCTTAGTGGTGATATCCTTTACAACAAAAAAAGAGGGGTGAAACTCAAAAAATACTTTATTATCTGACGCAAATTTTTGAACAGACAATAAAGATGTTGACAAACCAGGAACATGGAGAATATTAGATAACTTAAGAGACCTAGATGGGGTATCAAAAGTAGCATGACCAACATGACTAATAGACAGACCCTTACCATCACTGACACGTAAAGTGTCATTACCAGTGTACTTCTCCGAGGTAGAAAGGGCAACTATGTCCGGAGTTGCATGATGTGTAGCTCCGGTGTCCGGTAACCAAGGATAGAATTTGATGAGGCACCCAAACCCTTCTGAAACACCAAATTAGCTTGAGGATCCGAAGTCCTTGAACGACGCCAAACACAACTGGTTGTCACGTGACCGAAACTAGAACAAATGAGATACCGTTTTTCAAAGCGCAGAACACAATTGGGTGCCGTATGGCCAAAACCATTACAAAGTTGGCATTGAACATCAAAGCATCAAGAACAATCGGTCGACTCATGACCAAAACTATAACAAACGAAACACGATTTTCTAAAGCATAGAAAACAATTGGATGCCACGTGACCGAAGCCAGGACAAAGTTGACACTTAACATTAAAGCCATGTCTATCATGCTGCTGACCTCGACGCGGACTGCCACGATCCCAATTGCTACCGCCTTGTGGCATGATTTCAGCGGCACGAACATCGACGAGACGGTGGTACGGACATATGACAAGAATAATTATTAGGAACGTAACCCTAGCTAACTGAAAAGACATGAGAACTGAATAAATTTTATTGAATGACATTGTTCAAAGATACAGATTACAGGGATATATATAATGAGAGAATCTCATGCAGACTAGAATAGGGAATCACAGGAAGCCTAGAATAGGGAGTCATAATCTGACTCAAATACATAGAGTCCTAATACTTAGATTTGATGAGTAGCTTCATCTTATTTATGTTTTTAACTTTTTGCACTTAAAAAAACAACTCTTATATATAAAAGATGAGTACAAAATTTTATTATAATTTAATTTGTACTCCAATATTAAGGGAAAGCAATATATGGAGTATGATTATATATGAAAAAGGAGGAAAAGAGGCAATGCATATCAAGCATAGTTTAAAAGTGCGCATGGTCCAATTGGATGTAGTTTAGGAGACATTCCATGTGATATTCTTTTTCTCTAACAATAGAAACCACTGTTTTTTCCACAAAGTTGTGCACTCTATTCACTTAATCTCATGTCATCATCCTCAACAATATATTTCAGTATATTACCACCAACAAACCACCCAACCAATAAGATGCCCGTATTTAGTTTGCTAATCTCCATCATTATTCCACTAATCATCAACAACGTTGTCCCATCTTCAGCTTTCACCTCACCAATAAATGCATCACTTAATTTACACAAATCGATCATTAGGCCAATAACATGCAGTCGTTATACTGTGGACCATGGATCATGGTTGATAATGCAATTGTGTTGAACTGATAGTGCAGTTATACTGAAAGGATACTGCAGTTGTGTTGAAAGGGAACTGCAGTTACGCGGAACAGAGGCCGTGTCATCCATCTGGAACTGTAGTTGTGTTGAAAGGATACTGCAGTTGTATTGAATGGATATTGCAGTTTTGTTGAACTGATGAATGGCCTCTGTTCCGTGCAACTGCACTTTCCGTTCAACACAACTGCAGTATCTTTTCAAAACAACTATAGTATCCGTTTAACACAACTGCAGTATCAACTATGATCATGGTCCGACCATGGTCCACAATATAATTTGCGAATGACATGACCATTTAAAAGCATATATAAAAAAGGAAAAATCCTATCCAAAACCCAAAAGTGATATTAGACGTGTTATTCTGTAATTAGTCACCCTTGCACTGGTTAGGCAACGCTGACAAGAAATTTATCTAATCTGCACTTTGCCATTATGCATCATAAGATCAATCTGAAAAGAGAAAATAATTCCTAAACAATTCAGATCAGAGTCAAAAAGTTATTAGACACGTTCAATAAGTGTTTGGCAAATGGCAATGATTCATTCTTGGATGACTAATAATAATTGCATAAATTATGAAAACAACAACTTTCAAGCAGACATGACAGTTTTCTTGGCTTAGTAGCCTATATTGTCTCTGCAACTCCTTGCAGATTTGTATTGAGTAACTTAACCAGCAACCCCACCCCCACCACCCATCAATTCTCCAAAAGAGATAGAAAAGACTAATCACTATGAGAGGGGGTTGATCTATCTGATCCTCCCACCACTGAATTAAATGTAGTGTACATGGAAGTGCCAAATGGCCTGAAAAGTGCTTCTATTGCATTTATGTAATAATAAATACACAAATCTTGAACATCCTGGCTGCTTCTTCTGCTACCTAGAACAAATGTTAGTTTCAGCTGCATGATAATAAACAGCACAAAAAACAGTGCATCATATGGTATGATTAAATGCAACAAACATATGCGCAGTTCCTCAGCTTATCAATTTGTCGACTCAGGTCCCACCCCATTTGGTTGTCTTCCTAACTTCATCACTTCTTTCAATTGATTGGCTAATGGCTACAGAGTCTTGTTTCTATTATATTACAATAATAATATACACATTTCTTTTAGTATATTTAACAACTTATTATCTTAGTCATTAATGGAGTACATAATTAATGTAGTTGAGTGCAAATATCATTAATTTCTTAACTATGTGTGTCCTTAATTAATTGTGCCGAAATAAACTCATATTCCATATTTATTATGAAGCTAGTTTTTTTTTTTTTTTCTTTTTTTGAGTACTTGTGAGCCCATGAGTGCGTGGATGAAATGACGCTGGTCTCTTCCAACTTGACAAGAGGTTAACCCATGAAAGAATGTTTTGTCAAACTTCAAATCTTACATGATACGAACATGATTAGACTCAGGGTGTGCGTCCTAGTGCCCCTTGGTTGAAAAACAATGTTGTCAAACCAAAAAAAAATGATTATATTATACAATCAAAATAAAT